>SJYT01043615.1:121859-503787 GCA_006410635.1 Cephalophus harveyi
TAATTTCATGGCTGCAGTCACCATCTGCAGTGATTTTGGAGCCCAAAAAAATAAAGTTTGACACTGTTTCCACTGTTTCCCCATCTATGAAGTGGTGGTAGAGGGGGCATACCATCTCTGAGGAAGAGAAACAAATGGGGAATAGGATTTATATAGGACCAGGTGCAAGCATGGGAGTCTCATATGGATGACCCTATGAAACTGGCCAGTCCTGGCACAGGGAAGGCCCTCAAAAGCAGGGGTCCCCCCTGAGGTATGAACCACTTGGCAGAGGATTTCTGTCTAGAGGAGACCAGGGAGCCTGGATTTACACCAGCACCCGAGGGGATTCTGATGTGAAGGGGCTGTGTGTCATCTCTGAGAAGGCTTGCTCCAGGAGACTGGAGTCTGTTCAAGGTAGGAAGAGCTCCTGAGAGCCAAAAGTAGGCAGGGATGGAGGGGTTACTGGGGCACCAGCGAGCCCTGGAGTAGGCTCACAGCCCCGAGGGCTCCCTGCCCAGCCTCGTGGCTGCCACTCCCCAGGTGCCTCTAACAGGACGAGGGTGGAGGGAGTTGGATGGCAACTCAGCCTCCTGAGGGGCTTTCTGATCAGACGGGCCCTTGGCAGGCTCCTAATTTGTCTCCTCCTCACAGTGCCAGTATCAGCTTTCTGATGCAGAGGGACCCCAGTAATGAGTTTCTATTAAAAGAGCTGAATCCCGGCTCGCGGAACTCAATGTTCAGAATAAACAATGGGGCAGAATCCTATTAAAAAAGGCTTCCAACACGGACAAATTAAGCCCTTGGGAATGCCTTACAAAGAATACATTTTTCCAGTGTCGAACCGAGATCAATAGAGAAAAACAAATAATTTCAAGTGGGAGTCATGATAATGATACCCAGGTAGAGGCAGGGTCTGGGTGCGTTATTTTGGCCCGAGGACACCCTGGCAGAGATAATGAGGGAGCAGTGGAGGGAAGCTCGTAATGGGCGTGAGGGGTGTCTGTGTCTCCCAGGCGGCTGAGCCGGGAGGATGTCGCGTCTCATTTGTCTCTGTCGAGAGGAGACACCCTCTTTCTCCGGGGGATGGGTAAACCTACAGAGCTGCTCTCAGCCCACTGAGGGCTGGCAAGCCTGGGAGGGGGTGGGAGACCCGGGCTTTGTTTGCCAAGGGAATAGATCTTATCTCTGCTCAGGCAGGGCAGGGAAGTTGTGTCTGCCTCACTCTTGAGCAGAGTGTAGGTCCCCAGACATCTATACAGGTGCCTGGGTTGACACCATGAAGGCTCAACACACTTCTATGCTCTCTCCACTTGTGACTACTCTGTGAATAGCACTCTTGCAATATCCAGCCTCCTCCCTGGAGCCAAATAAAATCCGATCCATCATTCCAGGCTGATCTTGAGTTCCTCCCTTTTCATGAAACCTTTCTTGAATTCCTCCCCCCTCTTCTAGATTCCTCGTGAGCTGAGTAACACTTCCCAGGGTTTCAGGAATGCAAGGAGGCTCCCTGCCGGGCACGTCTCTCTGCCCTCACCCCCCTCCCTGCTTAGAGCCTGTCCCAGTGCTGTGTCTTGTTGATGCATTAAGTCAGTGCTTCCAGGGACCCCTGTATTCAGCCCAGCTCACCCCACGGTCACTGATGGGTGTTCCGTGGCAGTTTCCATGCCAGGCTCTGGGAATGCCAGGTTGACCAAGACCAAGGCTGGGAGCCTCTGAAGGTAGAGACTCACCTAGCCTTCCATTAACAAATGAGGGAGCAGAGATGCTGAGGAAGAGGGTGATGTGGTCAGGAGCAGACAGTGGGCAAAGGGGAGATCTGGAATCCAGTTCTCCTGCCTCCCTGCTAGCAGACTTTCACTGAAGCCCTACTCCATGCAAAGCACTTTTCTGTCTGCTCTCTCTTTATTAACGCACTTTAATTGCAAAATATTACCCTAGATAGCGATTGAATTTCCCCCCATTTTAAAGGCGAGGAAACTGAGGCATAGTGAGATTAAGTAACTGGCCCAAGGTCTTGAGCTTCAGGTGACCAAGTCTTCTGTCCCTAGCCAACTCTCTTTCCTCTGCATTACACAGGGAAGACTGGAGAGGGTGGAGCATGGTACCCGAAGACCTAGAAAGAGAGCAGGAGCCTCTGGGTGCTGGGGCCACCGCGGAGAGCAGGAGAGGGAGGGCTTGAGCTGCTGGTGCTCCTGGCTGGCTCAGGGCACCCTCCTGTTGGCTGGTCATGGAGCCAGTGGGGACTGCTCCTCTGCGGTGTTCTGAGTTCAGCAGAGATGGCAACTGCAGTTTGGGTCACCCCATAAAGACCATGAGAAGTCCTGCCACAGCTCTAATTTTCCTGGGGTCTATCAGACTTCCTTGTTAAGGGATGCCCTTTCTTGAGCATGTCTTTTAGCATCCCTTGCCACTCCCTTTGGGAGGTTAACTTCTAGACAATGTGAATGCCAGGCCAGGAGTGATGAGTCGGTGACCAGGACTTGAAACGTAGAGTGGCAGAACTGAGGCTGCGGATTTATCAGGCCGAGAGAGGGAGGAGAGGAGGCCAGCGGTACTAGTGCCTCAGACGCCGAGGCGGGTGAGGGGTGAGAGTCTGCTGATCTGGGTAGAAATCATAGGGAGGTGCCCACACTCAGTCGGGGTATATTCTTGTCCAGACTGCTGCCCACTGCCCCACCGGGAGAGACAGGGAGTGTTCCCTGAGACGGCGGGGGGGTGACTTCACTCTGAGCGTTCAGAATGCACGTGACTTCTGCTGCACCTTCTTTCTGTCCACCCAACGGAAACACTTACACGTGTGCTCATGGAGGCCTGTTGGAGGCTGTTTATTGCGGGCTCGTCAGGCAGAGTCAGAAATGGCAACAACCTTAATGCCTATCAGTGCGAGAAGGGCTAGAGGCCTTATGGTGGTTATTTCAGCACTTAGAAAGAATGGGGGAGAAACTTATGTCCTGAGACAGGAGTCTCCAGGAGAGTACTGAATGAACAAAGCCCAGTGCAGGATGTACATTTAATATAGTCCTTCTGAAGTGAAAAAATACATGTGCAGGTGCACCAACACGCATACACTCAGGCTCACATGCACACACGGACACACATAGGCACACGATGCAGGTACACTCACACAGACACAGACGCACAGTGCACACACACATGCGCAGATACACACAATGTACACACACACACAGAGGCACACACAGACACACATAGGCACACAATGTACATACACACACAGACATGCACACACAATGTACACACACACACACGCACATGGACACACATAGGCACACGATGCAGCTATACACACACAGACGTAGATGCACAGTGCACACACACATGCGCAGATACACACGATGTACACAGAGACATGCACACACAATGTACACACACACACACACACACAGGCAGCACACGGACACACATAGGCACACGATGCAGATATACACACACAGACAGATGCACAGTGCACACACGCATGTGCAGATACTCACAATGTACACACACAGACATGCACACACAATGTACACACACATGCACATACGNATGGAGGCCTGTTGGAGGCTGTTTATTGCGGGCTCGTCAGGCAGAGTCAGAAATGGCAACAACCTTAATGCCTATCAGTGCGAGAAGGGCTAGAGGCCTTATGGTGGTTATTTCAGCACTTAGAAAGAATGGGGGAGAAACTTATGTCCTGAGACAGGAGTCTCCAGGAGAGTACTGAATGAACAAAGCCCAGTGCAGGATGTACATTTAATATAGTCCTTCTGAAGTGAAAAAATACATGTGCAGGTGCACCAACACGCATACACTCAGGCTCACAGGCACACATGGACACACATAGGCACACGATGCAGGTACACGCACACAGACACAGATGCACAGTGCACACACACATGTGCAGAACACACAATGTACACACACACAGACATGCACACACAATGCACACACACACAGGCATACACGGACACACATAGGCACACAATGCAGATATACACACACAGACACAGACGCACAGTGCACACATGCTGCACAGATACACACAATGTACATACACACAGACATGCAGACACAATGCACACACACACAGGCACACACAGACATGCACACACGGACACACATAGGCACACACAATGTACACACACACACATGCACACACAATGTACACAAACACAGAGGCATGCACACACAATGTACACACACAGAGACACACACAGAAATGCACACACAATGTACACATGCGCACACATGCACTCATGCACAGAACACTGAGCATTGGTGGTGAGGAGAGCCATCTTTAAATCCAGAATTTCTCTGAATCCTCGTTCTGCCACTTAGTAGATTTGTGATCTTGGGCAATAGTCTAACTTTTCTGTACCTCGGTTCACTCATCTGTAAAATATGGATTATTATATTTCAACCTCAAGAAATTATTGAATAGAATGATTACCTGAGCTAGCGAGTCGGACACGACTGAGCGACTTCCCTTTCACTTTTCCCTTTCTTGCATTGGAGAAGGAGATGGCAACCCACTCCAGTGTTCTTGCCTGGAGAATCCCAGGGACGGGGGAGCCTGGTGGGCTGCCGTCTATGGGGTCACACAGAGTCGGACACGACTGAAGTGACTTAGCAGCAGTAGCAGCAGCAGCATGAGCAAAATACTTGGAGAAAACCTGGCCCATGGTAGAGAGCTTTCCAGGTAGCGGTAGTAGTAAAGAGTCTGCCTGCCAATGCAGGAGATGCAGGTTTGATCTCTGGTTCAGGAAGATCTCCTGGAGAAGGAAATGGCAACCCACTCCAGTGTTCTTGCCTGGGAAATTCCATAGGCAGAGGAGCCTGGCAGGCTATAGTCCTTGGGATCACAAAAGAGTCTGACACGACCGAGCACATGGTCCCTGCTGCTGCTGCTGAGTCGCTTCAGTCTTGTCCAACTCTGTGCGAATTTGTGGATGGCAGCCCACCAGGCTTCCCCATCCCGGGGATTCTCCAGGCATGGTCCCTGGTAAGGGCTAAATAAGTTAGTCCTTGCTATGACCATATTTTTTCCCATGTCTTACACCAGCAATTGAGATGTGATTTATAATTGATACATCTTAACATTGAGTCAAGGTTTCATTGGCAACTTTTTCTTCCTTCTTGGTAGCACAAAAAATAATAGCATATCTCACAATTGGAGACATCTTAGGTACAATGAGATAGAATATTATTCCCAGGAAATGTTTACTAGGGCTACTCACGTGTATATAGAAGCATGACCAGTAAGTCACTAGTGGTTCCCTCAAGGAAGAACGCTGGCTGGGGAGGGGGTGGTGTCAGGAGGCCTGTGGCCTTATCAGGGCTGCCTGAGTGTTTTACAAGCAGTGTGGACTCATGTTTACATGTGGTTTCACTTAGCGTTGCTTGGCTGCAGCCAGCAGACACTAACACTGGTTAACTTCAGCAAAATGGAATTTATTGGCAGGATGTCGGGAGCTCACAGAAGTGACAGGAGCCCAGAGAAGCAGCCTTGGGGAGGGGCGGGGGCCCAGGCCTCTCTCAAGGGCTTGGATTAAGAACCATAGCCACCACCTGGTAGTGGGGACATCTGGTCTGTGTGCCACCATGGCTGGGATGGATGACCCGCAGTCCCTCCCTCTGCCTCTGGGCTCAGTGGCTTTTGCCATTCTCTTTGGTTGTCTGTCATCTGATGACCCCTCGTTCCTAGGCTTGAGAAATTCTCTATCCTAAAAGTCTTGGGGAGAAGTGGCAGAATCAACCTTCCATTGTGGACTGGAGTGATGGATTCTTGTGGTTCAGCATCCCTTGCAGCTAGGGCACAGGTGTCTGCTCAGACTGGTCAACCTCCAAGCCTCCGACCCACACAGCAAGCCAGGAGCAAGTGAGGCCATGGAACAGGGACAAGGCACATCACTGTTCATGGCAGGAGGTTGGGGACAGCAATTGCAGCAGCAAAGTCCACTTCCCAGGGCGCCACTGGCCGGGGCCAAGGCACGCTGTGAAGCAGCAGCCGTGCCCCACTATGCTCACGCCATGAGGCGGGCTTGGCCGTGCCAGACGTGACCTGGCCTTTTTGTTTGTTTGTTCCCACCCTTCCCAGTGAGTCTGTGGGCCACCTCATCTCGTTTTGAATAAATCCCCCTTTCTGCTTCAAGCTGACCAGAGTTGATACTGTTGCCAGCAACCAACAAGCCTGACTGACACCCTGCATCACCCACTCCAAATGCAAAGTCCCAGAAGAGATGTCGGGACACGTGTCTCCTCTCTAGGGTAGACCAGGAGATGCAGGGAGCTGGCTTTTGTAATGGGAGGCAGAAGACTAGGATTTCTCTCCACCAGGACCACACACAATGGGAAGAAGCAAGTTCCAGAAGGAAATCAGGCCAATGTCAGTGAGAGAGTGTCAGGCAAGGGGCAGGGGACAGCCGGTGAAGCATGACGAATGGTCGCCACTGTTCGTTTTTCTTTCTTGTTCTTTTTATTCTCTTTTTAAAAATTTATTTTTATTGAAGTATAGTTGATTTGTAAAGTTATGTGAGTTTTTGATATGCAGCAAAATGATTCAGATAAACACACACACATATATATATATTCTTTTTCATTATGGTTTACTACAGGATATTAAATATGATTTCCTGTGCTATACAGTAAGCCCTTGTTTATCCATTCTATATATAATAGTTGGGATCCGCTAATCCCAAACTCCTGATCCTTCCCTCTCCCACCAGCCCTCCCTCCTTTGCAGCCACAGTCCTGCTTTCTATGTCTGTGAGTCTGTTTCTGTTTTGTAAATACGCTCATTTGTTTCATATTTTAGAGTCCACATGTAAGTTTTATCATATGATATTCATCTTTCACTGTCACTTAGTATGATAATTTATAGGTCTGTCCATGTTGCTGCAGATAGCATTATTTCATTCTTTGTGATGGCTGAGTAGTATTTCATTATATATATATGTATATCTTCTTTATCCATTCATCTGTCAGTGGATCTTTAGTTTGCTTCTGTGTCCTGGCTGTTGTAAATAGTGTTGCTATGAGCATAGGGGTGCTTGTATCTTTCTGAATTATAGATTTGTCAGGGTATATGCCAAGGAGTGGGATTGCTGGCACATTCATATGGCAACTGTTATTTTTAGCTTTTTGAGGAAACTCCATACTGTTTTTCAGAGTGGCTGTACCAATCTACACTCCCATCAACAGTTGTTTAAAATAATACATACCCTACTTGGAGGAAACTGAGTCATTGATGGATTGGTTCATTCATTCACTCAACAATGGGCCATAAGGCAACTATATGTAGTCACGATCATCCTTGGAGACATAATGATGAGAGACCTTCCAAGCCTG
Organism: Cephalophus harveyi; assembly: GCA_006410635.1. Taxonomy (NCBI): domain Eukaryota; kingdom Metazoa; phylum Chordata; class Mammalia; order Artiodactyla; family Bovidae; genus Cephalophus; species Cephalophus harveyi. The sequence goes on from SJYT01043615.1 coordinate 129,186, forward strand.
GATCTGGCACTGGTACCGGCTAAGTAAATAGACAGGGAAAGGCAGTTTCAGGCTGAAACACCAGATGGCCCAGGCATTATGACCTAGGGGAGGAGGTAGTCAAGGAAGGCTTCACAGGGGAGGTGACAAAAGAGCTGGGCCTTAAAGGAGAAGCAGTGTGGTCAGGGGTTGCCAGATAAGGGCATGTCACTTCCCTTCCAGGCTACAGCAATTTCCAGTAATGCTTGGCAGAATCCCCAGGGCTTTCCCAGAGTAGTCCCTTCCAGCTCTGCTTTATATACTGGAATTGCACCTAAGATTTGTCCTACAAATGGTTCTGCTACTAAGAGTCCATGCTACCAGAACAGCTCCCCAATTTCCTGCGAGGCTCTGATATCTTAAGTTGACCACCTCATTCTGGTTTACCTTGGACATTCCCCATAGTAACCTGGAAAGTCCCAAGCTGAAACCCCGCAGTCCCAAACAAACTAGAGGGCTGTCATCTTATATCCAAGATCCACGAATCTAACACCCTGGTTTTGCCTGAAGAGATAGGATCTTGGTTTGGAGGAGGTGCTAGAGGTGAGATGGAACACATGGCTGAAGGTCTCAGGTGGGGAAGGAATTGGATGGCCTGAGGCCTCAACAGCTGCAGAGGTGACTTCTCATGGGAGACCCCGTGGCAGCTGGGAGGATGTTGAAGTCCAGGAGGAGAGAGTAGCAAATCTTAGGAGTCTGTACATTGCTGGGGCTGACAATCTTGGTATGGGATTTGCTTTTGATTGTGTCATGGAGAATCCAAAGAACAACTATTTAATCAAAGAATGATACATTTTTCTCAATAAACATTTTGTCCAAATTTCCAAGGTGAGGTGGCTCCATGGAACCACTGAGGTCTGGGCTTCTCCAGTCCACCATGTTTGGTGCTTAGGGTCATGTTCATATTCCCGGAAGTCAAGAAAGTGGCAATGAGGAAGAGGCAGTGCTTGTAGGAGACAAGCAAAATTTCCAGGCATCCCTTGCCGGTGCTTGTGGCTCTCATTGGCCAGATCAGCCACAGCGTTTCCCTGGTTGAAACTGAGCCTGGGAAATGTAGTCTCAGCTGAACAAATTCAGGGTTCCATATGCAAGAAAGAAAGGAAGGATGTATATTGTTTAGGCAGCTAGCTGTGTAACACCAAGGCATCCTAACTCACCACCACATGATCCCAGTCCCTGCCCCAGAGCCCCTCATGGCCACTGCTGCCAGTGGTGATGAGATGGGCGCCCCCAAGTTGCGGCCTGTGCTCATTTCTCTTCCCAGCAAAGCCAGGTGGCAGGCGGCATGGCCCCATCTCCTGGTGAAGCCCAGGGGATCTTGACTCCCTCCTGGGGAAAGCTGTATCCCCACTGGGTGGGCTTCTTGTGGCCCAAAGCCTGGCCTCATTCCAAATGGGATTTGCCCTTCCTCCCCCAGTACACAGCCTGGAGTCGGTGCGCCCATCTGGTTCTGTTTCACTCCGTGTTACTCATCAGGATGTGTTTGCCAGAAGTTATTTGATGTTCAGAAAGAATTCCAAAGCTTTGGGAAAGAAGTAAATAAAAGCTTTTATCCCCCAAAGAGTTATGAAATTATGTTTTGCTCAGGAGTTGTGGGCTCCCTCAGGCAGTGGACTCACTGACCCCACGTGACACAGGTAGGCTGATGCCCCAAGTTTGCCTTCATCCCAGGTTTGCTTCTCACCACATCTCTGGGCTCAGCTGGACCTCCTGGAACTCACTTGAGCCCATCTCATTCCTCTCGTGATACCCAAATTTGGGAACAGAAGAAGGCTACCAGTGGGGGACACGCTGGCTTGCCTCTTGCTCTCCAGCCAAAAAAGCTTTTAAGGAGAGCTCCTCCCCACCCATGGCCTGGTTCACAGCCTCCCTGTCAAGAAAGCGTGAGCTCCAAAGGAAACAGGCCTGGACCTGGGACTCAGGCCCATGTTCCCTGCTGCAGTGGCAGCCTGCAAGAGTGGACAGTCCTGGGAAGACTTATTCCAGATCTGCTGGTCACAAGGCAAGGGGAGGTGGTCTTTCTCTTCCTCTTTTCTGAGCTATTTGAATAATTGACAGAAGTCACATAATGTTAGGATATCTAGAAGGGAAAGGAAAACCAGTGTATCTCGCAAACCTACATGCAGGGTGAGGGGCCACCTGTACACCAGCAAAGCTGTCTCTGGAACCCACACTGCCTCCTGCCTCGATACAGAGGTGACCCACACCTCTTTTCTTGATGCCTTGTGACAAAGCTAGACTTTTCCAGAGGAGTTTTAGTGAAAAATTAAATAGATGTGTCCTAGCCAGTGCTAGACCTATAGGTCCTTTTGGCCACATGGACCTCAATCTGCACCTAGTTACCTTGAAAGCATCTGCTGGGTGAATGGACCGGTGCAGGAAGGGGTGCTCCTGGCACGTATGAAGGCTGTATCTGCACCCTTTTTCCCCAATCCTGCCCACGTTCTGTTCAAGTCTCCAAGACAAGTCTGGGGATGGTGGGGGTGTGGGCCCCACATCAGAGCTCTCGCTCAGGGACTCTGGAGGGCTAGATCCTCCCCTCAGAGATTGCATCGCAAATCCTGATATTCATGCCGAATCCCTCCTGGAGCATCACTCATGACAGCTTACAACTCTGACTATTAAACACTGATCACTCAAAATTTAACATCCCATCTTCCCTTTGATATCCTCAACTGCTCTCTGCATAAGACAACGAGCACTTTCTGCAGCTCAGCATGAGGGAAGACTTCAAAGCTGCCTTCCCCGCTCACCCACTCCCAGCAGCTCTGGTGTTCAGTGAGCAAAGCCACCACGTGCAAGGGATGGGGTTCCCAGGCAAGCCCTTTCTATGGGACTCAGACCAGTGGGGAAATCTCCCAGATTAATTCTGGGGTGACTCTGGGGTCACAGGCTGGAATCAGGGGCATCCTGGCTCTCTCTAGAAGCAGCAGTGGGTCATAGGAAGTGATTTGGATGGAGAATCAGGCAGAACTGGGTCTGCGTGGCTGGCTGCTCCTTGCCAACTCTGGAGCCCTGGGGATAGTTCTCCATCAACACCAGGAAAACGGAGATGATAACACTTCCCTCCCAGCCCTTGAGAGGATTGATAAGAGGCTGGAAGGGAGACGGCCTGGGCCAGAGCAGGTAGCCAGGAGATAGAGTACTGCATCCCACTCTGGAGAGAAGCTGGGTTAAGTCAAAGAATGCCAGCACGTTTGTAGGAGGAATGTCATAACAGCTCTGTGGAATAGGTGACTGGAAACTCTTCAGAAAGTAGCCTCTTGCCTAGACACTGCTGACAGGCTGATTACAGATTATTACCATCCTTCCACTCAGTCAGGCTCCCGGGGGACTGCATTTTATTAAAACTATATTAATTAGAGTAGAGATCATTTGTTCAGCCTGACATGAGCCAGGCCCTGGGCACAGCGATTTCCTTGTGTCACCTCATGTAATCGCCACATCAACCTGTTACAAGCAGCTCTTTCACTGGACTCCGTGACGGATGAGAGTCTTGAGGGTAACAGAGGGCACACATCCAGGATACGGCAAAACTGGGACTTAAAACTAGGTCCGTCAGATGCCAGAGTGCACGCTCTTCCTCCGTCTTCTAATCATGCCGGCCTTGTCTAAAGGCGCTATTCTTCATGTGCGCGCGTGCTAAGTCGCTTCAGTCATGTCTGACTCTGTGCACCCCTAGGGATTGTAGCTCACCAGGCTCCTCTGTCCACGGGATTCTCCAAGGGAGAATACTGGAGTGGGTTGCCACACCCTCCTCCAGGGGATCTTCCCAACTCAATCAACCCACATCTCTTACGTCTCCTGCATTGGGAGGCTGGTTCTTTACCACTAGTACCACGTGGGAAGGCCATTCTTTGTGTGCCTAGTCAGCTGTCATGAATAAGCTGCATTCAGATCCTTCCAGGGAGCCTGTGAGTATTCGTCTCCAGTTGGATGACAGCACAGTCATATACACACATGTGGGATTCACATCCTCCCGCACGGCTGGAGATCGTGTAACCTAACCCCCTGAAGGCTCCCAGTTTGCTCCCAACCCACCTGCAGCAGAGGGTCCTCAGGGCCCTGGCAGCTTGCCTCAGAAGACATCCCAATACAGGGGAATGCAGCGCAGCACATCCAAGGCAACACCATCCCATTTCGAGCACCATTTTTGAGACTCTCCAGTGCAAAGAGCAATGCCAGGCCAGAAATTACCGATGCCCAGCACAGGTGCCCCTTACATCCCTAGCCCTTGTGAACAGATCACAGCCCTCCTTTTCTCCAAACCCTGTCCTCCCTGAGACCTCCCTTCAAGCTGTGAGTTTCTGTGGGAAAGTTACTGCCATCCCTGTGCTGGGGGGTTTTCAGAGGCAGAAAGGAAGCCCAGGGCCATGGGGCCATCTTGGTGCTGTGTGGGGGGACCTGTATCATCCCAGCACATCTTCCACTACACCCCTGATGCTTGACCCGTTGGTGCTGGTGCTGCTTCCCAAGATCACAGAGTCAGTTTGCCCTTTTGTCAGAGATTTGAGAGTGACATTACATATTCCCAAGGCGTCTCTTTTGCAGGCCAAATGACTCCAGGTTCATTCTTCAGAAATTCCTCACATCACATGTTTCTGCATCCTCTGACTTTGTAGAGGAGGGTGGGAGAAAGGAGTCTGGGGGAGAAACTAGGTGGACAGCTGCCACCTTCCAGGAGGGCTGCCACAGGGACCAGAACCGGCACAGTCCTGCATCTCGACTCCCAAACCCCAATTCTATGTGCTCAGGGAACCCTCCCGTGCCCCTCAGGAGGAAGGCAAAGGGCCGGGGCGGGGCTTCCCCCCACAGCCCCCATGGCCTATTACAGCCCAGGATGGGCAGCCAGGGCCTCATCCAGCAGCTCACCCGGTGCCGTGGGGAAGCTGCCGATTTCTCCTGAAATTGCAGGGCTGGGCTCTAGGGCTCGATGATGCCATTTTTAAGGTGTCACTTGCACTCGTCAAGGGCAACAGATATTGTCTTTTCTGGAGGGGAGCTCTCCTGCCGTGATGGTTCACGCTTCCCGAGCAGCTTTCAAAGCCCTCCACATGGCGAGGCTGGGCAACCAACGTCCTTGCAGAGGTCTGTCCAGTGGCACCTCCCTTCCCATTGCCATCAGTATCCAAGATCTCAGTAGCCACAGCCCACCCCTTCTCTTCCTGAAGCTCTTGTTGAACTTTTAGCTTGTCATCCTTGCAGGTTTTCTTTACGTTCTGTGCCACCAAGAGCAGTAAGGTGAAGAGGGGCAGGAACTGAATTTTGAGCCTAGATAACATACTTCACCTGGAGAAGGGAATGGCAACTCACTCCAGTGTTCTTGCCTGGAGAATCCCAGGGACGGCAGAGCCTGGTGGGCTGCTGTCTATGGGGTCGCACAGAGCTGGACACAACTGAAGCGACTTAGCAGCAGCAACATACCTCACCATCACCTTGATCAGGGGCAATTTATTATTTCCAAAACTCAATGCTTTGTTTGGGAATTGAGGTTGATGGTGTATGTAGAACTCACAGTGTCTCTGGAAGGTCTGAATGTAATGGCATTTGGGACATTACTGAGTAGGGATACATAGTGAAAGTGAAAGTGAAATCGCTCAGTCGTGTCCGACTCTTTGCGACCCATGGACTGTAGCCCACCAGGCTCCTCCGTCCATGGGATTCTCCAGGCAAGAATACTGGAGTGGGTTGCCATCTCCTTCTCCAGGGGATCTTCCCGACCCAGGGATCGAACCCAGGTCTCAAGCACCATTTTTGAGACTCTCCAGTGCAAAGAGCAATGCCAGGCCAGAAATTACCGATGCCCAGCACAGGTGCCCCTTACATCCCTAGCCCTTGTGAACAGATCACAGCCCTCCTTTTCTCCAAACCCTGTCCTCCCTGAGACCTCCCTTCAAGCTGTGAGTTTCTGTGGGAAAGTTACTGCCATCCCTGTGCTGGGGGGTTTTCAGAGGCAGAAAGGAAGCCCAGGGCCATGGGGCCATCTTGGTGCTGTGTGGGGGGACCTGTATCATCCCAGCACATCTTCCACTACACCCCTGATGCTTGACCCGTTGGTGCTGGTGCTACTTCCCAAGATCACAGAGTCAGTTTGCCCTTTTGTCAGAGATTTGAGAGTGACATTACATATTCCCAAGGCGTCTCTTTTGCAGGCCAAATGACTCCAGGTTCATTCTTCAGAAATTCCTCACATCACATGTTTCTGCATCCTCTGACTTTGTAGAGGAGGGTGGGAGAAAGGAGTCTGGGGGAGAAACTAGGTGGACAGCTGCCACCTTCCAGGAGGGCTGCCACAGGGACCAGAACCGGCACAGTCCTGCATCTCGACTCCCAAACCCCAATTCTGTGTGCTCAGGGAACCCTCCCGTGCCCCTCAGGAGGAAGGCAAAGGGCCGGGGTGGGGCCTTTCCCCCGCAGCCCCCATGGCCTATTATCAGAAGGAGGGCAAAGGGCCGGGGTGGGGCCTTTCCCCCGCAGCCCCCATGGCCTATTACAGCCCAGGATGGGCAGCCAGGGCCTCATCCAGCAGCTCACCCGGTGCCGTGGGGAAGCTGCCGATTTCTCCTGAAATTGCAGGGCTGGGCTCTAGGGCTCGATGATGCCATTTTTAAGGTGTCACTTGCACTCGTCAAGGGCAACAGATATTGTCTTTTCTGGAGGGGAGCTCTCCTGCCGTGATGGTTCACGCTTCCCGAGCAGCTTTCAAAGCCCTCCACATGGCGAGGCTGGGCAACCAACGTCCTTGCAGAGGTCTGTCCAGTGGCACCTCCCTTCCCATTGCCATCAGTATCCAAGATCTCAGTAGCCACAGCCCACCCCTTCTCTTCCTGAAGCTCTTGTTGAACTTTTAGCTTGTCATCCTTGCAGGTTTTCTTTACGTTCTGTGCCACCAAGAGCAGTAAGGTGAAGAGGGGCAGGAACTGAATTTTGAGCCTAGATAACATACTTCACCTGGAGAAGGGAATGGCAACTCACTCCAGTGTTCTTGCCTGGAGAATCCCAGGGACGGCAGAGCCTGGTGGGCTGCTGTCTATGGGGTCGCACAGAGCTGGACACAACTGAAGCGACTTAGCAGCAGCAACATACCTCACCATCACCTTGATCAGGGGCAATTTATTATTTCCAAAACTCAATGCTTTGTTTGGGAATTGAGGTTGATGGTGTATGTAGAACTCACAGTGTCTCTGGAAGGTCTGAATGTAATGGCATTTGGGACATTACTGAGTAGGGATACATAGTGAAAGTGAAAGTGAAATCGCTCAGTCGTGTCCGACTCTTTGCGACCCATGGACTGTAGCCCACCAGGCTCCTCCGTCCATGGGATTCTCCAGGCAAGAATACTGGAGTGGGTTGCCATCTCCTTCTCCAGGGGATCTTCCCGACCCAGGGATCGAACCCAGGTCTCCCACACTGCAGGCAGACGCTTTTAACCTCTGAGCCACCAGGGAAGCCCAAGTAGGTGCTCAATAAATGGTAATGGAAAAGGGAGTCATTTCCAGATGTGGGGAAGATGGGCCATCTGGGTATCAGACCGATAATAACTTGTAAAGGATCTGTTGGTAAGAAGTTCCAGCTGGGGCTAGGGGTAGAGAGCTGTAGAAGCAAAGAGGAAGTACTTTGGGCCTGAGAGTCGGCATGCCCACTGTGAGTTCTCTCATCTTTGTCAAGGCTATGGTTTTTCCTGTGGTCATGTATGGATGTGAGAGTTGGACTGTGAAGACGGCTGAGAGCCTAAGAATTGATGCTTTTGAACTGTGGTGTTGAAGACTCTTGAGAGTCCCTTGGACTGCAAGGAGATCCAGCCAGTCCATTCTGAAGGAGATCAACCCTGGGATTTCTTTGGAAGGAATGATGCTAAAGCTGAAACTCCAGTACTTTGGTCACCTCATGAGAAGAGTTGACTCATTGGAAAAGACTCTGATGCTGGAAGGGATTGGGGGCAGGAGGAGAAGGGGATGACCGAGGATGAGATGGCTGGATGGCATCACTGACTCGATGGATATGAGTCTGAGTGAACTCTGAGAGATGGTAATGAACAGGGAGGCCTGGCGTGCTGCAATTCATGGGGTCGCAAAGTGTTGGACACGACTGAGTGACTGAACTGAACTGAGCTTGCTGTGGGCTGCAAGCACCAGCATGTCTGGGACAGCTGCACCGAGGGTCATGGTGAAAAACAGGATCATGGTCAACCTTGTCCGGACAGGCCCAAGAGATGGGTCACCATTAAGTACCCCGTCCCGTCATGCCTGTGCCTTGACAGGATCCTAGCAGAGCCATTAGCGATCCGCTCAGTTCTAAATTTGATCCCAGGAGAGGTAACAAATTAACCCAGGATCCCCTGTTAACGCCCCTGCACAGCTTCATCTGTCATAGCGAGCTGCTCCTTGGAAGAAGTAGGAGCCGGAAGCTGGGGCCAGCTCCCCCTGGCCGTGTCGCACGGATCCTGGTTCCGAGCTCAAGCTGCCGTGGGGTTCCCCAGGAAGAGTGAATGGGGGAGAGCGTGGACTGCTCTGCTACCACGAGAGGTGCTTTACCTCCAGCCTGAGAGGCATTATTTCCATTTAGTAATAAAGGGACCTCAAAGAAGAAATAGCTGGCCTGGTGGCCAAATGAGGACTAAAACCTGTGTCCGGCTGCAGAGCTGGCCTTGCTCACCCGCGCCTGATGTTTGCTGAGGGCAGGTTTTACGTGACGCCCTCTGCACGTGTTACTTCAGGGAACCCTCGCCACAGTTTCATAAACAGACGTTACTATCACCCCTATTTTTGAGATAAAGAAATTGCCTCTCAGATGGCTGACGGGGCTTGCTCGAGGTCACATGGGCAGGCGGTGTGGAGCTGGGTTTTGAGCCCAATTTGCCCATTCTCAAGGCCCAATGCTAAATGTTCCATTAGGCTTCTTTCTTAAAATTAATCCATCTGTCTCCCAAACTTTACCAGGCAAACGTTATAGACAAGGCTCCACTGTCTTTCCACCTTAGCTGGAGCTTTTCCATCCTCTGTCGGGAGGTTCCCTGGGCCACCCTGGGTTTCTTTTCTTTTTTCTGAGTTCATGGGCTGGCCAAAACCCTTGTGAGACCCCTGAAGGGACAGGGCAGCCTTGTGGAAGCTGGACCCACGGAGGAACCTGGAGTCCAGTCTCCCGTGTCTGTTTCTCCTCCACTGGCCCCTCCACTGTCCTGCACTGGAAGTGATGCCAGACAGGTATCTGGGTCATGCTGGGCTGACAAGGACCTCGAAATCTCAGTAGTGGACCACAGCCAGGCCCTCTCGTGATCCACACGCAAAGGCTGTCAGTGAGGGAGCTGTGCTCCTCATCGCCACTCAGAGATGCAGCTGAAGCTAGTCCCGTGGGCTGCCTGTTCCCACTGCCACGGGGGAGAGGAAGGCCCTTTTGTAAACCACTCGTTGTCTCTTTAAGATTGGCCTGGGTGGGACACCTGTCACCTCCAGTCCCATCTCATTGGCCAAAGCAAGTCACTTGGCCTGATGACCTTCAGAATGTGCTGGGGTGTGACATCATACCACATGCCTCTAGGGAGAGGAGTCTTGGACCATAACCAGCTATGTGATGAGCAGCCTTGTGGTCACCGTGACAAGGGACCATCATCAACACAACGACGCCAAAGCAAGGTGATGAAATCCTTGCCGTGGAAGATTCTGAGCCTGAGAACTCCTGTCTCTTTGTTTGAAAGGGAGATTAACAAGTGTTAGAGGTTGTTAGAGACGTACTAACCCCCAAATGAAACTTCCTGTTTCATTCAGTCACATTTAACAAATGTTTATTGAGAGCCTTCTATGTGCCAAGCTTTCCTAAGACACAGGACACACCAGTGAATAAAATCAGCAGAAATTGCTGCCTTCAAGGAGTTTGTTTTAAAGGAACAGGCACTGATCAGTAGGAATAAAACATAAGTCAATGACATGCAGACAACATGGCGTTATAGAAGAGCTGAAGAAGACTAAATCAGAGAGCTTCTCTCCACGTGGGGCTCAGTGTCGCTGCCAACACCAGCCATGCCCATCTGTGCGGAGGGGAGCCTCTCCCCGAGCCCTTGTTGCTTTGGTCCCCGCCTTTATTTTAAATGAAAACGTTCAGTAAGAGTCACAGGACACGTGGTTTCTCACTTCACCATCAACTCCTTCTGTCTTCCTGAGCTAGTTTCGTCTTCACTTACTCATACGGTCATTTTAGGACCCTGGGCTCTTTTCCTGCTGGGGGACCTATACTTCATCATCTCAGGATATTCAGCATACCTACACCCTGCAGTTTTATATGTATATATATACACACACACATATATATATACACACACAGATATATATACACACACACATATATATATACACACACAGATATATATACACACACACATATATATATGGGGGGTGTGTGTGTGTGTATATAAAACTCATAAATAATGATGAGATGAATTGTGGGTGCCTTCCTGACATAGGACGTTAGTTAATATGCGACATGACTGGGGGCCTCATGTATCCGGCGTGCTCCTAGGTAGTCCTTAGAAGGAGCCACATGGTAGGACTTGCCTGTGTCTCCATCTTACAGAGGAAGCAGCTTCAGGCTCACGCAGCCTAGGTGCTTGCCCAGGTCACGCAGTGCAGGGCAGAGGGCAGCAGGGCGGCCCCAGGCTGTCACAGCCTTCGTCCTTTGTCTCCCGCAGGACCTCCTCTCTGCTTGGGGGACATTGAATTAAATATTTATTCATTTTGAGTTCGCAGTGTTCTTTCCTTAATTTGGAGCGTATGCATGTGTGTTTTTACATCTCTAAGATTTTCATAGACTTTATGGTGCCAGATGTAAAAAACAGCCCTGCTTACTTCTTAAACAGATATCTGTCACATGGGAAGCTGGCACCATCGTTCCAGGCTCCCAGGTGGAGTCAGGAAGGTGCCTTGTCATGGGGGACAATTTGAAGGAGTGGGTGTCTAAATGAAAACTCATGTGCTTTTGAGCACAGCGAACTATCCCTGGACCAGACACACTTTCATGTGCGCTTAAAGATGCAAGGACTGGGGTGTTTGCTGCAGTGATTTTTATATTAACAGCAGTAAGCAATACCCCTTGCTCAGTAGTAGAGGACTGCTTGAATAAATGATGGTGCGTGTGTGCAATGGAATGCTACATAAGCATTCTGATGAGGGAAGGTGGCCTGGATGGGGACAGCCATTGCAGAGAACTTGTGGTGTATACACTCATCTGTGTAAAAATGTATATGTACATATGTTACAAATAAATGCTTGTAAGAGCCTAGGACAGTTCTTGAACTATTTTTATATGTCTAGTGCTCTACCCAGCACTCTATAAATTCATGTATTTAATCCATACAGCAATGGTACAGACTGTATAGTCCTATTCCCACCTTACAGATGATAAGACTGAGGCACAGAGAAGTTAAGTAACTCATCCAAGTTCACCCACTCCAGTATTGTCGCCTGGGAAATCCCATGGACAGAGGAGCCTGGTGGGCTACAGTCCATGGGGGACATGACTTAGCAACTAAACAACCACAAGGGTGAAGGGAGCATTTTCATCTGGGAAGCCTGGCCCTAGGGTCTGAGCTCTGAATCTCCATGCGTGTATGCTGCTGGGATGGTCGGAGGCCTCCTCCTTCTTCTGATCTCAGACGGAATCTTGCTGTCCTCCAGCCAGAGCCCTTCACCAGGCCTCATCTGCCGTCTTCCGTCCCCGTACCTCCCTCTCCACCAGTTCTTTTTCTTCTGTTTATATACTAGTCAAATCCTCCTTCCGTCTAGAAAGCTTTTGTGTGGCAGAGGCAATGCTGTGTTTTTATGGATTGACTTCTTTTTATAGGGCACCTAACATATCATCAGACCATGCCTCTGGGAGAAATCATAGCCTTCATTCTTGCAGATGGGAAGTGAGCAGAAGTGCGATGCCACCTGTGGTCAGAGGCAGTTCAGAACAGTTGAACCTTCTCTACTCACGCTCTTTTCTCTTGTGTAGCTGGGAGTTCGGGTCTCTGAGATTCGGGGGCTGAAGGGTAGAGGCAGCCTGGGTCCCTGCACCCCCAGGTGTAGGAGGACCGTGCAGAACAGCTGACTGAGCTGCCACCTGTCTATGAAGGAAGCAAGGTGTGCTTCTGCTGTGTTGAGCCACTGAGACTCAGGGGTTCTCCTGCTGCACTAGCCGGCATTGGTTCTTTCTCCTGGAGCCCTATCTGTTCCAGTGCTAAATTCTCAAAGAAGATACAAACCCCAGAGACACGGACTTTCTCATCTCATTTTCCTGGGGATTGCCATGCCTCTGCTGGGCCTGCTCATCTATAGTGACCTCCAATGGGCACTTCTCTGCTTGAAGCCCTCTGATTTTTACTGACCTTTAGGACTCATGTTCACAGTCTTTTGGATCCCGTCCTCTCTTACCCTCTTTTCTGTCTTCAGGAGCACATTCTGCTCCTTAAGAGAACTCCCATTGAGAATCAGCCTGATCTGTCTCCTGAACGGGTCACATGATCTCTTAACTAAGCCTCAGTCTATCCCTCTTCCTTGGGGAGCAAGGGCCTGTGCTTGGTGCTGGAGACTGATTAAGAATGAATAAATGCAGACACCTTCTCTGTCTGGTGGGGCTTATAGTCTAGTTAACCAAATAATCTTGCAAATGAATGTACATTTGGGATTTTGACAAGAATCTTTAAGGAGAGATACATGAGTCTTTGATTTTCAATCATGGACTCTTCGACTTAGTGAGGATGTTTCCTATGGAGGTAAAAGTTAAGCTGAGTTCTGATGGGTGGCTAGGAGTGAAACAGGAGAAGTGAGAAAGGAGAGAGGTAACAAGTAGACAGGGGTCTCAGGTCACTAGGTAGCAAGACAGGAAGGAGGTGGTGAGTGGAGGAGAAACTGAAGGGAGCATGGTTGTATGGGGTGAAGAGAGTATGGAAAGAACTGCCTTTGTCCCCTAAAATATAGTCTCCCCTTTATTTCTGACTAGAGAGCCTTTTATTTAAAATGAGCTCAAGACAAGCTAGAACAAAGACTGCATTTCCCAGCCTCCCTTGCAGCTAGGCATGCACATGTGACTAAGCTCTGGCCAATGTTCACCTCTTGGGAAGCATTCTTAAAGGGAAAGGCACAGGCTTCTTTGCCCATTGCTCTTTCTGACAGGGTGAAACCCAGATATCACGTCTACAGCCAGAGCTGTCGCTGTGGTCCATGCCATAAAATCATGAGTTAGGGATGGCAGAATGACAAAAAGGAAAAAGTCTGGGTCTCTGATGACTGAGGACCTGCACTCCCTTTCCTCCACCGTTTGTCTCTGTGTTCAGAAGGGAATACACTTCTCCCGTACTTAATCTACTGCTATTTAGGAGTCACTATGATTCACAGCTGAAAGTAGGCCTAACTCATACAGAAAGGTAGAAGCCAGACCGTGCCAGGTTTGGTAGACCCCAGTAAGAGCTTTGATCTCAGTCTAAGAGCATCAGCAACAGTAACAGACAGGGTGGGAAGCTGTGCCCAGTCAGTAGCATAGGCTCCAAAGCAAACTGCTTCTTTATACATTCGCCTGCTCAGATCTTCGAGCAGCGTTCACTATCCCTGACACGCCAGGTGCTGCTGTGGGTCCTTGAGGACTCAAAAATAAATACGATACAGTCTTTGTGTCAGAGGCAGGCTAATGAGAATTATAAATGAATAAGCAACAGTGCTCAATCAGCAATGTTTATTGAACACTAAGGGAATATTCAGTGGTGGCACTGGTATGGGCAACTGGGAAGAGAGTTAAGATCCCACGGACATCCAAATAGTGTGGCTGCCCAGCTGTGTATAACATCCAGATTTTAGGAGCCGTGTGGGAACGGCCGTGGCTGAGGAGATAAAAGCTGCTCTCAGGGAGCTTATGGCCTTCTCCTCTCCAGGAAAGAAAAGGGCCATGGATGTGCTAGAAATGAAGCTCTGTGGGTCCTGTGAGAGGCATAAGATAGTGAGGTGAGGGATGGAGTGGTCAGTGTTACCCGAAGGCTCAAGAAAGACGGCTCAGAGGAAATGGGGCTGTGTTGGGAAGGATAGTAGGAGCTACTGTAGAGTGACGTGTGGGTTTTAGGAGCACCGAGGATGAACTCATTTGGCCTGGCTCTGTGTGTGTGTGTGTGTGTGTGTGTGTGTGTGCAGTGCATATTTTTAAGGAGGTGAAGGGGGTTATGGGAAGGCTTCACAGCAGAGGTGATTACTGAGCAGAGTTTTGAGGGAGAAGTAAGAGTTCTCCAGCCTGATCTGCAGCAGATCAGAGATTTAAGACAGAGCAGAGATTTAAGGCAATGGGGACTGCATCTAAAAGACACGTAGGGACACAGGGGGACTTCCAAGGAGTTTGAGGTGGTGGGTCAGAGGCCCAAGGTGAGAAATGGCTTGAGATGAGGTTCAGAGGGAAAGGTGGCCATGTTGTGAAGACTACACTGGTCAGAACCAGGGCTTTCGATTGTGTTTTGCGAGTAGTGAGGAGCCAGGGAGAATTTTAAATAAAAGAGAAACACAGTCAGCTCTGTGCTTAAGAAGAAAAATTAATTGGGACAAATTCCCAAAGTGTTTCTCTACAGAAGTTGGGTGACAAATGATAGTACATCATTCAGTGGGACCCTCAAATAGCCATTAAAAACAGTAAGGCAGATCTACACGCACTCATATGGCACCATTTCCAAGATAAATCGTTGAGGTTAAAATAATCAAGGTGCTGTATGGTGTTTGTAATATGGTTCTATTTGTTTGAAAGATGTGTGTGAATGAGCATGCATGAAGGCATCTATCTACCTATGCTTGTATACGACTGAAACAATTCCATAAAGATGCGCGAAAAACTGTTACAACTGCTGCTTCCATGGAGGAGACTTGGGAGTAGAAATTGTGAGGCAGAGTTCTTTTCATTGTAAACCTTTTTGTACCAGTTGAATATTTTTTTATCATGTGCACACATTATTTTTCCAATATATAAAATAAATATGTATTACAATTTTTATTCTGCCTGAAATGTGAGTGATGGATTGAAGAGAGGAGACTCCGGATAGAGCAAGCCCTCCCCCACCTCCATTTTCTTGATTAATGGCATCACCATCCATCCAGTTATTCAGACTCAAACCTTGAAGTCATCTTCAACTCCCCCTACGTCTAATCAGTTATCAAGTCCTGCCTGTTCTACCCCAGAAATCTCTTTCCCCTCAGCCCCAGAGTAGACACAGAGATCGATGGGACAGAACCGTAAACCCAGGGACAGACTGGAGTATGTATAAATATTTAGTATGTGATAATGGTGACATTTCAAATCCTTGTGGAAAGGATGGATTATTCAATAAATGATGTTGGAAAAAAAATTAACCCCAATCCTTAGCTCAGTCATAAACTAAAATAAATCCCTAGTGAATTAAAGATATGTATATAAAAATAAAGTCACAAAGTACTGAAAGAAAATGTAGGTCATTCTATAAAATACGGGCTGAAGAGGGTCTTTTTAAGAAGATATTGAAAGAAGATATTATAGAGACAAATCCGGTGGTTGCTGCTAGGTATTAGTGTTAGTCTCTCAGTCATGTCTGACTCTTTGCCACCCCATGGACTGTGTCTTGCCAGGCTCCTCTGTCCATGGAATTCTCTAGGCAAGAATACTGGAGTGGGTAGCCATTCCCTTCTCCAGGGGATCTTCCTGACCCTCATTGTAGGCAGGTTCTTCATCATCTGAGCCACAACGGAAGCCCAAACTCCACAACATAAACCACTGCTGCTGCTAAGTCGCTTCAGTCATGTCCGACTCTGTGTGACCCCATAGACGGCAGCCCACCAGGCTCCCCCGTCCCTGGGATTCTCCAGGCAAGAACACTGGAGTGGGTTGCCATTTCCTTCTCCAATGCATGAAAGTGAGAAGTGAAAGTGAAGTCGCTCAGTCGTGCCAGACTCTTCGCGACCCCATGGACTGCAGCCCACCAGGCTCCTCGGTCCATGGGATTTTCCAGGCAAGAGTACTGGAGTGGGGCGCGCCATTGCCTTCTCCATATAAACCACTAGTATATATCAAAATTCTCAAAAATGTATACACATCATTAACACACTGATTTCACATCGAGAAAGTATACCAAGATAATAATTAAAAGTATCACAATGATGTTTACCACTATGCTGTAGGTAGCTTCAGGAATATGGAAAACAAAACCTTGAAATTCTCTGTAAAGATAGACTGATTAAGTATATTACATTATGGAGCATCCAAACAGTATAATATTATATGACCAGTAAAAGTATTTTATTTTAAAATTATGTTTGCCCTGAAAAAGATATTTATAATATAGCAAATAATTGCATTGAGAAGACAGTACATCCAAGATAATTCCTGTTCTGTTTATACAAACATCATGCACAGATGAAAAGGTATAGAGGGAAGTCTAACATTTTCAATAGTAGCTGTTTCTGGGTGAGAAAATTAAGGATGATTCCCATTTCCTTTAAAATCACTATATTTAAAAAATTGGTTTACTATTAATTAGATATTACTACTACTAAGTCACTTCAGTCGTGTCCGACTCTGTGTGACCCCATAGACAGCAGCCCACCAGGCTCCCCCAGTCCCTGGGATTCTCCAGGCAAGAACACTGGAGTGGGTTGCCATTTCCTTCTCCAATGTATAAAAGTGAAAAGTAAAAGTGAAGTCGCTCAGTCATGTCCGACCCTCAGCGACCCCATGGACTGCAGCCTTCCAGGCTTCCCCATCCATAGGATTTTCCAGGCAAAAGTACCGGAGTGGGGTGCCATTGCTTTCTCCGAATTAGATATTAATTAGTAGAAAAATAGTGAAAAATTGAAAATGTACTTGCTCTTAGTCCCAGAAATTAAAGGAATTCATTGTAAAGAAAGAGAGGGACTTCCTTGGCAGCCCAGTGGTTGAGATATTTCATTTCTACTGTAGAGGTCATGGATTTGATCCCTGGTCAGAGAACTGAGATCTTGCATACCAAAAAGTAAAACAAACAAGCAAACAAAGAAAACTGTTTAAAAAAGAAATAATTGGAGATGTGAGAATGGATGGTGATAAGAAGGTACTCAACACAGCACCAATAATAATGATAAAAATTGGAAACAATCTGAATATTCAAAACCAGGGAATGGTAGGATACAGTGGAAAGCTATATAGTCACAAAAATCGAGTTGTAGAATATTTGTTAAAATGGAAAAAAAAAAATTCACAAGATAAGGGAATGCAAAACAGGCTTTGAAACCATATACCAAATGACATACCCTTATTTGAAAAAGCAGAAAATATTAAGCATTCTACACTAAAATAGAAGTGCGGTTATTTTTGGGTGGCTGAATCAGTCCTGAATATTCATTGGAAGGACTGATGCTGAAGCTGAAACTCCAATACTTTGGCCATCTGATGCGAAGAGCTGACTCATTTGAAAAGACCCTGATGCTGGGAAAGATTGAGGGCAGGAGGAGAAGGGGATGACAGAGGATGAGATGGTTGGATGGCATCACCAACTCAGTGGACATGGGTTTGGGTAGACTCCGGATGTTGGTGATGGACAGGGAGGCCTGGCGTGCCGCAGTTCATGGGGTCACAGAGTCGGACATGACTGAGCGACTGAACTGAACTGAGTTACAAATAAGCTCTTTTGTTTGACATTCTTCTGTGTTTTTAAGTGTTTCATATTCTGCATGTACTACATATTTCACTTTTAAAATTCAGGGAATCATTCAAACATCATCAATAACTTTAAGACAAATGACAAAAATGGAAAATATTACAACATATACTCAAAGTATTTTAATATACTTAATCCATAAGAGCTCTTACAAGTCAAGAGAAAAAATATGAACATCTTAATAAAAAGATTTACATGGGAAATATAAAGACACTTAGAAACATAATCATTCAGTTAGCATATTAAAAAAAGGTTGACTATCACTAGTAATAAAGAGAATGTGAGTCAGAGAGAGATGGAAATTTTTGCTCTTCAAATTAGAATTCATTCTTCAAACACCAATAATACCCAGTGTTGCTACGGGGTGGAAAATAGCCCCTCTCTCACGATGATGCTGGCAGTGTGAATTGTTCAGCTTTCTGGAGAGCAGCTTGGCAGATATATCGAGAACCTTGAAAATGTTAATTCCTTGTGACCCAGGAGTTCAATTCCTAAGAATATATTCTGAGGAAGCAACTATGAAAGTGCAAAAGAAATTTATGGGCCAGAAGGCTTTTTACAGCCTTACTTATAATAATGAAAATTCAGAAACAACCCACATAAGTCAACAATGAAGCTCTGGCTCAGGGGCAATCACAGTATAGGCCTACAAGTCAGTTTTCAGTGTGCAGTTTTCAAATACACCAAACTCTTTGAACTGACAGATTTTTGTTAAGTTTGTTGCAAGTTCATTAGTGGCAAAGAGCTGACCTAAACGGAAAAGAGGCTTTTTCATAGCCATTGTATATCTCCCTTCATGTGATTATCCAAATGTTTCTTGTTCAGATACTGTGTTTGATTCTAGGCTGCTGCTAATATTCTATTGAAGGTGCTTCATAAAATACCATTTTTACCAAGTCTTACCTTTCTCAGATCTAAACTATTCTGATTCCTGAAACATTTGGGCCAGAGGCTTCAGAGCATATTCATATGATGTAATCCTGTAGCATCATTTAAATTCGTATTTGCAGAGTATTGTTGGATATTTGGATTATTCACAGTTTTCTTAATGTTAAAACCGAAAAAAAAAAAAGAAAAGCAGAATATAAAACTATGAGTATTTTAACGTGTTTTGATTTTTTTTAAGACAAAAGTATGTGTCTACAGATTCTTTTAATAGGTGAAAGAGATTGAAGGAATATATCAAAATTTTGACAGTAGTTATCTCTAGATGATGGAATTATGAGTAATTTTAATTTTCTTCTATATATTTTTAATTTTCTCCAAATTCTTTGTAATGAATCTATATATTATTGGCAACAAACAAATGCATTTTTAAAGCATAAGCTGTGACCCCACAAGAAACTGACCCAGACATGCCCATGAGTGTCCAGGAGGCTCTGGCAGATGCATGGGTCAGCAGCGGCCTGCTGCAGGGTTGGAGGCACAGACTGCAGCTATGCTGTGCAGGGGACCTTTTGAAGGAGGTCGTCATTATCTACATTGCCTCCACCATAGTTTGGCCTCAGGTCAAGCAACAGGGAGGGCGCACAGCCCCGCCCATCAACAGAAAATTGGATTAAAGATTTACTGAGCGTCACCCTGCCCATCAGAACAAGACCCAGTTTCCTCCTCAGTCAGTCTCCCCATCAGGAAGCTTTTATAAGTCTCTTATCCTTATCCATCAGAGGGCAGACAGAATGAAAACCACAATCACAGAAAACTAACCAATCTGATCACACGGACCACAGCCTGGTCTAGCTCAATGAAACTGAGTCCTGCCGTGTAGGGCCACCCAAGATGGACGGGTTATGGTGGAGAGCTCCGACAAAAGGCGGTCCACTGGAGAAGGGAATGGCAAGCCACTTCAGTATTCTCAACTTGAGAACCCCATGAGCAGTATGAAAAGGCAAAAAGGTATGACACTGAAAGATGAACTCCCCAGGTTAGTAGGTGCCCCATATGCTACTAGAGAAGAGTGGAGAAATAACTCCAGAAAGAATGAAGAGACAGAGTCAAAGCAAAAATAACACCCAGTTGTGGATGTGACTGGTAATGGAAGTAAAGTCTGATGCTATAAAGAGCAATATTGCATAGGAACCTGGAATGTTAGGTCCATGAATTAAGGCAAATTGGAAGTGGTCACACAGGAAATGGCAAGAGTGAACATCGACATTTTAGGAATCAGTGAACTAAAATGGACTGGAATGGGTGAATTTAACTCAGATGACCATTATATCTACAACTGTGGGCAAGAATCCCTTAGAAGAAATGGAGTAGCCATCATTGTCAACAAAAGAGTCCAAAATGCAGTACTTGGGTGCAATCTCAAAACCAAAAGAATGATCTCTGTTTTGTTTCCAGGGCAAACCATTCAATATCAGAGTAATTCAAGTTTATGCCCTGACCAGTAATGCTGAATAAGCTGAACAATCCTATGAAGACCTACAAGACTTTCTAGAACTAACACCCCAAAAAGATGTCCTCTTCATTATAGGGGACTGGAATGAAAAAGCAGGAAGTCAAGAAATACCTGGAGTAACAGGCAAATTTGGCCTTGGAGTACAAAATGAAGCAGGTCAAAGGCTAACAGAGTTTTGCCAAGAGAATGCACTGGTCATAGTAAAACCCTCATCCAACAACACAAGAGAAGACTGTACACATGGACATCAGTTTAGTTCAGTTGCTCAGTCATGTCCGACTCTTTGCGACCCCATGAATCACAGCACACCAGGCCTCCCTGTCCATCACCAACTCCCAGAGTTCACTCAAACTCATGTCCATCAAGTCGGTGATGCCATCCAGCCATCTCATCCTCTGTTGTCCCCTTCTCCTCCTGCCCCCAATCCCTCCCAGCATCGGGGTTTTTTCCAGTGAGTCAACTCTTCTCATGAGGTGGCTTTACGCCAACTTTTTCACTCTCCTCTTTTACTTTCATCAAGAGACTTTTTAGTTCCTCTTCACTTTCTGCCATAAGGGTGGTGTCATCTGCATATCTGAGGTTATTGATATTTAATCATGTGAAATCCTGGGGTGGATGAAGCACAAGCTGGAATCAAGATTGCCAGAAGAAATATCAATAACCTCAGATACACAGATGATACCACCCTTATGGCAGAAACTGAAGATGAACTAAAGAACCACTTGATGAAAGTGAAAGAGGAGAGTGAAAAAGTTGACTTAAAGCTCAACATTCAGAAAACAAAGATCATGGCATCCAGTCCCATCTCTTCATGGCAAATTAATGGGGAAACAATGGAAACAATGAGAGACTTTATTTTTTGAGCTCCAAAATCACTGCAGATGGTGACTGCAGTCATTAAATTAAAAGACACTTGCTCCTAGAAGAAAAGCTATGGCCAACCTAGACAGCATATTAAAAAGCAGAGACGTTACTTTGTCGACAAAGGTCCATCTAGTCAAAGCTATGGTTTTTCCAGTAGTCATGTATGGATGTGAGAATTGGACTATAAAGAAAGCTCAGCACTGAAGAATTGATGCTTTTGAACTGTGGTGTTGGAGAAGACTCTTGAGGGTCACTTGGACTTCAAGGAGATCCAACTAGTCCATCCTAAAGGAAATCAGTCCTTTATATTCATTGGAAGGACTGATGCTGAAGCTGAAACTCCAATACTTTGGTCACCTGATGTAAAGAACTGACTCATTGGAAAAGACCCTGATGCTGGGAAAGATTGAAGGTGGGAGGAGAAGGGGATGACAGAGGATGAGATGGTTGGATGGCATCACTGGTGTGATGGACATGAGTTTGAGTAGGTTCTGGGCGTTGATGATGGACAGGGAAGCCTTGGCATTCTGCAGTCCATGGGGTTACAAAGGGTCGGACACAACTGAGTGACTGAACTTAGCTGAATGAAAAACGTAAACTAAGTCTAGATGATTTTATAATACTTAGAAATGTCAAGTATAAGCTCCTCAGAATAAAATGTCAAAGACAAGTAATTAGGAATCAAATTTAAGTCTTCAAAATCTGACTCTTTCCTTCTTTCCCTTCTAGTGTGCTGTAGTTAAATTGGTGTTTTTGAAAGAGGACCCAACAGATTTTTAATAAATGCTATATGCAAACAGATTTCTGTAGATAAACGTATCTTGAAAAAATATACAGGGCTTTGTTGCAGGACTTCTCAGAGCCTTTAATATCGCCAAAGATGCAATATGTGTTTTAATAAGAGAGATATTATACGCTTAGTTCCTCCAATGTATTTGGCCGTAAGTCTTTTCCATCTTATTTTATTTATGTTATCTTGTGAAAGATAACATAAACAATATGCCTAGAACATCTTCTCATAAAATACTTTGGAAATGCTGATCTAATGGAAAACTTCATTCTTTGACTGAGGAAAAAAATGTACAAGAAGTATTTCTAGAGTGGCAACAGTTTCCTGTGGGAATGCTGACCTTTCTTAGCTAATAGCTCTTCGCTTTTAGGCGTGATCTTTATACGCATATGAAAGATCACATTGCCAGGATGCAGATACTCCTTTCTTTTTGGTAGCTTTTTCGACCTAATGTGATTCTGTGGAGAACGATGACTTGCCTATTGCATAGATACTGATGGAAAGCAGGTGGAGGCAGGGAATCTAAGCTTCCAGATTTATTCTCGGAATCCTCTTTTAGGTATTCAGAACTTCTCACCTCTGTGAGGGGACCTGAGAGATATCCAGGAAATGGGGAGTTTAGTGAAATACACCTTAATCTGCGAGGGAGCAGGGCATTCTGTGCAACCCCCGTCAGTTTGCTTCCTCTCTCTGTGTCTCAAGCACTTGAAAATGTAAAATGAAGGAGTAAATTAGTACAAAAAGGCAACCTTGTTTTGTCTTATTTGCCAGTTCTCATCAGTTGGTAGAGGGTTCCTAAAGTCTTCAGTCTATATCCCTGCCTGGTGAGAAAGAATGCTGTGATTGTTTCCTAATGTCTGCCCTGGGCACAGATCAAAGGAATGGCATCACTTCTGCCCTTCCTTTGCCATCTCAGATTATCTAAGTATTCCTGAACACAGTATTGTACACAGTATCTAACTATTCTTTGTACAGAGAAGAATTCTACAAAAAATGTTTTGATGACCTGAATACCCACTGTGGTGTGGTCATTTATCTAGAACCAGACATCCTGGAATGTGAAGTCAAGTGGGCCTTAGGAAGTATTACAACCAATACAGTTAGTAGAAGTGTGATGAATTCCAGCTGAGATATTTAAAATACTTAAAGATGATGGTGTTAAAGTGCTGCACTCAATATGTCAGCAAATTTGGAAAAGCCACCAGTGGCCACAGGACAGGAAAAGGTTAGTTTTCATCCCAATTCCAAAGAAAGGCAATGCCAAAGAATGTTCAAGTCACTGAACAATTGCATTCACTTTCCATGCTAGTAAGGTTATGCTCAAAATCCTTCAAGTTAGGCTTCAGCAGTACTTGAATCAAGAACTTCCAGATGTACAAGCTGGGTTTAGAAAAGGCAGAGGAACTAGAGATCAAATTGCCAGCATTTGTTGGATCATTAAAGAAAGCAAGAGTGTTCCAGAAAAACATCTACTTCTGCTTCATTGACTACACTAAAAGCTTTGACTGTGTGGATCGCAACAAACTGTGGAAAATTCTTAAAGAGATAGGAATACCAGAGCATCTTACCTATCTCCTGAGAAGACTGTATGTGGGTCATGAAGCAGTAGTTAGAACCTTACATGGAACAACTGACTGGTTCAAAATTGGGAAAGGAATACGACAATGCTGTATATTGTCACCGTGTTTATTTAACTTATATGCAAAGTATATCATGCGAAATACTGGGCTGGATGAGTTACAAGCTGGAATCAAGATTGCTGGGAAAAAAATCAACAAGCTCAGATATACAGCGGATACCACTCTAATGGCAGAACGTGAAGAGGAACTGAAGAGCCTCTTGATGAGGGTGAAAGAACTGGCTTAAAACTCAGCATTCAAAAAACTAAGATCATGGTATCCGATCCCATCACTTCATGGCAAATAGATGGGGAAAAAGTGGAAGCCGTGGCATATTTTCTTTTCTTGGAGCTCAAAATCATGGTGGATGGTGACCGCAGCCATGAAATTAGAAGATATTTGCTTCTTGGAAGGAAGGCTATGACCAACCTAGACAGTGTATTGAAAAGCAAAGACATCACTTTGTCAGCAAAGGTGCCTATAGTCAAAGTTCTGGTCATTTCAGTAGTCATGTATGGATGTGAGAATTGGACCATAAAGAAGGCTGAATGACAAAAAATTGATGGTTTCAGCTTGTGGTGCTGGGGAAGACTCTTGAGAGTCCTTTGGACAGCAAAGAGATCAAACCAGTCAATCCTAAGGGAAATCAGCCCTGAATATTCTTTGGAAGGACTTATGCTGAAACTGAAGCTTCAATACTTTGGCCATTTGATGGGAACAGCTGACTTATTGGAAAAGACCCAATGCTGAGAAAGATTGATGGCAAAGAAGAGGGCGGTAGAGGCTGAGATGGTTGAATGGCATCACCGATTCAATGGACATGAACTCGGGTGAACTCTGGCAGATGGTGAAGGACAGGGAAGCCTGGTGTGCTGCAGTCCATGAAGTCCCAAAGAGTAGGACATGACTTAGTCACTGAAGAACAAGAACAAGTATTCTTGAAGACCCAGACTACTTCAGAATGGACGGGTGGGAGCCAGCACCCAAATCTACCCCTTGTTTCATAAACCTTGGTGGACTTTCGCCTCACACTCTCCCCTCCCCCTCTCTTTTAAAAAAATGTCCTTTTATCCATGAAGATTCCACACTCTTGGCTCTCAGTCTCTAATAGCAAAGTAAGGATTTTTCTATAGTAATATTCATATACTCCCTTTCTTTCACCCTCTTGCCAAAGATGAATCTGTTTTTACTAAAAGAGAAAAAAGGAAAAAAAATACATATGTAAAAATCACACATCCTCACCATGTGCAAAAATCATGTGTTTGGCAGCAAGAACATCTTTCTGAGGCCAAATGGCATTTTTCTTTTCTTGCAAAACGAGCAAAATAAAAAAAGTCTTACTTTCCCAGCAACTGGCACTGAATTATTGGCCCTTGTCAGTTGCTGCCACTAAGGGGCCTCTCATCCGGGAAACCCGTGATGCTGGGAGACCAAGAAGTCCTGGGGGAATCTGGCTGCAATTGCTTTTCCTGTTTTGCACAGGGACTGAAACACACAGAAGATGGTTGACAGAACCACAGTCACGGGTATAAGAGGGAGCGTGGTATGGAGCGCAGATAAGCCAGAGTGTCAGTAACTGCTTTATGACTTACCAGCTGTGGGATCTTGGGTAGCGTTCTTAACTTCTCTGAGAATCAGATTGTTCAATAAAACAGTAGTGCAGTCCCGTGTCCCTGGAATCCGTCAGTCGCTGTGTGCAGGGAACACTCCAGAGGACAAAACAGACAATAGTCCCTGACCTTGGGAAGCTGGTATTTTGATAGCAAGGGGCAGACTGGAAGCGGGTGGGAGGGAAAGACAGTTAATATACACAGTAATATATTAGTTAGTGCGTACTTTCAGTTCAGTTCACTCGCTCAGTCGTGTCCAACTCTGTGCGACCCCATGAATCGCAGCACGCCAGGCCTCTCTGTCCATCACCAACTCCCGGAGTTCACCCAGACTCACGTCCATCAAGTCAGTGATGCCATCCAACCATCTCATCCTCTGTCGTCCCCTTCTCCTCCTGCCCCCAATCCCACCCAGCATCAGTGTATACTTTAATATATATTAATTCAGATGACCTGAATACTCAGAAAAAAGTCTATCTGGGCAGGGGAGTAGGAAATGCTTGGGGTGGGGTGCCATTTCTGATAAGATGTCCAAAGAAGGGGCCATTAAGATGCCATTTGGGTAGACCAGGAATTGGTGGGGCAGCAGGTGTGGGAGGGTGGAGTTAGGGAGACCCCTCAGGGGGGCTGCTGCCAGACCCTGGGGGAGCAATAAGGATGGCCTGGACCGGGGGGGATGGTGGTGGTGGGGAGGGGGAGAGATCTGAGCACAGTTTGAAAGTCTTCCTGATTCAGTTGCTGTGGAACAATGTGGAAAGTCCCCGCCCAGTGCCCAGAATGCCGTAGCTGCTCAGTTAAGGCAAGGCCCCTCTCCCCAGGCATCTGACCAGTGCTGTTGGTCCCTTGGGAGGAGGAAGAGCATGGACGTAAGTGGCTCACCCAAGGGCATCCTCGTTTATTCCGGCAACTCACCAGACGTTCCCCGCCAAGCACCGTGGGGCTGGCAGCACGGCTCGCAACAGGTGGTGGAGCTTCAGGAAAGCAGGGCCGGGACCCCCTGCCCGGAGTGAAGGCGCAGAGAGAGGCAAGGGAGGGACGAGCCACCCACGGGGCTTTGTTTCCCAGACAGATCCTGAAAGCTTGCCGAGATTTATCCTGGAGGATCTAGTTAGTGGGGAGAACTCCGGAGCTGGGGTTTGAGTTGCTTTAGGGAGAACACATTTCAGTCGGGTGAAGCAGGGCTCTTGAGAGAGTGTGTGGAGGATGAACCCCTGAATGCATCCCAGGGACAGAGTGCGGCTCTGTGGGGAGCCAGGGGCAGTGTGCGGTCAGGGGCCCCCTCCTGCCCCTCTCAGGCTGTGGCTCCACGCATCACAAGAGCCACAGTTGTCCACAGTCGAACTTGGCTGGTGCTGAAGACGTTCCCGAGGAGGAGCAGTGGGCAGAGGAGCGGGAGTCTTGGACCAGGACTGACGGGTCCGAAAGGGGCCTCAAGCTGTGTGAGCAGTGCCCCCGAGAGGGTGCTGGATCCACGGGGCCGCGAGCACGGTGGTGGGGGGGGGAGGGGGAGGGAGGAGCCGGAGCAGCGCCCCATGGTGAACCAGGAGATCCGGGCTGGCACGCAGGAAACGGCTTCAACCCTCTTAACAGAGAGCTATTTTAATGTTTTAGAAAAATACCCATTTCCCTTTTTATGGGAGTGATATGAAACGGTCTTTTAAAATGCACTTATGGAAGCTTAAAAATAAGTTGATCTAATGAAAATGAATCAGCCAATAACAGTCTTGATGGTAAAAGATGACGGTGAGCTAAGGGAGCCTGCAGGATTGGGAAGCGGTGGACTCGAGGGCGCCTGGGTCCACTGGGCAGATTCAGGAGAGGCTGTCAGAGGTGGCAAGGCCCTGGATGGAGGCAGGGGGTGTTCCTGTTGTCATAACTGAAAACTTCTTGGACGTGGGTCTCCTACATGTCACAGGACATTTTTTTTTCTTCTCCCTTCCAGATGCTTCCATCTCATCCTACTGTTACTGATAAGTCACTTCAGTCGTGTCCAACTCTGTGCAACCCCATAGACAGCAGCCCACCAGCTCCCCCATCCCTGGGATTCTCCAGGCACTGGAGTGGGTTGCCATTTCCTTCTCCAGTGCATGAAAGTGAAAAGTGAAAGTGAAGTCGCTCAGTCGTGTCTGACTCTTAGCGACCCCATGGACTGCAGCCTACCAGGCTCCTCCGTCCATGGGATTTTCCAGGCAAGAGTACTGGAGTGGGGTGCCATTGCCTTCTCCGACCTCATCCTAACAGCAGGTATAAAGGGAATGGGATAAGGAAGAGAACGTCCTGGGACCCCTTCTTTTTATGTAAGAACCCAAAGATCTTTCGGCAGCCACTCCTGACTTGCTCTCAAGGCTCACTTTCTTGCCAGCACTTTACTCACCTCCCGAGCCCAGTGGCCTCTGGGCTCCACAGGATGTCTTCCTGTCCACAGTTTGTAAAACGCATACTTCTAGAAAGTGGAGCTAAAAAGGGACCTCCTTCCCCTCTGTTGGGGCAGAGGAAGGGGCAAAAGCAGGGGTAAACCTGTCCCACCCTTGCCGCCCAACCCCGCTTTCCTTCCCTCACCCTCCCACTACAGGGCCCGCGTCCTTGAGAACTTGTAGGACCACGGGCCCCATATCCTTGTGGTGGCCTTGGGCGGGCAGAGGGCCAGGCCCCCTGAAGGCCATTGAAAAGCCTTAAGAACGTGGCCCACGGGTCTCAGGGGGCCCAGCAGCAGGGTGGGCAGCAGGAACACGTTACTCATATGCTTAGTGAGCAACCTCATGGCAGGCATCAGACCCACATGCTGGGCACGAGTGTCTGCTGGTGCCCGGCGTCCAGGCTTCAGGGCTGGTCCCCCAGTGGGCTGTGAGAACCTGACGTGCCGCTTGCCCTCACGGTGGCTCAGGGTCCCCACCTGTTAAGGGGTCATGCAGCACTTCTCTCCAACACTGGAACGGAAATTAGAAGCCACCTGCATGGACAGGGTCTGTGCCCAGTCCCGGATCCGATCTCAGTAAATGAGAGCTGTGATCGTCACTGCCATCGTTGCCATGATTGATGCCAATTCCGTATCTAGCCTGGAAATAGCCTGCATCCTCACCACTGACCAGAGCGTGTGACATTCCGCTGCTTGTCTGATGATGGCCTCTCCAAATCCTCAAAGAGCCTCCCCCCACCCCCACCCCACTGTTCGGTGTGCCTGACAGCCCAGGCCTCGGGCTTCCTGATCCTCCACACCCTCATCGTTAGGTGTGCCCAGCGCTGGGGGAGGAGAGGGCTTCGCCTGTCCTTAGGTTTGAGGGCACCCTTACTAGAACATTGACCCCCAGGGGCAGGGACTACCTGGGGAGGGAGAAGGAGAGGAAACAGAAACTCCTGAGTTCTGAGACGGACCACGTTAGAACCCAGCCTGTGCCATTTTTAAAACATGTGATCCTTCTTTATAATTTTGAGTCTGTTTCCCCATCTATAAAATGGGCACGATGCCTGCCTCACAAGGCTAGAATGAGGAATGAAGAAGATCAGGCCTAAAATCCACTGCCCGAGCCTGGGATGATGAGTCCTCAATGCATCCT
Organism: Cephalophus harveyi; assembly: GCA_006410635.1. Lineage (NCBI taxonomy): Eukaryota > Metazoa > Chordata > Mammalia > Artiodactyla > Bovidae > Cephalophus > Cephalophus harveyi. The sequence goes on from SJYT01043615.1 coordinate 157,704, forward strand.
GTGTCTGCCAGCCCCTCCCCACCACACCAGGCTGGGGCCAGGCTGGACAAAGCCAGCCCTAAGCCTGCTTGGTGGACAGATCGTTTCTCCTGTCCTCAAGAACATGCTATGTATGTCCTTGTCTGGGTTCATCTGCACCTGTCTCCCTCAGCTGTGTGACTTCAGGTTGGTCCCTTTCCCTCTCTGGGCCTGAATGTTCTTTCTAAGCAGGGAATGTAAGTTCCCTCAGTCTTCCCAGTTTGAATATCCCGTGGTACCAGGCTGCAGAGGGCAGTCAGTGCAGCTGGTCTGGCTGGGGCAGAGGGCTGTGGCCCTTTCCCAAGCCCTTTTTTGGTCCAGGTGACCAGCCAAGTGGCTAATTAGCACTCTGGCAACCAGGTAATCAAGGTCAGCAGGTCAGAAGTTAATCATTTCTTCAAAACACCAGCAAACAGCCCATTTCCACATACTTGGGAATAATAAAAATCACACAACCAGGGCAAGTTTCAGAGGTCCCTCTTCTGATCCGGATTGACCCCAATTAGCCGAATGACCTTGGGGAGTTACCTTCTCCAACCGTGGCCTCAGCTTGCTCATCTGTGAAATAAGAGTTTGGGATTCAGGGGGAGTTGCAGAGGGCAATGTTCCTTGATGGTTTCAAAGGCGGGAAAGTGGTCTGGGGCCCCGCGAACTCACATGTCACTTCTTCCCTTTCTGGCCCTATCTTCTCACCCACTTTCCCCAGAATGCATGTGCCTGGTTCTGTCCTGCTGCAGCGCTGCTCGGGAGCCTGTCTGCCCAGCCTGCTTCGCCCTCCAGCTCTGACCCTTGGAATCCAATTGATCTCATCCTCCCACCTGGCCTACATCCCTCCTCTTGGTAAGGGAAGAATCCGTGCCCTCTCGACCCTTCTGTCTTCTGACTGTGATTGTGGTAACAGTGAAAGTCTATCTGGGGTGCCTGGTACAGATGATCAAAGGGTGCTGGGGTGGGACAGGGAGGAGAGTCTTCAACTTGTGCCCAAACTGTGTGCTTCCTTAGGGCAGGAGAGATGTCTCTTCCAGCGCCTGACAATTAGCAGTGCCTGGTGGTTGCCAGGAGGCAGACTACAGGGGTGCCGTTTAGTGCTGGGGTCCGGGAGAGACGTTTGTCTGATGGGTTTGTAAACACATGCAAATTTAATTCCAGAGAAAACTGGACCCACAATTTCTAGGAGAATGCAATTGTTAAGACTCCCCTGATGAAGGTACATTCATATCCAAAGAGCAAACAAGCCAAAGCACCTCTAACGGAGAAGGGTCTAGCCCTGGCTCTGCCATAGATCTCCCAGTCCCACCCCTGTGAGTGACCCGGCTCTTCCCTGGGGTGGAATGAAAGGATGTCATCCCCAAAGCCACAGCTGGCTCTCCTCTCCCAGCATGTGGGCCTCAGAGTCCTCCTAGAAGCCACTACGCCTAATCAAGACAGACGCTCCTTCTATAGAACATGCATCTGGGCTGGGCTGGCTTCCCACCTGACCCCGACTGTCCCTCTGCCTTTCCTGAGGCTTCCTTGGGAGCAAAGCCCAGAGACGTCTGCCTCTCCACCCGGCTCCCGCCATGAGCCCAGGGGCTCAGCTTCCAAAAGATGAATCGTGTACGCATTCCCACCAGCAGGTCTCCTGTTATCCTATCCCCAGGGTGAGCAGCAGAGGGGAAAAATAAAAGAGAGAGGGAGAAAAGTTAGATGTCAGAAGCAAGAGCAAAAAGCGTACAGGGAGAGTGCTGTTAAAGTGCACTTTGTCTCTCTTGATTTGGGGTGGGCGGTGGAGAGCCAGAGTGGAGCTGGCTACAGCTACCTGGGGTCTGGTTGCTGTCTGTCCCAGCTCTGTCTCTTTAAGAGAACCTGGGGCCAAGATTTATTGGCTGCTGGGGCCCTGCTGTGTGTGTGGCTTGGTGTTTACAGGCCTGGGGAAGGCTGCGGGGTGGTGGTGACCTGGAGTTGGGGTGAAGAATGGCTGCCATTCACGGTGGGGTTCACAGCAGGACTTGGTGTGCTGCCCAGGGGAGCGGGCGGCCGTATCCCTGTAACAGCCAGGCCTGGGACGCAAATCCCACCCCACTGGGTTCAGACAGGGAGGGCGGGGGGCAATGGCTTATCCTGTTGGAGTGCCTAAGCAACCTTGCTGGGGTCTGGAAAGCAGGCAAGAGCCCTGGACTGTGTGTCTACCTGGAGTTTGCAGGTACCTGGGGTGGCCCAGAGCCGGGCAGGCAGGACACACTCCCGGGAGCTGAGACCAGCGTTTGAGCCCTGACCAAGCCAGGCCACACATTAAACAATGCAGAGGAAGGGGTGGGTGAACAGAGCAGCTGCCCCCTGTGGGCAGGGTATGTCCAGCAACAGACAGTGTGATTGTAGCCCAGGCACTCCACCAACCTGAGTCTTCATTTACTCATTTGCTCATGGGAAGTGGGAATTTGCTCATGGGAAGTGGGAAGGATGACCTCTGTTTCGTAGGATTTTGGGGGAATTAAATAACGTAACAAATGTAAAAGGCCTGGCAAAGTCAGTCCCCAGAAGTGGTTATTATTTTTAGCACTGTCTCTACTGCCGATTGTTCCAGAAGGCAAGCTGACCCTGCTTTTCCAGCTGTGTGGTCCTGTGGGCTGAACCCTCGGAGGCATGGTGTCAAATCTCTACCTTGCTCCTGTCAATAATGGGACCCTGGGCACATCACTCAGGGTTGGGGGACATGCCTGGTGGCCCCTGAGCACCTCTTTCATGGCCAGAGCCTGGCCCATCTTGAAGGAAAAGGAGCTGACGTTTCCTGTGCACTTAACTGTGAATCAGGAGCCAAGCCAAGCAAGTTACCTACTTCTTCACTTTCTAATTTATTATTGTGAACCTTTGATTGTGGAAATATTCAAGGGTGGACAAAGACAGGTCAGTGATGAACACCCTGGGGCCCATCACCCAGCTTCAGTAATGATTGACATTTGTCTTTCGTTTTTTATCCATCCCTTCTCTTACCTTTTCCTCCTCCTCCTTTCCTGTCTTCTCCCCCTCTGCTAAAATATCTAAAGCAAATCCTAGACATTGTATCATTTCACTCATAAATACCTCAGTATGTATTGATACCGGATACACAATTTTAAAACAGAGAGTAAAACCATTATTACACCTAAAAAAGTAAACCACCCTTTTCAATACCATCTAATGTCCAGTCTGTGAATCATCTCATTTAATCCTCAAAGTAACCCTTATGGATTACGAATACAGTTGCTCTCACCCTTCAGATGAAAAAAGGAGTGAGTGAGACAATCATCCACTCGTGCACTGGTTGGTTTGCAGCCTCATCTCTTGGGTCCACTTGCCTAGTGGGTGCTGGAGGCAGGATTTGGAATCAGGCTGTCAAATTCTGATTGACCCGAGCCCTTCCTTCCGCACTGTTATCCTTGAACTCTGGAACCCACGGTCACTCTGCTACCAACCTCACGTGCAGGCCAGCCCCTCCCCAAGCTTGTTTTCCTTATGGCTTTGCATCGACCTCAACTTTCTTGCGCACAAATGGCAACCATGCAACACCTGCATTCCAGAGCTGCTCATTCCTTTCTGCCTTTGCCAGTCATTTATTCGTCTATTTTGTCCCAGTGCTGTTTCGTGGTGCTTGGGCTCCAGCAGTGAACCAGGGGGAGGCTGCACACTTGCTACTCAAAGTGTGGCCCAAAGTCCAGCAACTCAAGCATCCTTGGGAGCTGCAGAGAAATACAGACACGCAGCTCTGCCCCAGCCCCGTGGAACCGGATCTATGTTTCAATAAGATCCATGCAATTCATTTGCATGAAGGTTGAAGTTTGAGAAGCACTGCCTTAGGCCATGGTTCTCACCCAGGGTTGCACATCAGAAGGTTCTGCAGGGCTTTAAAAATATACCCACCCCTCAGAACCATTACATCAGAACCACTGATGATATTTAAAAACTCTCAGATGGATTTGAGAATGCAACCACCTTAAGTTTAAATTTGATCATTTTAAGGATAAAGGAGCTGAAACGAAATCTCCTGCAGAGTACCTAGAACACAATAGGTGCTAAATTAATGGTCTATTTTACCCTTTGTCATCTCAAACTTGTTCCTAGGATGCCCGCCCTTATCCCGCCTCCCCCCGCCTCCCAAAATCTCCCTGTGTTCTTGGGTGGTTTATTGCCTTTCCTGCTCCAAAGACATTTTCTGGCCTCACAAGCATCTGATCCCAGCGCTGTTCTTTGCTGGGAAGTCCCAGAACTGTAACCCGGGTGGGGTGGTGGGGGAGGCTTTTCCTGGGAAGTCAGGCTGCAGGAGACACTTGAGCTACTCCCTGCCATGACCCGGTTTGCTGAGCTGGGCCGAGAGCCGCAAACAAAAATAAATAAATAAGTGCAGGCTCAGCCACATGTGCAAAGAGCTTCTCTTTCACCACGGCCGGATCCCAGTCCAGACGTTATCTCATCCCGCTCTCTCCCGCCAGGTGATGGGGAGTGGGGCAGGTGCCACCAGCCGCTGTGGCTTACCGGGCAGGGGCTGCGGTTTGAGTCACTGGGCACGCGGGAGAGGGCGCTGACCCCGGATCCTGGGCCACAGCAGCCGCCGGGGCCCAGCCTGGCCTCGCTGGGTGGCCTGAGGGGCAGAAATGTTTTCCTGCTGGTGGCGGCCTTGGCAGCATCCCAAGGTGGTGGGGGTGGGCCTGTGGGAGGTTCCTGCTCGCCTCCCCTTCTGCAGGCCACCGGGACACTGCTCCTGGGGCTGTTTACAGGCCTGTAAATGAGCCACAGCTATGGGGAAGGCTGGAGAGGGGTCAGAGGCCCTTCTGTGAGAGCTGGCAGGGGTCAGGTCTGCTGGAGACGGGAAGGGAAGACAAGCAGGGAGGGGAGAGCTGTGAGCTCTTTCCTGGGAAGCCAGCCCTTTATGCTCATTCTCCATGGCCATGCATTCTGGAGGAGTCACTGTTCCCCACACTATATAAATGGGGAGACTGAGGCCTGAGGCCTGGAAATGGAGAGGCCCTTCCCAGGGAGACACAGGCTGGTCTGGAGATCTCAAAGCCTGCTTTCACTGTGAGATATGTGTAGACAGGCTTAGAGAGTCAGAACCCAAGTCTGGGGCTGACGAGGGATATCGCCCTGACCCCATATCTTGACCGGTCTAGAATGGGGAGAAATGAGGTCAGAAGGCAAAGCATGGGAAGGGGGCTCAGGGAAAGCTAGGCCCTAGTTCTGGGGCTTGCTGGGGACTTGGGGCAAAGCACGTCACCTCCTTCCGTCTCTTCTCTCATATATCACGTGATGGTACTACTACTGACCTCATAGAGTGGCTTTGAGGATCCTGGAGTAAGGCCATGGATTATGATGAGCTATCAGAAGACCTGCCTGGAAGACATGTTTGCTCTACAAAAGATGGTAAATGGCACGTGCCGTCACCCTCCACTTCAGAGCCCACAGCAGACATCACTAATTGATCACAGCACTGCCCCCTCCCCAGCCCCACCCCCGGATACCCTAGCATGTGGACGGTCTCAGCACTGCTCTCAGGCCACAGTGCCCCAGGCAGTCACTTCCAGTCTGGTGAAGCTTGGCTCTGAGCTTTCATCCTTACATGGTCTGTTGAGAAGCTGCTGCTCTGGAGCCAGGCCTCTCCAGGGAAAGTCAGAGCTTGAGTAAAACATAAGCAGGAAATCAGGAGAAGGGAGGAGAGGAGACTCAGCCCGGGTAAAGGGCTCTTAGCATCAAATGGACCATGGGCAGTGTCGGCAGGGCTTAAGAGCCCACGGCGGTGGGCAAAGTATGTAAAGCAGCGATCAGGAGGAGCAGGCAGGAGAGGCTGAGCCACTGCCCTGAATGAAGGAATGCCCCCTGCTTCTCATTCCATGAGCACAACGTATCTGTGGGGTCCATGCCATTCATATTTCCACTTTACACAAAAGCAAAGTGAGGCTGGGTGAGGTTACAGCCAAAAGTGCCTGAAATTGGCCTTAGTGTCCAAGTTCGCCAGATCATAAAGCTCACAGTCTCCACACTGTCTTTCAGAGAGCACTTCTGGTCCTTCAGGCCCCCCTCCTGGCTGGGGCTGGGGCTGGGGCTGGGACTGGAAGTGACCCATCCTGGCCCCAGCCTTCGGGAGCATGAAGGCTGGGTCCCTGCCACACACAGCGTACAAGGCAGGCAGACCCAGGGATCTGCTTTTCCAGTCCCTGAGGCACTGGAGGGTGTGCACCCTGCAACCGCGGGCAGAACAGTGGGAATCCATCTCAGCCCCTTCTCTTTCCTGGTGCGGCCTCAGGCAGCTCTTCACTCCTTTCCGGGCCTCAGTTTAACTAATCTATGACCAAGAGCCTTGTGACTCAAGACGGGGTCCGCCAAGTGTCAGCATGGGGGGCCTGGTCCCCAGGCCGCTGGATCAGGATCTGTGCTCTTCTAGGGCACCAGGTGATTCACACGTTCACAGAGATTGTAGAACAATGGAGCTCTCGTGAGCTCCAGAGTCTCTTGCATACACAACAGCTCAGGCTTTCTGCGATTCACTCTCAGCGCCAGAGGCCAAAGCCCAGCCTTGAAACTTGACGCTCAGCCTGGCTGTTGGAGCCAAGAAGGATGAGCTGGGAATAGCCAGCAAGGCCCCTGCTGGGACAGAAGGGACAGCTCCCACAGGAGCCGCAGTGGGCAGGCCAGGATGGCTGGGAGAACACAGCAAGCTGCTGGGAGCTTCCTGGCTGGGGCAGAAGGCCAGGCACACAGACTCAGCATGTCAAGTTGGGTGTTGGGGAGGGCAGGGATAGAAGCTGCAGGAGGCCGGAGGAGGGTGTGGTCAGGGTGGGCCTGGAGCCAGAGGCTGGGGAGGAATCACTCCTGTGCACTGGAGTCCTGGAGGCAAAACTTTTCTCTCCACTGCTCTGCTGGTAACTCCAAGGCCCCATAGGTGATATCTCAAGGCCCCATCACAGAGCAGCGGGGGCCCACAATTAAATTTAAATGCTCATCCATTTTCCCCACAAGCACCAGCATTTTCCAACCCTTTTATGGATTTCTGAGGAATGATAAAATGCAGCTGTTTTGGCTCCTGAGCCAAGGAAATAATGTAAGGTGGCTTGAGTCCCCTCCAGGGAAATCAGTGGCTTATTTATTTATTTTGACTCTAGGACTTCTATCCAGGTCTTATAATGAACTTGAGCTTCTAAACCTGCCCTTTCACCCCCCTGGCTCTCACCTCAAACCACTTTTTGGTGACTTCTTTGTAGACACTCAACAGCCTTCTGGCGACGTGAGCTTGGTCAGGTTTTATGCTCCACTTTCCTCTTGTGCAAAAACATGCGATAGGTTTCCTGGGACTCCCCGGCTGTCCAGGGGTTAAGACTTCACCTTCCAGTGCCGTGGGTGTGGGTTCAGCCCCTGGTTGGGGAGCTAAGATTCCACATGCCTCACGGCCAAAAGAGAAGAAAACCAAAAACAGAACAAAAAACAAGGGCTTTCTAAGCTGTGTGCCAAGCACAACACTTGGCACAGTTAAACAGGACCCTGCAGGCGTGGCCTCGCAGAATGCCTGGCACGTAGTAGGTGCACAGTAATGCCATGAGCCTGCCTGTTTTCTTGCCTTTCAGCTCTCCCGGGGTTAAGGCACTCATATAAAGCAGGCAGCCTGCTAGTGCTCCTGCTGGGCCCCAGATGTTGTAATTTCCTTTACCGTGAACACAGCCCTGGCCTTCACAGGCACACGGAGGCTCAGATCCACAGGCTATGTGGGCCTCGGAGTGACCTTGAGACAAGCAGGGCCAGCACGGGTGATTCCACCACACAGGGGATGCCCAGGGAGCCTCCCTCAGGGCTGTTCTGTAAGCGTGGATTAGCACAGAGAGCTGTAAGCAAGGCTCTGCCATCATGCCATCCCTGCTCACGGCCTGGGGAGGGCCCTGCTTCAGAAGACCTGGAAGGGCGTGTTCCCTTTTACTTCCTGAGCTATTCTTCTTCAGCTTGCTAGGATCCACTCTTTGCTGTCCAAAAGTACAAGAGCCTTGTGTATTTAGGAACGTGGGAGGAGTCTTGAGTGCAAGGTCGTCCTTCCTGCCCACGATCCCTGACAACTGTGCCACTCAGGGTCCCTGCCCAGCTGTCAGGCCCCATAGGTGATGTTCTGGTCCCTGCTTGGTATTTCAGCCAACAGGGCGACCCTGTGGGGCACTCCTGGACTTCTCTCATATATCACGTGATGGTACTACTACTGACCTCATAGAGTGGCTTTGAGGATCCTGGAGTAAGGCCATGGATTATGATGAGCTATCAGAAGACCTGCCTGGAAGACATGTTTGCTCTACAAAAGATGGTAAATGGCACGTGCCGTCACCCTCCACTTCAGAGCCCACAGCAGACATCACTAATTGATCACAGCACTGCCCCCTCCCCAGCCCCACCCCCGGATACCCTAGCATGTGGACGGTCTCAGCACTGCTCTCAGGCCACAGTGCCCCAGGCAGTCACTTCCAGTCTGGTGAAGCTTGGCTCTGAGCTTTCATCCTTACATGGTCTGTTGAGAAGCTGCTGCTCTGGAGCCAGGCCTCTCCAGGGAAAGTCAGAGCTTGAGTAAAACATAAGCAGGAAATCAGGAGAAGGGAGGAGAGGAGACTCAGCCCGGGTAAAGGGCTCTTAGCATCAAATGGACCATGGGCAGTGTCGGCAGGGCTTAAGAGCCCACGGCGGTGGGCAAAGTATGTAAAGCAGCGATCAGGAGGAGCAGGCAGGAGAGGCTGAGCCACTGCCCTGAATGAAGGAATGCCCCCTGCTTCTCATTCCATGAGCACAACGTATCTGTGGGGTCCATGCCATTCATATTTCCACTTTACACAAAAGCAAAGTGAGGCTGGGTGAGGTTACAGCCAAAAGTGCCTGAAATTGGCCTTAGTGTCCAAGTTCGCCAGATCATAAAGCTCACAGTCTCCACACTGTCTTTCAGAGAGCACTTCTGGTCCTTCAGGCCCCCCTCCTGGCTGGGGCTGGGGCTGGGGCTGGGACTGGAAGTGACCCATCCTGGCCCCAGCCTTCGGGAGCATGAAGGCTGGGTCCCTGCCACACACAGCGTACAAGGCAGGCAGACCCAGGGATCTGCTTTTCCAGTCCCTGAGGCACTGGAGGGTGTGCACCCTGCAACCGCGGGCAGAACAGTGGGAATCCATCTCAGCCCCTTCTCTTTCCTGGTGCGGCCTCAGGCAGCTCTTCACTCCTTTCCGGGCCTCAGTTTAACTAATCTATGACCAAGAGCCTTGTGACTCAAGACGGGGTCCGCCAAGTGTCAGCATGGGGGGCCTGGTCCCCAGGCCGCTGGATCAGGATCTGTGCTCTTCTAGGGCACCAGGTGATTCACACGTTCACAGAGATTGTAGAACAATGGAGCTCTCGTGAGCTCCAGAGTCTCTTGCATACACAACAGCTCAGGCTTTCTGCGATTCACTCTCAGCGCCAGAGGCCAAAGCCCAGCCTTGAAACTTGACGCTCAGCCTGGCTGTTGGAGCCAAGAAGGATGAGCTGGGAATAGCCAGCAAGGCCCCTGCTGGGACAGAAGGGACAGCTCCCACAGGAGCCGCAGTGGGCAGGCCAGGATGGCTGGGAGAACACAGCAAGCTGCTGGGAGCTTCCTGGCTGGGGCAGAAGGCCAGGCACACAGACTCAGCATGTCAAGTTGGGTGTTGGGGAGGGCAGGGATAGAAGCTGCAGGAGGCCGGAGGAGGGTGTGGTCAGGGTGGGCCTGGAGCCAGAGGCTGGGGAGGAATCACTCCTGTGCACTGGAGTCCTGGAGGCAAAACTTTTCTCTCCACTGCTCTGCTGGTAACTCCAAGGCCCCATAGGTGATATCTCAAGGCCCCATCACAGAGCAGCGGGGGCCCACAATTAAATTTAAATGCTCATCCATTTTCCCCACAAGCACCAGCATTTTCCAACCCTTTTATGGATTTCTGAGGAATGATAAAATGCAGCTGTTTTGGCTCCTGAGCCAAGGAAATAATGTAAGGTGGCTTGAGTCCCCTCCAGGGAAATCAGTGGCTTATTTATTTATTTTGACTCTAGGACTTCTATCCAGGTCTTATAATGAACTTGAGCTTCTAAACCTGCCCTTTCACCCCCCTGGCTCTCACCTCAAACCACTTTTTGGTGACTTCTTTGTAGACACTCAACAGCCTTCTGGCGACGTGAGCTTGGTCAGGTTTTATGCTCCACTTTCCTCTTGTGCAAAAACATGCGATAGGTTTCCTGGGACTCCCCGGCTGTCCAGGGGTTAAGACTTCACCTTCCAGTGCCGTGGGTGTGGGTTCAGCCCCTGGTTGGGGAGCTAAGATTCCACATGCCTCACGGCCAAAAGAGAAGAAAACCAAAAACAGAACAAAAAACAAGGGCTTTCTAAGCTGTGTGCCAAGCACAACACTTGGCACAGTTAAACAGGACCCTGCAGGCGTGGCCTCGCAGAATGCCTGGCACGTAGTAGGTGCACAGTAATGCCATGAGCCTGCCTGTTTTCTTGCCTTTCAGCTCTCCCGGGGTTAAGGCACTCATATAAAGCAGGCAGCCTGCTAGTGCTCCTGCTGGGCCCCAGATGTTGTAATTTCCTTTACCGTGAACACAGCCCTGGCCTTCACAGGCACACGGAGGCTCAGATCCACAGGCTATGTGGGCCTCGGAGTGACCTTGAGACAAGCAGGGCCAGCACGGGTGATTCCACCACACAGGGGATGCCCAGGGAGCCTCCCTCAGGGCTGTTCTGTAAGCGTGGATTAGCACAGAGAGCTGTAAGCAAGGCTCTGCCATCATGCCATCCCTGCTCACGGCCTGGGGAGGGCCCTGCTTCAGAAGACCTGGAAGGGCGTGTTCCCTTTTACTTCCTGAGCTATTCTTCTTCAGCTTGCTAGGATCCACTCTTTGCTGTCCAAAAGTACAAGAGCCTTGTGTATTTAGGAACGTGGGAGGAGTCTTGAGTGCAAGGTCGTCCTTCCTGCCCACGATCCCTGACAACTGTGCCACTCAGGGTCCCTGCCCAGCTGTCAGGCCCCATAGGTGATGTTCTGGTCCCTGCTTGGTATTTCAGCCAACAGGGCGACCCTGTGGGGCACTCCTGGCCAGGTGTGCTAGGTGACCTCTAACCCAGACAGTCTTAAGGTCTCTGTTACTTGTTATCATCAACTGTTCAGGCCAAACAGCTATTTTTGAGTTTCTAGCCTGATAAGTCCATGAAGTGAGTTGCATTGTGTCTCCTCCAAAAGATGTGCCCAAGTCCTAATCCCCTGTACCTGTGAATGTGGAGGATTCCCTTATTTGGAACTAGGGCCTTTGCAGAGGTAATTAAGTTAAGAATCTTGAGATGAGATCATCTTAGGGTGGGCCCTAAATCCACTGACTGGTGTCCTTATAAGGAGCTAGAGATCTGGGACACAGAGAGACACGGGGAGAAAGCCCCGTGAAGGTGGATGCGGAGATTGGAGTAATGTGTCTACAAGCCAAGGAAGGTCAAGGATCGTGAGCGACCACCAGAAGCTGGAGGAGGCAAGGAAGGATTCTCCGTGGATCTTCTGGAAGGATTCAGGCCCTGCTGATAACTTGGTTTTGGACTTTTTGCTTTCAGAAATATGTGAGGATACATTCCTGCCCAAGCCACCCAATTTGTGGTAATTTGTTAGCCCAGCCCTAGAAGGCTAATTACACTCCATAAAAAAAAAAAATTTAATATAAGATAAAGAGACTACCCATGTGTCTGAGATGCTGTGGGACCCCTGACGGAGTCTGAGGGCCCTGAGGGTTACCTCACTGTTCAATGGAGGCCCTGAGGGTGGTGAGGCCAGCAGCCCAGGTGGTCAGCAATGGTCCAGGGAGGTGGCCTGCATGTGGGCTTTAAGGATGCTGAACATCGGTGCAGAGTCATGTGGGAATTTGGAGGTGAGCAGTGGAATGCTGTTTGGGGGAGGGTGGGCAGTGATATATTAAAGGAGACAGCAAATATAGTGGCTGTCAGGGAATCATGGGAAATCAAGTCCTCCAGCTTCTTTATCTTCCTAGAAGGCCCTGGGAGTGATCCGTTTGTCCAAGGGCAAGTATGGTGGAGAATGCTGAGTTCCAAGCAGTGGACCCAGTGGTGGGAGACCAGAGTTGAATAATGCCCTGTTACTTCCTGTCTACAGGGAGAGAGGAGTCAGTAAGTGGACAACTCCAGCCCCAGGGATGGCAGCGACAGAGGCTTGCAGGCAAAATGCAAGGGAGTCAGGACAAGGAGGCTTCTCCCTGGGCTGGGGAGTCCAGGGAGACTTCCTGGCAGAAGTGGCAAGTTTAGGTCCTTGAAGTCTGACCTTCAGGGAGTTGCCTGGATTGTCGTTGAGCAGGGATCTGTGAGATCCTCCAGGGAGTGAAATGTAGGTGTAGAGGACTGGAGGGTAGGGGCCACACAGAGCAGTGGGCTACAGGGGAGAGCAAAGGTCCAGCTGGAGGCCGAGGGGAGAGGCCGACTCTGCTGGAGGATGTATTCTGAAATGCCTTGTGACCAACTAGGGTAGAGGCCAGGACGGGAGTGAGGGCTACAACCCAGGCTGCGGAGCCCAGAGAACCCAAGTATAGCTTCAGGGCACTGCCTCTTCATGGCAGGGCTGAAGGCAAGGCTTGGCCTGCGAGGACTCTTCCCTTGCCAGACAGCCACACACACTCACACACACACACATGCATGCACGCACACACAGACTCATTCAGACCCCCACAGACTCACAGAGGAGCCTGTTCTCCTGTCTCCTTCCCACCCTCCCCTGCCTCTTCCTTAGTCTTTCTCCTCTCTCCCTACTGTAGAGACTACCTACTCACAGGGAGGGTGAGGGCCAGCCCCAGCCTGAAGTGGTAAGGAAGAGACAAGAGCAGAAGTCCAGAGTCCCAGAGAGTCATCTTTTTGCAAAAGCAAAGCCAGAGAGGGGCAGGTTACATAGGCAGGCACTCGGTGACTCACCAACACACCAAGAAATGGAGAGACACAGACTCCAGTCACACCGTGACGCAGACAAAGGAAGATGCTCAGATATACATGCATACACGCTGATCCTTACAGAGACTCACACACGCAGATACAACACACACACAGGCGCACACTCACGGACACACATCCACAGCCAGACATACACTGGCATGTTCACAGATGCTCATTTCCACTCTCAGCAGAAAGATACGCACACAAGGAGATACTCAGACACGCACACAAAGACACACAGATGCAGGGCCAGATCGACACAGGCGGAGCCATGCAGACAAAGAGGCTTTGAGCGAGGCCAGCCCGCCCCCAGAACCCAGACATCCCAGCTTTGCAGTCCCCCTAGGAACCCTCCGAAACGCCAGGAGAAATTCCTAGGATATTAGCTAAATTTCAGACACAAACATTCCGGTCTCTTTCTCCAGATGTAGCGCTCGTGGAAACCTGCACAGCCCTCCCTCTGCTGGCCCCCCGGCCCCGACTCCCTGGCTTCTAGGAATGCAGCCATGGAGAGATGGAGGCAGACCTAAGGAAGAGGGTGGTCCTAGAGAGGTGAAGGGACCACACCGGGCAGTCAGCAGGGGGCCAGTCCCGGTGGTGGGGCTCTCAGCACCCTGGGGGGAATCCTGACTGATGAGTGGGCAGGCAGGCTGGGGGGCTTCCTTGCAGCAGGGGGCAGCGCTCAAGAGCTCTAGACTGAAATCAGAGACCCCTGAGAAGGCGTGGCTTATCACTGGGGCTCTTGCAAGTCCCTTGCTCACCTTCCCATGGACCCACTGGCTGCCTCTCAGCTCCAGGAACAGGGCAGGTCCTTCGAGTCTCAGGCCTTTGCACACGCCCATCCCTGTCTGTTACAGCCAATGCTTAGAGCATTGCAAGTACTCCACAAATATGGGTCCTGTCTCTTGGACCATACATGTTATTTTAAAAACCTTCAGCCTCACTTTCCACATCTATAAAATGGGCTGAAATTGCATTTCTCTCACAATGTTCTTGTGAGAAAAAAATGGGATGATGAATGCAAACGGGCTTTGGCAAACAACCTCTCATCTCATGTGAGGGCTGCATGATCTTCCTCCTAACCCTCCAGCGAGAATTGGCAGTGATTCCGGTTTTGACACAGGCAGGGCTCTGGAAACGTGTGCCCAACAGTCTTTGGCTGCCTAAGTGTGCTTTCAGAAGTGCTGTGAGGTGCCCTGACTCTGCTGATGCCTGAAATTCCACTGATCTTATCACAAATCTGTGTCGATTCAAAAAACCCATTAGAGTAATCAGTCATTCACCATCGAAGTCAAGAGGCGGTGAGACAAACCTCTCCCTGAGACACAGACAGCCTGGAAGTCTGGGTGTTTCACAACTAGATCAGCCTCACGTCCAGCTATCCCATCACCTGGGAAACCAGGGCCGCTCAGGACATCGTGCTGCGGGACATCACAGGACAAGCCAAATCTCACCCTCCCCGCCCACTGGGTCACTCCACCTCCATCTTTTGTGCTGGCTTCCTGCTCTGGACACCAGCTGCCCCCAGGAGCTTTGACTCTTTCAAGGTGGTTGACTCTGGGTAAGTTACTCAACGTCTTTGAGTCTTGGTTTCTGCATAGCTCCCTTACCCTATGTTTTTCTCTTGGGAAAAAAAAAAAAAAAGTGGTCCAGCCTATGAGCTAGTCTCTGAGAGTGCTCCGGGCACATAGTAGTAACTCAGTAAATGGGGACTGCAATGATTGTGATGATGAAGGAAGAGGAGTTCCCCAAATGGTGATGGAATGTGAATTTGTAGCCCTTCTCAGAGGCTGCTGGCTCTGAGACATGGGCCTGCCTGCCTCCCGCCTGGACAATGCTTGCTTTTGCAAGAGGCAGCTCGTTATGTGGGAGATATATGTCCTGTTGTAAAGCATTTAATATTTTATCTCCTAATTGCATTACCAGAGACAGGCAGCTGTTTATCCTCATCACTCTCCCATTGCTGTCTTTGGCAGGACCCACTGGGCCGCTCCAGGTGTTTCCTTGCCTCCTTTTCTGAAAGTCCTGGATGGCCAAACAGGCACCTCCAGGCAGTTCCATGTGGTCAGGCAATGAGTGGTGCCAGCAGGGGGGCGCCTGTGCTTGGTATCGTGGGGTTTCAAGGCAACTCATGTACCCTGTCTGCCTCCTCCTCTCTGCCCACAGCCTTCCCATGTATTAAGCACCAAGGCTGCCATCAGCTCATCTGATTCTCACAGCCCTGTAAGACGAGAACCACCTTACTGATCCCGTGATACAGAGGAGGGAAAAGATGCAAGGAGAGGCTGTGACTCTTGCTCACTCAGTCACTCGCTCATTCACTCATTCAGCCGTCCTTCCTTTCTGTAGGAGCAGCCTTGTGGAAGCCACTCTGGACAGTGACATAAATAAGAGGCAGTCCCCACCATCAGGGGCTTGTGCAGGGAAAGTGACAATGTCACGACCACCCTTGGGGTGTCTCTGTCCCCCTAGGTCGTGCTGGCTGCTGACAGAGTGCTAGTTCTAAAACATGAACCAAACTCAGGTTCAGAACTCTTGCGTGGACTGAGCTTAGTGTAAAGCCCCAGACTCTATAAACTTTCTGTTCATATTCTCGTACAACCAACCTCCTCTCTCACCACCTTCACCATGGAACTTTGCACTTACCAACAGATGACACATGTGACCGCCCTGCTCGCTGCCTGCCAAAAGCCCCTCCTCCCTTCCAACCTCCCGTGTTCCCTGTCAGCAGGGCTCTGATGCTGTGGGAGTGGTGTGCAGAGATTCTGGTACCCAGCTCCTCAGCAACCCCAGTGTAAACAGAGCATGCTTATCCAAATCCCTTTTGCCAAGCATTTCCCCAGTCTTCCTCACAGATGGTGGTGACTAGCCAAGTGACAAAGTCAGTGAGAATAGGGGACTGCTATGGACCAAATGTTTTGTCCACCTCCGTTTCATATGTTGAAACCCTAACTTAATACACCTGTTGGTATTTGGGAGTGGGGGTCTTTGCTTTGGGAGGTGATTAAGCCGTGAGAGTACAGCCTCCATAGTGGTCCGTATAAAAGGGACCCCAGAGAACTCTCTCTCCCTCTTTCCTGCTTGTGAGGATATAATGAGAAGTTGGCCATCTGTAACTGAAAGAGGGCTCTCACCAGAGCCTGACAGTGCTGGCATCCAGATCTTGGACTTTCACCATCTCCAGAAATATGAGAAATAAACTTCCGTAGTTATAAGCCGCCGGGTCTGTGATACTTTGTTACAGCAGCCTGAACAGGCTTAGACAGGCATAGATGTAAGAGAGCTTCAGGAGAGCAGGTGGAAGCTTTCCCTTGAGTCTTTCCATCCAGTGGTGAGTGGATATGACGTCTGGAGCCTTAGCAGCCATCTTTTGATCATGAGATAACAGATAAAGAGCAAAAAGCCAGTACATCAAAGAGGGCTGAGCAGAAATGTGAGTCTCGGTTTTTGTGGGCGTTGTTGGGCCTCTGTATAACCCAGGGGCCAGGCTGCTCTTGGGTAGTGAGGACTGGTATCGCTGCTCTTGGGGTCTCCCTAGCTTGTTCCAAGTACACAGGGCCCAATGTGGAAAGTCCTTTTCTCTGGTTTTGTTTTGAAAACTGTTTCTCGTCTCTTACGACCCAGTTTAAGAGTCCCTTTTTGAGAAAATTTCACTCCATCCTGACTGCGTGGTTGAGCGCCCACTCTTCAGAGCCCCCTCAATGCTTAGTTCAACCCCTCTGTAGCCTCTTCCGGCGGTGGTGGGCGCTGCCTGTGACTGGGCCGTTCACAGGGCGGTGGGTGACACAAGGCCCTGCTTGTCCTGGCACAGCTGCCCGCGGAAGGGATCAGGACCATTTTCCCTAAGCAGCTGAGGCTGGGGCCCGTCGCAAACTAAGCCCCAAGCACGACCTGCCGGGGGATGAAGTCATGTGGAAAAACACTCAAGTCAGAACAAAACTGTCTTTCTGCAAATGACTTCATCACGTTGCCCGAAGGCTGGGATCACTCCGCCTCTCACCTCCTCCAGCCCGCATATGGGAGTGGGGAAGACCAGTTCCTCGGGTCCTGTTACATCACTCAGGCACAAGCAAATGTTACAGAGACCCACCCACGAGGTACCGGGGAGCCGACGCCTCCACCTCATTCCACGGGCAGGGCTTCCCCTGACCCCTCAGGCTGGGAAGGCCTGGAGGGCAGGTCGGGGCTTTCTCTACCCAGCTTGGAGAACTGCAAAAATTTAAAATAGAAGAATAATAAAAAATCCCACTCACTAAACGTGTATGTTCATGAATTCTACCAATACTCAGCAGTTCTCTTTCTATCAAGCATCGTGGGGGCATTGGGGTTATACTTGCAGAAAGAAAAAGGAGGGAAAGAGGGCAGGCAGGCAGGAGTAAATTCCTTGCTAGGATGATAGCGCCAAGAAAGCAGGACGGGCCCTGAGAGATATGTAAAGAAAGCCGAGTTCTACTTCTTATTCCAGAGATACGTTGCTATTCAACAGCTTTCTTGAGCAGAGCCTCTTTCCCAGGTGCGTGGTGGGCGCCTATGGATCTGGGAAGCCATTCGAGTGCCATGGCGTTGGCAGCGTGCACGGGGATGGACAGGGTCGGTGACACCAGTCGCGGCCTGTGATGGAGGTGCGGACAGGGTGGGGTGGGGCACGCAGGAGGCAGTGCTGGGCGAGCTGGCCAAGGAGGTGAGCCTGGAAGGATGAACCCAGCAGGCTGTCAGCAGAGAGTGGAAAGGTCTTTGAGGCTGCAAGGTACTTGGGGAAGGACAGGCAATTCCCCGTACTGGGAGCAGAGGGTAAGAAAATAAGCGGCAATAGATGGGGCTGGTGAGGCAGGCTGAGGATCAGACTGTTGAGGAGTGAGGTTCACTCTGCTGGGAAGAAGGAGCTGTCGAAGTGTTGAAGAGAAAGAAAGAAAGAAACGGCCGAGGAAACTGGACACCAGTCCAGTGTGGGTGTGCATCTCAGGAAAGGTGCTTTGGACTGGGTGGCAGAATGGCTATAAGACAGAGACTGACCAGGATGGACCTGGAGTGGTACAGGGGTGAGATGGAGATGGCCTGGATCAGCGCAGTGGCAGTGGGTAGAGAAACAGGAAGGAGAGATGGTAATGTGATGGGACTTGGGAACCACTGGGATGAGGAGGGATGTAGGATCTGTGGATGTTCTGGTCTCTTAGATTAAAAGTTAAACTTTGGATTCTAATGCTATGGCAGAGAAACTCAAAACAACAGGCAGTCCCAGGCTGGTATGGTGGTTCCATGATCCTCAGAGACCCAGACTCCTTCCATCTTATTGCTCTGCCATCTTCAATACCCAGCCTTGATCATGTGGCCCAGAATGGCTGCTCCAACTTCCTCTGCCACATCTGCATTCCACCTGGTGGGATGGGGAAAAAGAGGAATAGGGTGCACCCACCTTTTTCATATATATATATGAGTTAGAAATTTGCTAAAATGCCATTGGCCAAACTTAGAAGAAAAACCATACAGCTGAAAGGCATGCTGGGAATCGTCGGTGTCCAAGTAGCCTTGTTCCTCCTTCTTCCACTGTGGAGGGAGGAGAGAAGGGATCTACGGAGGAAAAACTAGGGATGCTGTGCAAGCCCACAGGCTTCTCTGAGCTTGATATTTCTTATTTGCAAAACACATTCTGTGAATTGACATACTTATTTTTAACCAAATAAATATGAAATATGATCAAATCTCTGCCAGCAACATGCTGTTTCCCTGGGTTGCCCTATTTAGCCTTTGTTTTCCCAGCCATTGAAGGAGGCATTGAAACATATTCTAAGCATGAACTCCAGGGGGCTAGCTGAGGGGAGCTTTCAGGATCTGTGAATACCATTCACTTTTATACTCTATCTGGGGGGTACACATTTTTCCTGGGAGAGAGTCTATGGCTTTCAAGGCTTATAGGAGGTTTTGTGACCCTAAAAAGTTGAGTAACAGAGTGAAAGGATTACTCAGGGCCCCCCACACACATACTGCATGCTTCCCTGGTGCCCATCTTGTAGCATACACTTGGAAAGGAGGCCAGAGAAAAGAAAAAGGCAATTGAAGGACACTGGAGTGGTTGAAGCACATGGCTCCAGCCTCATCCTGACAGTGACCGCACGGCGCGGGTGTGGTCCGCCTTCCAGGGGCCTTCCTCTCTAGTCTCTGCCTGGCTGAGTTGAGACTTGGCTGGGTGCACCCCTGGCACACTCTGCCTGCAGTCTCCCAAGCAGTTCCCAGAGCTCCTAGCCAGGAGCCAGCTAGGATTTCAGAGGCACAAGTGAGCCGCTGTGCTTGGCCTGCCAGGTGAAGAGAACAGAGCCCGTATTAACAAGACGCTCCTCTCTCGGTATCGGCTTTCGCTTTGCAGGCAATGTCTCGGACCAGGAGCAAACCTGTCTCTCTGTCCGGAGCCAGGGATTTGATATTGTCCTGAATGGAGGTTTTCATCTCCCAGCTAGTCGTCTGCCCTCCATGGCGCCTGCCACCGATGCCAGGCTTGGCACGTGAGCCCCCAGCTGTAGGAGGAGTGGGTGGAAGGGGCAGAACTGGGCTCAGCAGCTCCCCACTCCACCCAGACATGGTGGAGGAAGAAGAGGCGTCATGCCCCGGGAGAAGGAGCAATGGAATGCTGGCTGCACATGGAGCAACCAAGGGCAGAAAGGGTCCTACCGTAAGGCTGGTGTGAAGCACGTCGTGATTTCTCCAGGGCCCTCTGAGGAGCCAGGCTCATCAGAGCAGAATCACCATCCACAGTCAGGGTGACAAAATAAAGCTAGAAACAAGGATTTTATCAAAGGGGAACGGGCAAAGAGAGAAGCATTGTGGCACCCCAGAAGCTTACAGCAGTGATGAGCATCTCCAAACATAGAAGATGTGGAGGGAGAGAAGTGGAAGGCTGAGGGACCACCCCCATGCAGGCTTGGGAGATGGGTCAGGAAGAAAGCCATGAGGAGTGGGGGGCGGGCATGGGCTGCCAGGCAAGCCCCAGCTCGGCGCTCTGGCCTCTGGAAAATGGCACAGTCACCCCAGAAGAGCTAGGCGAGCAAGAGAGGTTAGGGCTGGCTGTCAGGGTGCGGTCCCACGGCGGTCAGGGAGCTGGAGGCAGGCCTAACATCCTGACAGCTGGCCTGCCGCAGCCTCTTCCCCCTGCCCTGAGCTCTCACTCAGCAGAGGCTGGGGACTTTTTTTCTGGCAGTCTTTGACTGCAGGTGTGGGACCGAGGAGGGTGGCCAAAAAAACAACAAAGGGGAAAAAGTGAACAGCCATGCTTTCAAAGAGCTGCACACACAGGCCAGAGTCCTGGCTGCAAAACACTCACTCGTCCGTTCTCTGAGTGAGGCCTGTGTGCTAGGGCAAGTCCTTATAAACACCACTGAACCGGGGACAGTTCAGCAGCACTGACACTTACCACGTGTCCGTGCAGGGCTAGGTCCTGGGGTGAGTGTGGCTGAGACAGAGGCAAATAAACCCCCTTCCCTGCCCTGAGAAATCTCACAGTCTGATCGGGGTGGAACCCATATCTAGTACTAGGGCTTTCTGACAGTCAGGCTAGAGAGCCAACCTGCATCTCTCAAATCCCAGCCTCCTAGCATCCCTGGGAGGGAGGCAGAATCCCCACTGAGGACACAACGGTTCAGAGACGCTAGGTAAACTGCTCAGTACCACACAGCCAGATGGTGGGAGTGAGGTTTAAACCCAGGTGCATCAGACTCGAGTGCTTGTCTGTTTCCATCGGGGCAGACCCACACTCTCCTCTTCGAGACAGGTGGTGTGAAAGGCTACTTTAGTGAGCTTGAAGCCCAAGAGTGGAGCTACTCACAGGCCCTTTCAATAGATGCTGACCAAAGCGCAGTAATTCCTGGTTGGATAGATAAAGAGATGAGAAGACCTCCACTTGATAGTCACCCATGGCGGACAAGGGTCCAGGCTCTGTGGGGAGTTTGGAGGGGGAGTGGTCAGCCCTGCCCCACCAGAGCTCACAGACCAGCAGGAAGTAGACGGCAAGTGTGTTAAGACCCACTCCACCGACACTGGCCAAGACAAATCTCTGGCCCTTCTGGGCAGAGTGACCTGAGCTGAGAAGCAGTACATCTCAGATCCTCAGTTTCTCTGTTAAACGCAGGTAGTTGTACTTAATTGATTGCGTTGTTGTGGAGATTACATAAAATAATGTGTGCTAAGCACAAGGCCTGACACAAAGTAGAAGCTCCAAAATAATGACAATGATGCTTTTATTCCCATTCCAGATAGAGTTTAACAGTTAAGAGTTGCTGCGTTTAAAAACTATCAGAGAGGCAGAAATAAAGGGCTATCGGGATGCATGGGTGGGAAGAGGAAAGTTGGGGTGGGGAAGACTCAAGAAGGCTTCCCGTTTGCTTTCACTATCATGCTTATAATCCTCTTGTTTGAAGCCCTTTCCATCTTATCCACACTCAACTTCCAGACTCCAGCAGCAAGAGTGGATCCATGCCCAGGGCACCTGGCTCCAGAGCTTCAGGAGCCTCAGGTGTGGCCAACTTCCCGCACTCCCACCCCAGCAGCTCTGACTCTGAGAGCTTCCGTGGGGGACTCACAGCCCAAGGGGGCTGAGCACTCCCTGCCCCACACAGGGCCAGTGGGGATTCCTGCTCCCCTCGGAGAGGACAGCCGGAAGAGTTTCCACCTCGGTCCGGGGACCAGGGAGGATGCCGGGGGCAACAGAGAGGGGCCTGGGGCCTGGATCAGCACCTACCAACTAGAGATGCGGCCCAGGCCACCTGCCCCTCTGGGAAGCGGCACAGCCCGATGCCCTGCGGCCCAGGCTCCCTGACCCTCTGGGGAACGGCACAGCCCTGTGCCCTGCCCTTCCTGGCTCTACAGCAGAAAATAAAAGTGAAGTTGCTCAGTCATGTCTGACTCTTTGCGACCCCATGGACAGTAGCCTGCTCCAGGCTACTCCATCCATGGGATTTTCTAGGCAAGAGTACTGGAGTGGGGTACCATTTCCTGCTCCAGGGAATCTTCTCGACCCAGGGATCGAACCCAGGTCTCCCACATTGTAGACAGACGCTTTACCATCTGAGCCACCAGGGAAGCCCAAAGCAGAGGGGGCTAGTTTTGCCCGGGGTGCAGCCAACCCTGGACTGAAGAGGTAAGAGCTGGTGGGTATACACCTGAATCCCTCAGCCTCACAGCCCCTGGGGAATGGGCCAGAGACATACTCATTCACTAACACCTGCTTAATTTGCTTGTCTATATTCACGATCTTGTCCCCGTGTTCACACCATGCTCCTAGGCCGGGGTCACCTCCCAGATACACTGCTGCACCCAAGTCCTAGTCTTGGGGCCTGCTTCTGGGAGAATCACCAACTTGATGGACATGAGTTTGAGCAAGCTCTGGGAGTTGGTGATGGACAGGGAAGCCTGATGTCCTCCAGTCCATGGGGCTACAGGCTCAGACACAACTGAGCGACTGAACTGAACTGGGAGCCCAGCCACGGAGCAGAGCTTGGCGGGGCTACCTCGGCTGAGGGCTGGAGGGCCCTATGGCTGGGAGAGGCTGTCCCCATGGCCTCCTGGCTACAGTGTTGCCTGGCTCTTCCTCAGTGTGGCTGCCTCGCCCGCATGCCAGGGTGTGAGAGAAGTCAGGACCTCCTGCCGGTCATCTGGGTCATACAGTGACCTTCTGCTCCCAGGACATAGCATCTTCTTCCATGGGAAGACTAGGCAGCTGGGAAAAAAGGCAACTGCTTTGGGTCGGCTGTAGGAGGGAGCTCCCTCATGCCTCCGGGGAAACGGGTGTGCCGGCTTTGTGCTTAGAGAGAGCACCGTCAGGGGACAGGGGAAAGGGGGCTGACCCCTCAGTTCCTGATGACGCTGGCGGCAGCATCTGGGAGCCCTCCTGGGGATTTGCTCCAGAGGAAGGGGTGGTTGGCTTGCTTGGGCTCCAGGATCAGCACCCCCATCTCCACCTCCCTGAAGTGTGTCACGCTCTGGCTTTTCACAGGAAAACTGCCTAATGTCATGGCAAAAGCAAGGTAATAAAATATTCATCTGCTGAGGCTGGAGGATGGAAGCCATCACGTTCTCCAGGAGAAGCAGAGTCCTAAATTAAAGACACACACAGACCCAGACAGAAGCACATGCCCGACCAGCAGACATTCCCAGGCATGTGTCGGAACAACACAGCCTCACACACACACGGAAGCACATGGCTAAACACACACACACACACACACACACGGGCAGTGGCCACACACCCGTACAGCCTACAGACCTGCACCAAGGACACGTGGATGCCATGTGAGAATGCATGTGCACACGCATGCACGTTGCATGTACTGGAGAATCCCCACCTCACATGCACACCCACCCACATGTCTGCTCCCCCAGTGAAACGTGACATCTTAGCTGGTGTACTGGGGGCAAAAGGGCCTGTCCTTGGGCCTGGCTTTGGAACAATAGTTGCCTGTCTGACTGTCCTGGGGAAGCTGGGCTCTGTCAGGCAGAAAACAAGTGCCGCACTGGGGAAGTGTGACTCAGAGGTGAGTTACACAACCCCATTCTGCCTGAATGCTCTGCCCAGGACAGGGAGGAGGAGGAAGCGTGGAAGCAGAAAGGGCTGCTACATTTATGGACGCTTCCACGTATTGCGCGGCTTGTCTAGGCTAGTGGAGGCAGAGGCCCCCTGAGGACAGGGTGAGGAGCCGCCGCACTGTCACGACCTCGGAGAGGTGGCTGGGCAGCGCCCTCTTCCCACTAGAGCCAGACCAGAACCTCGGAATGTGAACTTCTTTGGAAGTAGGGTCACTGCAATGTAAATCGAATGGCTCAGCAGTTACTCAGAAGGGAAGGGATTTATCTGCAGAGAATGGCAGGTGCCAATCTTTCTGTTGCTCTGAGCCCCACTCAAAACAGGCAGCTTTTCAGGTCACTCGAGCCTGAAAGTAAATGAGCCCACTGACCCTCTCTTGCCCATCTGGCCTGCCACCCAGGGCTCCAGCGACCTGCAAAGGGAACATGTTAGCCCCTGAGCGCCCCAGTTATGTGTGTTGGTCTGGGTCTGCAAAGGTGATTCTCCCTTCTGATTGTTCTAGAAGCTCTGATGGAGCAGGTCACAATGAAAGATTGATGTCAGGCCTCAAAGTTTTGAAAAACACCACAGTTCACAGACGTCCTGAGAGAATGGCCATGCCCCAGTTCTCCACGATGCTGTGTTCTCCCCTACTCATTCTGCAAGCACCCACTGAACTCCTACCAAGATCTAGGGCTTAGGGTGACGGAGCTGACTGCCTAAGGGTCTCAGGTTGTAAGGGAAGGAGATAAGGCCAAGGGATTTTTGCTATTTGCTTTTGGAGGAGGGGACTCTGATTCTGGAAGTTTAACAAGTTGGCCAGTAGGTATGTGTTTGAGTGGGTGAGAGTTGGGCAGGGCAGGAGGTGGAGGATGGAGAGGAAGGAGATGTAAATTCTGAGCAGAAAAGCAGCATTCACAAAAAGAGTACAGCTTTCAACAAAGTCAATTGTAGGACAGGGGCTGGCAAACTAGAGCTCATGGGCCAATTCCAGCTCACTTCCTGTTTTTGTTAGTAAAGTTTTATTGGCACACAGCCACAGCCACAGCCATATATTGGCTGCTTTCGAGCAACAGTGACAGAGATGACTAGTCACAGCATGGCTCTCAAAGCCCCAAATATTTACCATCTGACCCTTTACAGAAAAAAATGCTAACCCTTGTTCTAGATCTATCAGTTGATTCTGGAACCTACTGTAGAATCCTCAGACCAACCTTAGAATGCAGTTCTAGAACCCACTACGTAAGTCTAGAATCCAGCATGGTTTTCCAGAACTCTCTGTATGAGTAACATTTGTGTAGGGATTTAGATGTTTCCAGTGAGCTTTTGCATCAATTATCCCATTTAATCCTTCAACAAGCCTCTGTGAGGTTAATGGTAATTTTATCCCAATTTTGCAGATGAAAAAACTAAGACAAAAGGAAATAAAGAGACTTGCTAAAGACCACATGGCTGGGAGATAGCCGAGTCCTGGGCAGCCTGATTCTAACATTCCACGGTCTTTCCACCACATTAACCTACAGATGTTTCTCTGTCACACATTCCACCACTGAGCTGCCCTCCCCGACAAGCCATCTCCCTCCTCCTCGCTAACATCTCTGCTGCCACCGAGGAAGCCTTTTGTCCATTGTGCTGCCTTAGTGGGAGAGAGGGTTTGGAGGAGAATCGGATTTCCTTTTTGCATCTGTTTGCCGGTGCCCAATGCACCCTGGGATGTTAACGAACAGTGACAGATGAGCCTCGGTTGGCCAGCGTGCATGGAGAACCACTGGACCAGGTAATTCCAATCCACTTCCTCAGAACTCCATCCAGGAGGGAGCCAGGGGTGGCAACGATGGCCCTGCCCCTGGGGCCCAGGAGGTGCAGAGAGAAGGCTGTGAGGGACCTGGCTGTGTCCCTCCAGGAGGAGTAGGCACCCTGAAAAACTCCCTCAGAGCCCAAGACTGCAGCACTGTTGCTCAATTATTTCCATGGGAGCTGCTCTTAATGGAGTTAGATTCCACTTACTAATATAAAGACATAAGATATAGCTGTGTTATATCAGGCAGATTTGGAAGGTCCATCTCTGCCACACAGCATACACACAACACACACACACACACACACACACACACACACACCACATTTCCTGAAGGTCTGCACTGCTGTTGACTGGGGTTCTGCATGCTGTGGGTAACACATTCAGCTCGATAAAATATAATATATGATGGGATCGTATTTAACAAGGAAAACAGGGCCCGAATGGGCAGAGGAGCAGTGTGGCTGGGTTGCCATGGAAACCCGGGGTTCAGAATTTCCTGACTCCTAGGAGATTACATTTTCAACCTTAATGCTGTATTAACATAAGCTTTGGCACTTAATGTCTCTGTTTTTCACCTCCCCACTCTCCCTTGCTTACGGGCAAAAGAAAGCATCATTGAAGATGAGCCAGGGAGGGCAAGAGAGGCTTCACTTCATGAAAACCTGAACAGCATCCTACCGAAACCAGCCGCTGCACCCTAATGAAGAGGGGCTCTGCCGTTTTCTGAGTGCCTCGCATCCGTTATCTTGCACGACCCACAGACGGGCTTGAGCAGCAGGCTGATGTGAGGTCACCCAGCCCTGCGCCTGCGCCCCTGAAATACCTCTTGTGACCATTCCTTCTCTGTCACACGGCCAATCCCATTTCTATCTTTCTTGGGGATATTTCAGCAGCATCTCATGGTCTTCTCCTCGCGGCCCTGTTGTCCCCTCCTGCTGTCTGAGTGATCTTTCTGCACCGCAAGTTTGTTCATCCTGCAGTTGGTGTCACAGCCTCCAGCAGCCCCAACAGCTATAGACTAAGGTCCCAGTTCCCAGGCATTCAAGGACTGCTGCTTCCCTCCGCTTCCTCTCTCTACAAGGCCCCTTTCTTATAGTTTCCACCATATCTTCCATAGTCCAGTCCCTTGGAGGTGATGCTGTGCTTTCTGAATATCCCATGCTCTTCTAGGGATGGTGCCTCTGCTTGTGCCAAGAGCTCAGGCTGGACCTCTGGGTTCTCCCGTCTTTCAGTTCTCATGCTTAAGACCAGTTTGGCATCACTTACTCTAGGGGTTCCCTGCCCAACTGCCAGTATTCCCGTGGAGCTTATACTGAAGGCTTTTACATTCCTTACCCGCTGATGGCCCCCTTGGTCCTCCCAGCACCTGCCTCCTTCACAATGCTGGGAATTTGTCAGACCTAAGGTCATGCTTCCTCACTGCCGTGTCGCCTCCATCCAGCGTGGTTCCAGCACTTCATAGGTGCTCAACTGGCATTGGTGAAACTGAGTTTATGGGTGAGAACACTGAGGCTCAGAGTAGACAGATGGGTTGAATGCCGCTTATTTGGAAAGAAGCCCAGTTGGTGACCCTCTCCTGTCACTACGCCTCCCTGCCTCTCTGCATGCTCTGGGGTCTCAGCATCATCCACAACCCACAAACCACCTCTCTGTTGCTAGGGTTATGCATGTCTTTCCTCTGACAAACCCTTTCTTCCTTCCTCATGTTTTCTCCACCAGCTGCCCAACAGCCTTGGACCAGCAGGGCCATTGGAAAGCCAAGGTCTGAAAGAGCGAGGCTCAGAGACTACCAGAAACATTTTGACTCATGGAAAAAAGCATGACTCTTCCTTCCCAGGAGACTCATCATTCCTCTAAAAAACAAAGTTCTCGAGGTTTCAAGTTTTACAGTAAGGATCTAAGGAGCACAGTGAAGACCAGAATCTTTGTTCCCACCACCCGGGACGTTACTTGGAATAAGGATCTCGGCAGATGTAACTGGTTATAAGGATCTTGAGATGAGCTCAGCCTGGATGAGGGGCCTCCTCAGTGCAATGGCACGTGTCCCTAGCATGTGAAGATGAAGGCAGAGGCAAGAGTGATGCGTCCCCAAGCCAAGGAATGCAGGGATTATTGACAACTGTGGAAGCTAGGAGAGGGGCCTAGGACGGACTTTTCTCTCAGAGCTTTCAGAAGGAAACAATCGTTTTGCACCCTGATCTCAGACTTCTGGCCACTGAAACTGTCAGAGAATAAATTTCCATTACTTCTAGCCACCCAACTGTGGTCATTTGTTACTTATGCAGCCCCAAAACAATGAATATAACTGGGCAGTGAGTGTAAGGATACAAGGGAAGCCCAGCCAGGCCATAGAGTCTCGGAAGTCAGGGGGCTCCTTAGGCCTCACCATCACGTGTGGAGTCCCCACTCTGCTTCTCACCTTGGCAATGCTATGCTCTGACTTCAACTGCCACCAGCCAACCCGTTCCCCCTCCTCCATGAGCCTTCATCTCAGGCCCCACGTGGCGGTTTCCCTTTGCTAGAGGCTCTGCAGCCTGAGCTGCCCAGTGTCCATCTGCTTGGTGTTCTTTCCGTGTCTGTTACACGTGCTGACCAGCCAACTCTCTGAGTTGGCTGAGAGACATTCAAACTGTCCATGAGAGGTGAGCAAATGATTTATCTCACCACCATCATCCTCAAAGGGCAAAGCTTTCATCCCAGGCCAACTCACAGGCAGTAGCCCTCGGGCCTGCTCCTCCAGCTGTGGCCAGGGAGGCTGGTCACGTGTTCCCATCCACATAGGGAGACTCTGGGAGGGATGCACCTTCACTGCTGAGACTAAACTTCCTATGTGTGTGTGTATTAAGTCACTCAGTTGTGTCCAACTCTTTGTGATGCCAAGGACTGTAGCCCACCAGGCTTCTCTGCCCATGGGATTTTCCAGGCGAGAATACTGGAGAAGGTTGCCAGGGACTCTTTCTGACGCAGGGATCAAACCCAGGTCTCCTGCGTTACAGGAGGATTCTTTACATTGTAGCCACGAGGGAAGCCCAAACTTCCTATAGAATAATATGAATAGGAAGAAGACAAGGAAGAAGCACTTTTTCCAAATGCAAGAAAGAAAATGTAATCATAGACGCTTTTGAAATATCAACATTGCAATCTGATTGCCTTCCTTGTTGGAGGACACGTTGCTCAAAAGAGCTCAGTGCTCTGGGTCAGTGTGAGAGGCATTGGTGATGGAAGCAGAGGGCAGGGAGAGGCTGGACAGGAGGCGGGGGCTGCCAGGGCCCTGGCCCAGCTGGGGGTACCCCTGTGCACTCTGGGTGTTGGCAGAGGGTCTGCAGCGAGGGCCCTGGCTTTTACTATAATTCTACTCCCTGAATGCTCCCTGTGTGCAGCTCTGTGCCAAAGACACAGTCCAGACCTCCTCTCTCCCCCAGGCCCTGGGGTGGGTGTCAGGGTTGAGCTTGTTCAGCTCAGGATGCAGGTGTGAACGCCCCAGATCACAGGACAAGTAAGTGATGGAGTCAGGATTCCAGCTCAGGTCAGAGGGGGCTACACAGAATGTGTGATTCTGGGGTGGAATCTTGAGAATGGGAAGGACAGCTCTAAAGGATGTTATGGAGACAACTGGCGACATTTGAATAGAGAATCCAGATAATAGTTTGTGTGAACGTTAAATTTCCTGATTTTTGATAACTATACTGTGGAAATGTAGGATAAGTTCTTGTTCTAAAGAAAAACACATGGGAGTGTTTAAGAATAATAAGGAAACATGTCCCCAGTGTACTCTTAAATAGATGAGGGGGGTGTGGAGGGAAAGAAGGGTGGAGGAAATGATAAAGTGAATGAGACAAAATGTGGCAATTGCAGACTGGTGAAAGATGTGCAGGGTATCCTTCACTATTTTTACCACCATTCTGTGCATTTAAAACTAGATCAAGATTAAAATTGTAAAAAAGAACACTCCAAAGTCTCAGCTAAAGCTGCCTTAGTCATGCAGTCATGTCCAACTCTTTGTGGCCCCATGAACTGTAGCCCACCAGTCTCCTCTGTCCCAGGGATTCTCCATGTACCTGAGTGGGTTGCCAGTTCCTTTTCCAGGGGATCTTCCCAACCTAGGGATTGAATTTGGGTCTCCCGTATTGCAGGCAGATTCTTTACTGTCTGAGCCACCAAGAAGCTGCTTTATTGGGCTATAACTTCCATATGATGAACTGCTATGATAAACTGCACATATGTCAGCACCCATGAAGCCATCACCACTACCATGGAAGTGAATATGCCCATCACCCAAAACCCCCCACTGTTCCTTTGTAACAATTCCCTACCAGCCCTTCTCACCCCCACCCCAACCCCAGGCACCTGTTTACTATAGGTTGGTTTCCATTTCCTAAATTTTACATAAATGTTATTATATAGAAGGTACTCCTTTTTGTGCCTGGCTTCCTTCACTCACAATTGCTTTGCAATTCATCCATGTTATAAGCATGCATCAAAGATTCATTCCTTTTTATGGCTGAGTAGTATTTCATCCGGAGAAGGCAACGGCAACCCACTCCAGTACTCTTGTTTGGCAGATCCCATGGATGGAGGAGCCTGGTAGGCTGCAATCCATGGGGTTGCTAAGAGTCAGACATGACTGAGCGACTTCACTTTCACTTTTCACTGTCATGCAGTGGAGAGGGAAATGGCAACCCACTCCAGTGTTCTTGCCTGGAGAATCCCCGGGATGGGGGAGCCTGGTGGGCTGCCATCTCTGGGGTCACCCAGAGTCGGACACGACTGAAGCGACTTAGCAGCAGCAGCAGCAGGATTCATCTGATGAACATACTAGTTTATCTGTTCTTTTGCTGATGGACACTTGGGTTGTTACCAGTTTTGAGCAATCATGAATAAGACTGCCATGATTTGTGTACAGGTCTTTGTGTGGACATTGTTTTCACTTCAACAGGAGGCCTAGATCATATAGTGGGAGTACGTGAACTGTTTAAGAAACTGCCCAACTGTTTCCCAAAGCAGCTCTACCCCTGGTGGAGTGTAAGGCTTCCAGCTTCTCCATGTTCTCTCCTTGGTATGGACTGGCTTGGTGCTGCCAGTCTATTTGATTAGAACCCTTCCGGGGGACTTGTAGTGATATCTCACTGTGGTTTTCACATGCACTGTCCTAGTGATCAGTGGTGCTGATATTATTTCCTGCTGTTCCCTTTCCTAATTATCTGGGGGCACTGTGCCCTTCTGGGTGAGGAAGTACATGCAGTGAGCCTAAGAAGCCCAGGGCATGCCCCTGCAGCCCAGAGGAGAATGCTCAGTTTCCCAGCAGACAGCAGGCAAGTGGATGGACCCAGGATGAAGGCTGGACGGCCACGTGAGAGCCCAGGGCACTTGCAGACTTGGTCCCGTGGCTCTGACTGGCAGAGACCGCCCCTTGGATGGGGTAGTCACATGCTCAGGAGCCAGTCCTAGAGCTTTCCACAGGTAATCAGTATGCAGGAGGCATCAGCTCCTAACCTTCAGACTTGATTTGTTTGCTCAACAACCTAAGTTCCTCCCCAGAGTTCAGTTCTGTGACCAGCAGTAGGCCTTTAATGGGCATTGTTTGTTGGCAACTTTCAGAGCAGAGTCAAAACTCTCAAGCCATTCTCGATCAAGTTCCAAAATTTAGTTTCTCCCACAGCATCCTTCTACATCCACCCAGCCCATGTTCCAGATCTAACAAAGTCCTCACGTCCCAGACTTGTCAGCTCCTTCCTGTCTCCCTGCCTTAATCTTCCTTTATGCTTCTTCCTCACTTGGCCGTTGGAGACCTTCTTAGCCGCATCACCCAAGCCTCTTTCGTTGCCCTCCTCATCCCCACAGGAAGGATTTACTGGGGCCAGTGCATTCTGAACTTGGATCCATATGCAGTTTACAGGGACTGTGGAGGGCTATGAGTTTCTGGAGGGTGGGAGGCTGTTACACACAGAGGGCTCCTAGTCAGCTAGTCCCTGGAGGAATCCAGTGCCTCTCTGTACCACGCCTTCCCCTCCTGAGTGTAGGGACTAGGACCCTTCTCTGCCACCACCACACATGGCTCACAGATCACTGCAAACGCCAGAAGTGGCGCCCACCACATCCTGAAAAGTTAACTGCCTCTGCCACCTTGCCCACCATTACCTGGAACAGCCATCGCCCTTGTGTGAACACATGGCTCAGGAGTTTAAACACTAAAATCAATTAGTTTCTCGGGGTGCATCATCTTAAACTTGCCAAAGTCAACGAGATACAAGCAGATCCTAGAAGCCTTCTGCCCTCCTTTCTTCATTTTCTCTGTTTCTGGTTACGGGCAGCACTTACCCATCTGTACTTCCACTACAGAGCTATTCCCTCTAGAAATGCTGTGAAACCTTTCAAATAAAATATTTAATGTGTGGATCCGGTAATTTTATGTTGTGAGTTATGAAACCTTTATTTAGGTCCCACCTTTTATTAAACCTCAGGGTTCTCCTTTGGTCTCTAATGACATTATGTTGCATCAGAATTAGACAGTTTTTTTTTTACCGGGGTTTGTATTATTTGTTGTGACTTGGTAATGCTAATGTTTAAATTTTGAGTCCTTTTACTGCTGATTAAACCTCTAAAGACTACAGCAGAATTTCCGCTTGGCTGCTAGAAGAAAAGAAAACAGCGCGGTTTGTACCGAGGAGATCACTTGAAGAATGTGCGGGAAGGTTGCTGCATTTATGAATAAAGCGAGGCATTATCATTTTTAATAGGAATTAAACAGCTAGAGGGAGAAGTCGGGCAATGCTGTGATCAGTGCAAAGGAAAACAATCTAACAATTTTAATTAACTGTATTTTAATAGCTTTAGTTATAATTGAATAATTTAAATACCAAGGGAAACAGTTAAATCTCCTAAAAGCCTTTTTTTATTTACATTTTAAATACAGTTCACGGTGAAGAGATGACAGTACGTGTGCTGGGGGAAATCACCGGGATGACTCCAGCAGCCGGGCAGGACTGCAAGAGGTAGGATAGAGCCCGAGTGATCCCAGGGCAGGGGGCTGGCACGCTCTGCCGCCTCAGGGCTGAGATACTCCCCAGAAAGGACCAGAGGGCAGAAGTGGGCATTGAGGTCTCTCCTACCTGCCCAAGACCTGCCACACATCTGGCATCACATTCCCCTGGCTAGTGGGGCCTGGGGTGACTCTTGATATTCATTCAATGTTCAAGCGATATTTATTGCAGGCCTACAGTAACAACCACCCGACAGTAATAAAATAGTAGAAATAACAGCTGACACTTACTGAGGGCTTCCTGAATGTTTGAGGCTGGCAATAATGGCCAGTGAGAGAAAGTAGGGGGGTTCCCCACTGTCCTGGAGTCTTTCAACTGGAGGGACAGATAATAAATAAATGAATTCCCCAATAAACCAATAACTATAAACTCTGCTAAGAAGCTTAAAGGACACAAACAGGATGCTAAAATAGAGGCTAATGGGTGTTTTAGATAAGGTGGGCAGAGATGGTCCTTCCCTGGACTTGAAACTGAAGTGAAGGCTTTGAGAAGGTCGGGGTGGGGTTGGTGTCAAAGCCCGAGGCAGTCAGATAGAGCAGCAGATGTAAGGGCCCTGGGGTAGGGAAAGACTTTTCCAGTGTTTCAGATGAATCTGGACTTCCCTGGTGGCTCAGATGGTAAAGAATCTGCCTGCAACTCAGGAGACCCAAGTTCAATCCTTGGGCTGGGAAGACCCCCTGGGGAAGGGAATGGCAACCCACTCCAGAATTCTTGCCTGGAGAATCCCACGGGCAGAGGCACCTGGCGGAGTACGTCCATGGGGTCTCAAAGAGTCGGACACGACTGAGGGCCTGATACTACCGAAGAGGAATTTAGAGGAAGTGACAGGGGTTAGACAACAGGGCGGAGAGGAAGGTGATGCAAGGTGGCGTGAAGAGCCTGTCAGGGCGCACGACACAGGCGGTCTCTGGAGGGTTTAAGCAGTGGAATGATGAACTTCGCTGTGTGACTGTAAAAGATCTCACTGGTGTTTTCCTAAGCCTGTGCTGGCGTGTGGCCTCCACCCTCCTCACCCTGTGGGCCTGCCCAGGCAGTATACCCAGGCCCTTCCCTGGACCGTGGTTGGAAAGAGCACCCCAGGCTTCTACACTGCTGCACTGTGCGTGCATCCCCGCCCCTCAGCCAGCCCCTCTGCCAGCACCCCTCACACCCCAGTTCCCGTGCGTGCCCCATCTGAGAGCTGTCTTTTTCCACATCGCTTGCTGATGCGGGCCCAGTTTGGCACTGAATAGACTCCTCCCAACTGCTGCCAACCCCCAAATCATGGAGCTGTGCCCCCCTAAACTCCCCACATCATCATCAGCTGCAGATTCCTGCTACTGTACGGCCATCCTTGGCTGGGACCACTGTGTATTGACCAATAGCGACCCCTTAGGAAGACCAAACACTGCCCACTCAGTGTCCCTTTCTTCTCACCACCCTGCTGAGAAAGCCCCCTCACGCCCTGCAGCCACGTCCTTCCGGGGCACGAGCATCTCCATCAGTGCTAATGAGGAGTCCTGGACCAGGAAATCATCCTCCATCCGCAAAGACGGAACACCAGGAGACCGCATGATGTGCTCTGCGGGGAGCGACTGGGGTCACAGCAGATGTTACTAATGGACAATGTTTTGGGTTGCCATCCCCTTCCATTAAGAGCCGGGCACTCTCGCGGCTACAGGCTATCCTGCAATGCCAGTGTTCTCTCCTGCTGGGGCAAGTCTGAGCTGGTTCACTAATGGGACCCCCAGCCAGCACAGAGAACAGCAGAGGAAAGCCCCTGGCCGAGCAATCCATTTCTTCCTCCCGGGAACCACACCGGCTTCTCTGAGGGCTCAGTGCAGGAGGGTCCAGCTCAGACTCCAAGCGAAAGCAGTGGGCTGCCCTGACAGACCTGGGTCACCAGTTTATTCATGAAATGATGCAGAGAATATTCATGCCAGAGGGAAGGAGGCGGGCGTGTGGGGGCGATGGGGAACTCTGTGGACATAGTGTCAAGCAGGATGGAGCACAATAGTGAGAACAAAATCACCCACGTTGCTGCGTGTGGATGGTGCTCTTTATTCTCTCATTCCAGCCTTGGGACATAGCACCCCCTGAACTGAGCCCCACCACCTCTGCTTCACAAAGAGGAAATGGATATCAGAAGGTGTGGCAAATTGTGGAAGTCGCCTGGCTGGCATGTGATGGATGGAGGACCAGGTGGGATCCTTATTCTTAACCACATACAGTTGGCTCGCTCCAGTCGTGGCCCTGGTAGGACACTCACTGGCCGATGTCCCACTCCAGCCCCCCATGCAAGGGTTGCCCCTTGGAGGAGCCCCTGTCCTGCACAAAGGAAAACTGAAGGAGGGAGGGAGAGAGCTGGCCTGGGCAGAGGGGCCAGGAGGAGAAGGAAGGTCCAGACTGGCCAGGCGGCAAAGCCGGGGTTGGGGTCAGTGGTATGGGATTGCTCTGCTCTGGCCTGGGCGTCCAGGTCTCCCCTGCAGGACCAGGGGAGTTTCTCCTCCAGCTGCTGGGAATGTCCTCAGCTGACAGTGCTCCCTGGTCAGTCCTATTTAGGGGGATTTTAGGAGCTGGCTGGCTAAAGAGAGCTGCAATGTCAAGGGTACACCTCCTCCCCTGGGCAGCCCGCACTCACTGCCAAGCCACATCGAGGCTCAGAGGTCCAGCCCTGTGAAAGGCCACCACTCCAGTGCCCTCCCATGGGGCCAGCTGGGGCCTCGCCGTGACTGCCCCGCAGCCTGATTCCCCCTCAGCTCACATCTCTGCCCTGCTCCTGCAGACGGGATCCTAAGCACATCCCACACTAATCTCCGGTCCAGAGTCTGCTTCTCAAGGAACGTGACGTGTAACAGTCACTGTCTAAGCACATGCTTAGTGTAAAGTGCGGTGGGTGCCGTCCCAGGGGTTTGCTCCTGGAGGGTCTATCCAGGGCGGCTCAAGTTCCTCTGAGGGTATTCCCAGTGCCCTAGAACCGAAAGGTAGGAAGGGGCTAGCCTCCCTCTGAGACGAGACGCCCCGGTCGTCAGTCCACCCAGCCTTGCATATGCGCCTTCAGTGACAGGAGCTTCCACAGTCCTGAGCATCTCTGCATAAGTGCAACATGCTGATGAAGAGTCTGTCCCTGCCTCCTTACAGCCAAATACTGGTCTTGTTCTCACTCTGAGGACTGACAGGAAAGTCCGTTCTGGGGATGCTGCGTGAATCGGGGACTTCCTGGCAGGGTAGGAGATGCCCAGAGCAAGAAGTAGGGGGAAGGGTTCCAGGTTGCACATGTCCAGAGAGGCAGGGTCTCCTGCCGGCGGGCGGGCATGGGAGCTTCTGGAGGGAGGCGTCTCCTGCCTGAACCTGGTTTCCCCTCCAGGTCACGGAGGGTGTTCTCCCATTCAGAGCAAGCGTGCCTAGAATAAAGGGTAATTTGGGAACCTCTGCAGACCTCCTCAGTGACTGCATCACTCCAGTGTGCCCTGGGAACCGCAAGGGCAGGACACAGTCCGCAGCTTCTTCCGAAATTTCTTCTTTTTTTTTGGCAAGACATCTCTCAAGGCTAAGACTTTAGAGAACATGCTTTGAAAAGAACATTGCTTTCAGAAACGTCCAGGGCTGCTCCTGTTCTTGCTCAAAATGGGAAGAAAAATTCCATCCCGGTGGAGGCTTGCAGCAGAATTGGGGGTGGGGGAGGCGGCGTATCTGAGAGAGGAGGAGAGGGCGGTGGGCAGGGGTCAGGAGGCAGAGTACTCTCTCTATCAGCTCCCCGGAGCTGTGGGCGGTGGTGCTGTGCTGGCTGGCTGGCCACAGCAAGAAACCTGGGAGGCTTGGGTGGCATCCATGGGCCCCCGTCTCTGACAAATGCCATGCTGTGGGCTGACAACACAAACGCAAGTGTGCACCAGGCTGTCCCGCGCTCTGCCAGTTCAGATGCTCAGACGCTAGGCTCTGGCTTCCATCCGCCCCGACGACATCTGAATCAGCAAGGCAGGAGGCAGAGCCTGGCCGGCTCCAGATCAGGGAGATGATAAACAGATGTCTGAGCACAAAGGGGCAGGATGTGCTGGGAGGTTTGTGGCGCATCAGGCCTGCCTGCAACAGCTCCTTCTCCCTGGAGAGCTAAGAGGGCGGCAAGGCCATGACAAAGAGAAACCGGAGGCAGAGGGATTAAGCCATGGGTTTTGAAGCCTCACAGGCTGGGCACGATCCTGGCTCCACCACTTGCTCATTGTGTGACCTTGGATGAGTTATTTAACCTTACGTGTCAAGTAGGGAAAATCATCGTTCTTTACTCAGAGCGTGGCTTTGGGTGGATTAAATAAGATGATGCATGAAAAAGACTTAGCACGGTGCCTGGCAAACCACCCTCAGCAAATTTAGTTGTTTACGCTCCTGCTGCTGCTGCTTGGGGAATGAGTCCTGCAAACTGAAATGTTTATTTGCCCAGTAAAAACAGTCTGTGCTCTGCTTGGTGCCAGGTGCCAGGGCACAACCCCAGACAGTCCCTGACCCTGGCCTTACAGGGCTGACAGTCAGGGAGAGGCTGTGCCAAAAAGCCACTGTTGGTCACAAAGTGACATCTAGACCCAAAGCCCTCTGGGCCATTCCTAAAGTGAGCAGGCTGTGGAAACAGCAGTGTTCTGGAAGCACTGAACCGTGTCAGGGCCTGGCATCACCATCAGCTAGCGATGGTCTCCTCTAGTTGCCTCTGCCAGGTAGACTCCTAGTCAGCCTTCAAAGCCTAGTCCAAATGGCCCTTTTTCTAGGCAGCCTTTCCCAAGCAGCCAGAGCTCTCCTAGCGCTTGGTCATGACTTGACTGTGGCACGTGCCAACTTCTGGTAGTGAAAATGTCTATTCTTTACTTGACTCGTGTCTCTTTTTTGGGCTAGAGGGGGTGTCTATGGGTAGGAAATGTTTGAGGAGCAGTATGCAGTGATGTTTAGTGGTGTGGATGCCCCAGATTTTGTGACCTGAAGTAAATTCGTTAACATCTCTAAGCATCAGTCCCTTTATCTTATAAAGCCAAGCAAAACACACAGATCTCCTGTGAATGAGGTTAAGAAAGAGCAGAGCCTGACACACAGGAGTCCCTGGGGCCACTCACTAGCATGATAGGATTTCTATCTTCTGTGTCCATCGAGAGTCGGACACGACAGAAGTGACTTAGCAGTTAGCAGCGGTCTTACCCTGGTACTTGGTTCTCTACAAGTAGTTAGCAGTTGAATAAAATCAATTCCGCACCCCAGGACTTGGGATCAAAATCTGTCCAATGAGGCAACTTCAATTCTATGCATCCAAAGGAACTTTGAGAGCAGTCCAAACCCACCCGTTCGATTAGCAGATGGGGAAGCGAGGCCTGTGCATTCGTGTGGGGCCAGTGCACGCAAGCCAAGGCATTCAGCTTCTCCTTGGTGAGTTGGAATGTTATTTTGGTTAGTTCCGCACAGCACAGCTTCTCAATAGCCAGTTTCTTTCCCATCTGAACTGTTTTTGTGTAGAGGAAATATCAAGGTGTATGATGTCAAGGCAGTTAAGTAATCCAGCCAGCTGTGTAAACATCTGGAAGTAGTAGACACAGCCCCAGAGCGAAAGCAGGGATCAGGGCGTCCAGACGTCTCGGTGAGGCTTCTAAACTCCAACCTGCAAGGAACCAGCTAGTGAGGCACGCATGGCTCCGATCAGAAACTTGGGGGTGCATTCTTTCTTCTTCAGGCTCTGAGTCCTGGAGGGTGGAGGACAAGAAGGCCACTGTGCCTGGTGTGACTTTGGAAAGTAGATGTGAGGTTTAGGAAAATCCTGCTAATGACATGTTAGCAGCAGCTGGAAACAACTTGTCAGATTCACGGGGAACTGCCTCCTCTCATTCTTTCCCCGCGGCAGGGTGTGGCTGTGGCCGTGTCCTGAGTCCAGATTCCCAAAAGCAAAGGGGTGGGTATGGAAGTCTGGAGTCTGGGGCTTCACACTGGGAATCCCTGATCTGCTTTGTCCTTAGAAGTGACTATTCATGACCCAGAGAGACCAGTGGGGAAAGGTTCTGAAGGAGCTTCTAGACCAGTGCTTGGGTTCTTAATGAGGGAACTGAAGCCCAGAGAGGGATCCTGCATGGCCAAGGTCACACAGCAGGGGAAGGGAAGACTCAGGACTAGGAGCCAAGCTTCCGGACCCCAAATCCATGCTTGTTTCCTTATAACCCAATTACCCTCTCTCATTATTTAAAATGATTTTAATAACTCTTATTGTTTCTTTTTTCTATAGTCGAGTCGCTCAGTCGTGTCCGACTCTTTGCGACCCCATGGACCGTAGCCTACCAGGCTCCTCCCTCCATGGGATTCTCCAGGCAAGAGTACTGGAGTGGGTTGCCATTTCCTTCTCCATGGGATCTTCCCAACCCAAGGATCGAACCTGGGTCTCCTGCATTCCAGGCAGATGCTTTAACCTCTGAGCCACCAGGGAAGCCCTCTTTTTTCTGTATCTATATCTAATTACAAAAGTAACATTGTAAGAAATATGAAAAACACTCAGAAGCACAAAATAAACAAAATCTCTAGCTGGATCTAATCACTTGTTCTCTATAACACACACACACACACACACACACGCACACACGCACACACACACAAATGATGTTCGGCTCCTTTGGTAAACTCTCTTTTCTTTACGGTTCCTTGGCAGATGGGACAAATGCCATTTGTCTGTGGCTTCCTGGGACCAGATTTTGTTGTTTCCACGTAGAGAACACAAGGCAGAGGGGGACTTGGATTCTGTTCTTGCCTCACAAACTATGAAGTCTCCTCCAAACCTCACTTTTCTCATCTGTAAAACAGGTTATCACATAGAGTAAATCAGATATGCAATTGCTTTATAAAATGTAAGGCACATTGTTCAAAGCATGAATGAACAGTGGCAAAGGCTGGTGCTTGGGGAGGGCAGACCACCTGGGGGTCACTTCCTGGTTCCACTGCAGGGCATCTTCCTGGTTCCACTGCAGGGCATCTTCCTTCTTCCTCCCCAAGTCCAGTCCCAGCTCTCAGGCCAGCTCCTCTACACTTCACCCCGGCCACAGCCCCCTGAATGAGGCCCCTGCTCCAGAACCCTCCCAGGATGGATGAACAGGCTGGGTGGCCACTGGAGGTAGCCATGGAGGGGCGGGATGGCCCTGCAGGGGAGACAGGCAGCTCTCCCATTGCGGGTGCCCTTCTGTTGCTGGACCCCTAAGGCCACCATGCCTACCTATCAGGTTCATGAATCCTGAACATCTGCTGCCTCAGCCAGTATGTCAGCAATTTCTCCTACAGCTTCCCAGAGTCTCTTTTTCCTGAGTGGGAAGGATTTTCATATCTGTTTTATAGCTGGGGAAATGGAGGCCTTCAGCACTCCTTACAAAAATGTTTGCCTTTGAAAAGGAAGATCTCAAGAACCCAAGGGAACAGAGGTGGAGCTTTGGCTGCTATGTCTGTGCCATTGCTGGTTAGGGGGCTGCAGGGTCCTGGGGAGGTCTCATCTTCCTCAATTCTGTTGCAGGCACATAGGGGCTAGAACTGGCCTTTATTGCCAATTGCCTCGCCTCCATGTCTGCTGGGCCGGGACAGGGAGGGATGACATGTGGTCATTCCCCTGGACACCAGCAGAGAGACCAGTAACAGAGGCTGGTGCTCATTCACAACAGGTGAGCACAAAGGTGGTTCCGCACCGGGATTCCATGGGAGCCCCTCCCTGGGCGTCACCACACTGGCCCTCGGCTGGCAGGCTGGCATGGGTGCCTGAACCAGGAAGCTGTGGTCTACCCAGGGAGAGTCCTGGCGGGACCACATCTCATTAATCGACTCAAATAAATCTGGACTTCTTGGGACAGAGGCGAACGGTGTGGGCACCGCTTGGAGAGGAACTCTTCTCCTGAAAGTTCCATTGTCTTAGTGACAGCCTCCTCCTTCGATGCTAGACAGACAGATCCCAGTTTCAGCTTTATCCCCTTAGACCCTGACAGAGAGCTTGGACGGATGTCTGAACCCTCTTTGTACCCCAATTTGCTTATCTGCCAAGTGGGCACAATAATATGGCTTACTTTGTCTCCCCTAAGGAAACAAAGAACAATTCAAAATTCTGTTTATACCAAGATTTAACCATGGAACAGACAGCAGATGGCCTTTGGCTGAAACAGTAGGGGACCCAAGGACCCAGGGAGAAGAAGAAGAAGTGAACACTCCCCCTCTCCTCCTGGCCCATGGACGGTAGTCTTGGCTTTACCTAAGAGAGACCCAGCATTGGCAGTGTCAGGGAGCCAGGTACAGACCCTGCTCCTGCAGCTCCATCATTTTGAGAGCATCACTGCCAAGAGTACATGTTCCCTGTGTGCAGCTTCTGCTTCAGGCACAGCACGCTGTCCCCCTGGGCTTCCTGGCTCTGCTCTATGGGCCCCAGTAGCTTTGGGCTCAGGGAGTGGGCAAAGCTCTGCCTCCTCATGATGGCCTTGGCCTAGTGTCTTTATCCCCTTGAGGAAGGTGCCTTTGAACTTGACTAGCCTGTGTGTGCCAAGTTGGGAGTTCTGCAGGTGACCGGGGCTCTTGGGACCCACCTTCAGTGCAAACTTCTTAGTTCAGGCGGCCCAGAAAAGAATCCTCTGGCCCAGGCCTTTTTATCTTCTGTAGGAAAGCAGATGGTTCTAAACATCTGGCCCTGGGGCTCCGATGGAATCCAAGTCCAGTCCCTTTAATGGGCCTTGTTGAGTAGGCCCTGATCCAGCAGTGATAAGGAGGCCTCGCTGCCGGGGACAGTACCTGGAACCAGCCAAGAACTCCTATCTTCTGTCCTCACGGCATTTGCTGGAGTTCAGTGGCTTCCTTTTATCAGGCAGATGTAATCTCAAATACCTGCCAAGTCCTGCTCTTCCTGGAGTTCCCTAAGATAACTGCTTCTCCAGGAGATGAAGGGGCCTTTCCTTCCCTGGGAAGAGACGCCATATGCATGCAGGTTTGCACAAAGCCACTCACTTCTAGCGACAGAGGTTGCTGGTTGCTTTCCACAACATCCATTCTCCCCGTTCTCCTTGATAACAGCTTGTACTCAAAGCAGCAAAGGCTCCAGCTAAAGGACTATTTTTGGCTTTCCTTGGGGCTGAAGTGGACTATGTAATTAGGTTCTAGCCAGTGAGGTATAAGCAGAAGTTGTACGGTAGCTTTAGGAAGTCTTTTAAAAGGGATAGTGTGGATTCTACTCCTTGTTCTGCTTCTAGCTATCTGGAATGGGGATGAAATGGTTGGAGCTCTAGCACCTCTTTTGAGTGTCAAGGTAAAACTACACACTAGGAGCCACATTCTGGAATCATGGGTTAGCAATATTGAAGATATAGTTCTTCACGTTTGGGAAGCTATACCAATTCCAGACTGTTTGCCTATGGGCTTCTTTATAGAAAATCTAATAAATTAGCATTTTGCTTAAAGCACTATGGGGCTTTCTGTCGCATATTGCTAAATCTAATCCTAGTAAGTATAGTTTGAGTTCAAAGTCTAACAACACCGCATTGCTTTATTCGTTCACTAATTCCCTGAGGTATTTTTTAGTCACTCAGCAAACATTCTCTGTAGTAGGCAATGTGCTGGGTGTTGAAAGCCTAGAGATAAATCCTACTTTATGCTTTCTGAGAGCCCCCAGTACAGAAGTGACTCTCTTCTGCTCAGTAGAGGAGAGTCAGTGGCTCTCTCCCTTTGCCTTGGGCACCATGCCCTGCAGAGCTCCCTGCCCCTCCTCCCTGCTCCATGATGGACCACTTGGTGGCTGGTGGTACAGCCTAGGGGTGAGAGCAAGGACTGTGGAGTCAACTGTTCCTGGGATGAGATTAGATGCTGCCCTACGCTAGCTGTGCGGCCCTGATATGTTCCTAGAAATGGCTCACCTGTTTCCTCATCACCCTCATACAAGACCAGAGAATTCGTTGAAATAGCACGTGTATGGCATGTAACACAGTTCTCTATACAGATGACTCCCACTATCCAAAAGTAGAGCGTTCCTACAGCCTACAAAACCTTTCATAAGTCGAAATGGCATAAAATGAAGAAACAGTTACTTCAGGACACCTCTTGCTAATGGATGCACAAAATAGACGGAGATGAAGCACAGATGCTCGCAGACACAGTTCAAAGCTGTGGCGGCTTGATTCTCGAGCGCAGTTTTCGAGAAGGAGCTTGGCGGTGCCCGTCTCACTGCCCAGGATGCCTGCCGCCTTTGTAATGGCTCAGCTCGCTGCAACACAATCACGGAACACTGTTTGCGCTTTTCGCCTTTTCTCGAAAACCCTCTTTGGATTTCTTTTGTGAAAGTAGGTACTAGTGTGAGTCTTTTGCAAATTGAAGGGGCATAAAGTGCACTTTCGAAGAGTCAGGGATACCTGTAAGGCATATAATGTTGTAATCAGTCTTCATTTAATTCACCCTGCCACTTTGACCGTTTTTGAAGCAACCACTTTGTGTCACTACTATATTCTCCCCAATGTCCACTCCTCTCACTCTTTCGCTAGAGGTCCATCTCCCATCCTTCCCTGGTGTCTAGGCTCTCAGAACCCTGAGCCCACCTGCCCCGGAGGAGCTTCCTAAGGCTCATAGGAGGCTGAGGTCAGTGTCTCCCTTGGCCAGTCTGTTCTTGCTTACTCCCCTGTGCCCCGCTTCATGGATGTTGCTTTTTATGGGCTGAAGTCCACAGGAGCCAAGTCCATGCCCTTGTTTGTTTCTTTCTCTCCAGTAGTAACTGGTACTTAGGAAATGCTTGCTGACTAGATGGATGGACGGACGGATGGATGGATGGAGGAATGGATAGATGGATGGAGGGATGGATGTATAAATGGATGAGTGGATAAATGCACTAAAGAGCTATCCACAGTCAAATGAACGTATAAAGTGCCATGAGAGGAAGAGGGGGTTCTAACTCATTTGGATAAGGGAGAGGGGATGGGGAGGACATTGGCGCTGAATGTCAGTGGGTGAGTGGGGGCCTCCAGGGGGAGTGGGAGTCTTTAGGTGGGCATTTACCTGTACAAGGGCTTCCCTGGGGTCTCAGATGGTAAAGAATCTGCCTGCAATGCAGGAGACCCAAGTTTGATCCCTGGGTCGGGAAGATTCCCCTGGAGGAAGGCATGGCAACTGACTCCAGCATGCTTGCCTGGAGAATCCCCATGGACAGAGGAGCCTGGTGGGCTACAGTCCATGAGGTCACAAAGAGTCAGACACAAAGAGTGACTAGCACTTTCACTTTCACTTTTACAAAGTCTTACAGTGAATGGGGTGATCTGTGTCTTGCTGCACTGATTCCAAGGGCTGGGTACTTTCCACAGAAACCAAGCCTAAAAGTCCCAATGTCCCTTCTTGAGACTCTGACTCATAGGACTAGGACATGCCCTGGTCCTTCCTTTTGGATAAACAATCACGAAACTTCAGCAAGAGGCTGAAGGTTGGTTTCATGGCCACTGAAGAGGAGGAGGGGACCATCATGAACGTGCCACGTGTCCTGGGGTCAGACCTGCATGATCTCTGAGCCCCTCCCAATGACCAAAGGAAAACATGCCTCTGATGTAGGCATGAAAATAGGGGCTAGGAGTCAAAAGTCACGTCCTTCCTACCAACCAGCTGGTGCTTGGTAGACCAGAGGCTGAAACCTCAGATTTGGGGGAGCCAAGAGTCCCCCTCCTTCAGGTCCCCCTGGCTGCCTATGGCATTACACAGACAGCCAGGGAGACTTACTCGAGAGCCAGCTGGGTGGGAGAGGGTCTTGCTAGTAGAACTGATGGGGTAGCAGGCAGGGCTGAGGCAAGGAAAACAGAACATGTGCTGGTGAGCATAAGGATAAGGGTTTGAGTAGTTCCATTCACTCATTCACTTACCCACCCACCATCCAGTCATTCAAACACATTTATGATCACCTCTTAGGCATTAGGCACTGTTCTAGATGCCACGGGGAACAAAACAGGTGGGATCTCTATATTGCTGTTGTTTAGTTGCTAAGTCATGTCCAACCCTCTAGTGACCCCATTGCCTATAGCCTGCCAGGCTGCTCTCTGTCCATGGGATTCTTTCCCCAGGCAAGAATCCTGGAGTGGGTTGCCATTTCCTTCTCCAGGGGATCTTCCTCACCCAGGGATCAAACCCACACCTCCTACTTCACAGGCGGATTCTTTACCAATAAGCCAGAATCTCTATATGCTAGAGTTTATGTTACAGAGTGGGGGGACAGAGAATGAATCAGATGAGCCAAATGACAGCAGGGGAGACCAGGAGAGGAAGAAGACAAAATGTCAATGAGGATGACGAAATGTAGACGGGGCCAGGGAGGGCTCAAGAGGACAGGAGTGCTGACCTGGGAAGATACGGGGGAGGAATTCCAGGCAGAGGGCCCAGAGGGTGGACTGGTATGAGCTGGGCTCCTGGAGTGCTCAGGTGGGCCACAGCCAGGGCCAG
Source organism: Cephalophus harveyi (assembly GCA_006410635.1). NCBI lineage: Eukaryota > Metazoa > Chordata > Mammalia > Artiodactyla > Bovidae > Cephalophus > Cephalophus harveyi. Next base: position 202,466 of record SJYT01043615.1, read on the forward strand.
AGGAACACAGGGCTCAGAGAGCTGCGGTAGAGACTCCTGGTAAGGAAGCACTTGCCACCAGCACCGGCCTCTACTGAGAGGCTGGGAGCATGTGTCTGAGATGTGGAGGTCTGAGTGGGGCTTCCTATTCCTATCACCCTGGCAACCAAATTTTGGTACCAACATTTGCTCCACTGTGCCCAGGGAGAGAAAACATTGGCAGGCTCGGTACGGGGAGACCCTGGCTCAAGCCACTCACCACGGCAAAAGCTATAGTTAATCTCCTAATACCCTTTCTCCTTTTCTTGGTAATATGAGTTCTGACTTATATCTGGGCACTTGGCCACCAAATGAAGGGGCAAATTCCCCAGCCTTCCTTGATGCTCAACAAATATCGCATCAAGGAGATATAAGTGGAGGTGTGGTGGTGTCATTTCCAGGACCTTCCTGGAAAGGTGGCGTGCTTCTGAAAGGCCCTTCTCTTCCTCTTTGACATGGCCTTCTCTTCTCCCTTACTGTGAGCTGGCATCTGGACGTGTCGGCTGGTGCTGTACCAGCCTTCTGGGACCTTGACATGGTCTTAGAAGTGGAGCCCAAGCGTGGTTGGACAACAGAACAAGAGGAGTCTTGATGAAAAGACACCTGTGGTGGGAACTCTGGATTTCCCTCATTCCTGCCATGACTCAGAAGAGAAATAAACATCTGTCTTATGAAGGGGGCTTCCCTGGTGGCTCAGCGGTTAAAGCGTCTGCCTGCAATGTGGGAGGCTTGGGTTGGATACCTGGGTTGGGAAGATCCCCTGGAGAAGGAAATGGCCATTGTATCTAACAACAGCCATGCTTAATATGCAAACCTATGCAGCTACCAGGGAGGAGAGACATGCCAATTCATGCCCACCCTGAAGACACAGGGCATGGGGTGCCCAGGATGAAGGGGTGACTGGTCTCAAGGGACCACAGCCTGCACAAGGGGCACGAAAGGCCAGGCGGAGTTGAAGATCCTTTATCATGGTGAACACGTGGAAGTACCTGGAGTCCACGGAAGTCTGAGAAGTCATGCTGCCACGGTAGGATGCTTATTTGGTAGGAAGCTATTTTGGAAGCTTATGGGCACCAACAAGGACACTCTCCTCCACCAAACCTCAGCCAGGCTCCTCTGAGCTCTCTGGTGCAATAGGCCTTACCCTTGGCCTGTAAAGACCTCAACAGACACTAACATAGTTTCTAACAGCTCAGGGCCACATCCTTAGGATGATGGTAGACCCCTCTCAAACTGCCGACATGGGAAAACTCAAGGCTGCCGAAAGAACTGGCTGTCCTAGGCATCACCTGAGGAGACGGGACACCTCCCAGCCTCTGAGGGAGGCGAGGAGCCTAACCTCCATAAGGCCAGTTAGCCAACCCTGGGGGTTTACGTGGACCAACATCTCTTTCTTGTGTTTTGTAATGCTTCACTTCCCTGACTCTCCTGAGCCTACTGCTCACTGCCCCCCACTCTTCATTCCCTGGTTCTCACTTTAAAACACCCAGCCACCTCTATAGAAACGAGCTTGTTCACCCTGGACTTCACTCCCTCTTGCAATAGTTATTACTGATTAAACTCCATCCTGATCACACTCACTAGTATCTGGCTCTGTTTACCTTTAGTAGTGCCAGACAGAGACCAGAGGATCCTGGGTTTGTCTGTTAGACCTGGGACTCTGGGACTGTGGCTGTGTATGCCTGGGGAGGACTGGCATGGCTGCTGGGCTGTGGCCGTGCGGGTGGGCGGTGTGGTGAGTGTGGCCGGCCTCCCTGCAGATTCCAGACATTCCCAGGTGCAGTCACAGGCAGGGACTTGGCCCCGAGGATGGGTTTTCTAGGAAGGTCAGGCTCGCTTGCATTTGTCACACCATGTGCCCTGATACTGCCACTCCATGAAAGGGAAAGGCTGGGCCGCTGGGCGGGTGTCCTCCTGCTACCAGAGGGAATGTTTCTTGCAGGAGAGAAGGTGTGGCTCCCGCAGCTCCTTCTCATAGAGGGCCTGACCCCCATCCCCAAGCTCCTGTTTGCTCTGTCTGGTCTAACACTCTGCAACTCCCACTCCAGACTCTGTTTTTCTTTACTTTGCTGTAAATGTCAGAAATGTCAGTTTCATGAAAAAGTCAATTGGTTTCAATTGGAGGTCTTTTCGACCTCTAGAGCGGGAAGCCGGCACCAGCATCTAACCCTCCAGATCTGGGTTTTACTGCTCTGATGACCCCACAGTGGAATTTCTAGGGTAGTTTTGATCCCCTAATTCAGAAAGCCCATTCCACACAGTTCTGGGAGGCCTGAAGTGCTTTCCCACCTGCCGGAGACATACAGGATCCATAGAGGACGCTTTCATCCATCAGCGTGTCTCTCTTATGGAATCATTAAACTCAATAACAGGGAGCTTTCGCCCTCCGACCAGAATGAGGGGCAAGAAAGCATCAAGTGGCACAGTGTGCCCTGGATGGCGGGCTCCTTCCTGTCCCCCTCTCCTCTTCCTGTGGTCCCGACCTCCCACCATCACTCAGCTGTCACCCGCTTGGGAGGAGAGGAGGCAGAGAGAGGAGCCGGGCACAGTCCTCCTCCACCAGACAGACACTGTGGCCCGGATGACTCTTGGTTGTTGGGCACGGGGTGCTGGCCCGTGTGTTGTGGGGGGTCAGCAGCACCCCCAACCTCTGGCCACTAGAGGCCTGCAGCACCCTCCTCCCCTAGTTGTAATCAAAACATCTCCAGACTTTGCCAAACAACCCCTGGAAGCAGCGCTGCCTGGGGTTGAGAACCCTTGATCAAGGGAAAGAAAACAGAGGAAGAGGAGGCGGGGCCAGCCCAGACCTCGCCTCTTCTCTTCAGCTGAAGGAGGCAGCGCAGCTGATGGTGAAGAGCACGGTCTCTGGAGCCCTTTGCCCTCGTTTACGCCCTGTCTCCACCATGTGCCAGCTGTGTGTGTCCATCGCTGTGTGTGCATAAAATGACTTCACTTCTCTGTGCCTCGGTTTCTTCATCGAGAGATGGGAAAGCCCTGGTAGCAGCCCCAGTGAGCTCTGTGCCAGTGGGTGGTGCTTGGCGGGCACCGTGCCTCCTCCCAGGGAGGCTGTGCCTTGTGTTCTTAGACTCGTGCCTGCAGATCAGGGTCCCCACCTTCACAATCTAGTTCTTGTCACTCCGCCCCCACCACACCCCCTCTCACCAGCCTTCATCCCCATTGTGAACCACTCACAGCTCAAGGAAGCAAGCACTAAGTTCTCTCTTGCAGCTGTAGCCTTGCCCTTGGGGTTCCCCCCTCGGCCAGGATTGTGGAGCCCCTTTCATCTCCTTCCTCACCCAGCCTCCCCCTTCTCTGGTTTCAGGGGTCACTTCCTCCAGGACCTCCTTCCGCCCTCCCAAGACAGGGTTAATTGCCTGTCTTAGCTTGCACCCCTAGCCCCTCATTCCCTCAACTGGCTCTTAGGTCAAGGGCTTACAGGCAGGTTTTTACTGGGGGGAGTGATCTCAGTGTGGGGAGGTGGGGAGGGACTGCAAAGAGTGGAACAGGGAAGGAGAAGCCATGAATGTGTCACTGAGCGGGTAACAGCTCTGAGCAGCCTTCTGAAAAGTGCCTGAGAATTCTGTGCTCTGATAGAACACAGGAGTGTGTCTCCAGTATCTTATGTGCCCCATTGGTGGGGTTGCCCCAGGGAGAGTGTTGACCCCTCTTGTATGTGGGCCAGTGTGGCTGAGCAGCTCACAAGTCAGTGGCAGAGGCTCTGGGAAAAGCTCTGGATACAGGGGTCCGTGGAGCAGCTGAAATTTGGAGTTGTCACGGAAGCCGCCGAGTGTTGCAGTAGTGGTCAAAGCAGCCAGTGAGGCAAGGTGCGAGACAGGCCTGCAAACTCATGACGCATGAACCTCTTCTCCCCCTCCGCTCCCCACCTCTGCCCGATCCTCCTAAATCAGCCCCCCACTCACCACGTACTACGGTACTCCATTTGTCTGCCTCGGTCCTTAGGAGATGGTGACTCCTGTGAGCAGAATCGATTCTTCTTTACTGTGTACCCAGAGCTCAGAGAGTAGTTACAAAAAACTAGGTCTTTCATTGTCTTCTTTGGAGAAGGCAATGGCACCCCACTCCAGTACTCTTGCCTGGAAAATCCCAGGGACAGAGAAGCCTGACGGGCTGCAGTCCATGGGGTTGCTAAGAGTCGGACACGACTGAGCGACTTCACTTTCACTTTTCACTTTCATTCATTGGAGAAGGAAATGGCAACCCACTCCAGTGTTCTTGCCTGGAGACTCCCAGGGATGGCGGAGCCTGGTGGGCTGCCGTCTATGGGGTCGCACAGAGCTGGACACAACTGAAGCGACTTAGCAGCTTAGCAGGTCTTTCAGTGAAAGCTAGTTGACTGAGTGAATGGGCGAATGAATGAATGAATGAGTCAGAGGTAGGGATGTGATGCAGGCCCCTGAAGTGTCTATTGTGTGCCTGGGGTCAGATAAGAGCTTCACGGTCCATGCGAGACTTTTTGCTAGGATCTCTCTAGTTGGACCTGGTGGGTTGTTCCTGGTTCCTCACCTAGACTTTGGCAATCTGGTGTCACGAACACTCCGGCATTGTATGATGTTGGGGCCTGTCTGCTGTGTCATGCCACTCTCTAATCAAAGCTGCCTGCGTGCTCTGAGTCTGAGAGGGGCCGACAGACCGAGAGCTTTGGATACAAGCAGTGAAAAACAGCTCAGGCTAACCCAGCCAACAGCGGATTTGCTGGAAGGATTTCAAGGATTTGGAATCACCAGGAAAGCTGGAAATGGGTCAGAACTGAGAAAGGTGGGCTTTGTTTGGGTCAATACCTGCCCAATGAATGGATCAGCAGAGCCTTAGTTACTAGCCCATGAGACTCTAGATAGTAGAAAAGAACTAGTTCCTCAAAAAGAAATTGGCAAAGTTAAACTATATGACTCAGCAATTCCACTCCTAGGTATACAACCAAGAGAAATGTAGGTATATACCCACAAAGAACCTTGTACAACTGATCACAGCCATGGAAGCATAATTCACAATAGCCGAAGTGTGAAAACAACCCAAATGGGAAGCTGATAAGTGGAAAAATAAAATGGGATATATCCAGGCCAAGGAATACTATTTGGCCATAAAAAGGAATGAAGTTTTGATACATGTTACAATACGGCTGAACCTTGAGAATATGCTAAAAGAAGGAAGCCAAACACAAAATACCGCATGCTGTTTGATTCCATTCCTGTGAAAGTTCGGAGTAGGCAAATCTACAGAGAAAGTAGATTAGTGGTTTCCAAGGGCTAAAAGGAATGGTGGGGATGAAGGGGTCACAGCTAAAGGATTCTGTGTTTCCTTTTGGGGTGATAAAAAGTTTCTTAAAAGGATTATAGTGATGTTACAGGCCTCTAAATATGCCAGAAATCATTGAGTTGTACACTTGAAGTGGGTAAATTATCTGGCTGGTGAATTGTACCTCAATCAAGCTGTTTACTAATGAATGGAGTCCGGGTCGCTGGTGTGAGTGTGACACTTACGCTCATTCACAGCTCTGCTCACTTTTTTGCTGTTTTTTTTATACTGAAATAAAAGGAAATCAGGATGGGAGGGATCACTAGATGCCAAAAGACCACAAATGGCATTTCTTTTTCCCTGGGGCCATTTATATGATGCACACATTTCTAGGTATTTATAAATAAGTATATCTAATGTGTTGGGCATGGGAGAAGACCCCAAGGCCCAGCTCTTCAATAAAGCTCTCCTTCTACCTCTAACTGGTTGAGGTCACAAGGTGCCCAAATCCAGGAGGAAGTCACAGCTCTCTCCCAGGACAAAGGGCCTGAGTGTCTTGATCATGTGTCATTAACCTGTCTGGTCCTCATGTGTAAGTTGCAGTGCTGGGCAGGGGCCAACTTTGGGGGACCGGTGCTGTGTTGGCCTACGGGGAGGAATTGGATGTCTTGGTCAACAGGTCCAGGAAGGATGTGAGTGTGAGTTGAGAGCTTGTTTGGGTCCTCTGTGACTTTCAAGTGCCGCAGCCTCACAAAGTCTCCCCAGTTACTACACCCCACCCAGGGACCTCTTTTGTTTTATGTTTTAGTTCAGTACTGTCAAGGATGGTGGTTGGTCAGTTTGTTCAAAGAAATATCCAAGGCCCAGAGCAACTCAATGTCTCCTCTTAAAGCTGCTCCTGCGGGCATCCAAATTCAGATGACTTATTCCTGAAAGGGAGCTAGTGGGCGCTTTGCCATGCATGGGATGGCCCACGGCAGGGCTTATCAGCCCTCCTCTCGTCCTCCCTGGGGGTGGGGCAGCAGCCGGGGTTCTGGCATGGACTCCCCAGGTGTCTCTGGGGTTGGCTTTCTCCTCCTGCCCTCCCTGACTGATCTCAGTCAACCAGGCCAGCTGTGCTCAGGAAAGACTTCTATGTGGATGGGGTCCTATGTGGGGAAACAAGAACTTATTTGGCAGCGACGGTGCCACCGAGGCAGGTAGCTCCCAGCTTGAGACTTGTGCCCTTGATGTCTTTTAGAGCTTGACCTTCCTGTCTGCAGAGCTGGACATTCATCTGGCCGTGCGCCCAGAGTCCGGGAGTCAGCTTTGTGCCTCCCAGTGTCTGGTGAACACACCTTTATCTCCTTTTTCACAGAGTGGGCACTTCCTTTGCCTTGGGCTTGGAGGGTCCCAACAGGTGGACTCTGGAAACTGGACAGTTTATTAGGCAGCCGGGCAGGGGTCGGTGTGCACAGACACAGAGAAGGGAGATGGGTGGCCGGCAGCCAAACACAGCAGTGTCGCCCTGGGGGACTCCTGGTGAGAAAATGCCTCCGCTGCGTGTTGTCACCTGCTAATCTCTGCAGAGGGTTGTTTACCCTTTGGAATTTCATAGCCCCTGTGTAGGTGGGCTTGTGGGAGGCCTGTCAAAGGGGGAATGGGAGAGATGTAAGAAGAGAGAATGGCAAGCCACTTATGCTCTGTTAAAAATAACTGGAGGTCGATACAGGGCTCGTTGTGAATTCTCAACCCAGTGTGTCCAGCAGGGGAAGCTGGAGAAAGCTGCCAAGGCAAATTGCATGTCTGTTACGTGTGGAGGCTGTTCTAGGTGCTTTGCAAACACAAACTCGTTTAGTCCTTGTTGCATGCCAGTGAGGTGACTGGCATTATCTTCATTCCATAAATGGTCCAGAGAGGTTAAGAAAGGTGTTTGAGAATCCTCTGTAATAGGTGATCTGTGGGGAGTAATCTGTACTAAGCGAAGGGGCCAGAGTGAAGCTTGGGTGCAGCTGACCTCCGACCAGGCAATTCTGAAGCGGCTCAGGCTCTAGAATACAGAAGGGGCTGTATCTACTGCGTGCTCTTTGTACACACGCCCCGGCCCACCAGTTTACCTGTGGGACCCCTTCCTCCTCAGAAGACTCTGAAAGGAGGCTGCAACAGCCCCCACTTTATAAGTGAAAAGACTAAGGTTCCGAGAGGTGCCTGAGGAAGGTAGTCGGCTTTCTTTCCAAGGAATCCAGCCTCTCTGTTTGGTGCCACTTGTGTGAGCTGCTAAGTCTCATTTTCAGAAACCTTCTTTTCTCTCTCTTGTTTTCTTTTTCTTGCTCCAGGAAACCACTTGAAAGCTTTGCTGCCCTTGACGAAGAGTGTTCCAGGTCAGCTCACATTCTAGAAGCATCTGTGACTGAGGGTATTTTAAGAGCGAGTGAGCCAGGCAGGGAAATTTGGAAGGCAGCCAGTTCCCTGATCTGTGTCTTCCAGGGGATGGCGGTGGCCAATAGAGAGGAGGGAGGTTTTTCTTTTTTTTTCTATTTGCTTTCTTTAGAGGGAGCATCACTGCTTCTGCAAATATAGACTTGGGGTGAGAACAAGAAAAAAAATTAATAACTAAAAAATTTCTCATACATGGCTGTGTTCTACATTCTTGCTTCTAAAAGTGCAGTCTCCAAACTCTCACCATCAAGGACACTCTTTAGAAACACTGGTTCCTACAAGACACCAAGACACCTACTAAGTCAGAATCTGTATTTTAACAAGGTCTCCAGGTGACAGAGCGAGGCAAATGCACTTAAATTGGAGAAACCCCAATCTCTGCCATCTCAGCAAAGCCCACATCTGGAATTTGTCTTCCCACTCTCCCAGAGATGTCATCACAGCACCTCCAACAGGTTCTACCCAACACTGAACTCGAATCCTCCCCCAAACCTGCTCCTCCTCTGTGTTCTTATTTCCAAGGCTCCACCTCCCATGGCCCAGGACCACACCCACGCCTAGGAGACCTCACGGTCTAAACACCTCTCTTGCTGGCGTCCTCTGTCTTTCCTCATTGTCACTCCCCATTCCTCAAATGCCTCATCTAGGCTTGCTGACAGTTCGTGTGATGAGCCAGAGTGCCCTTCCCTGAGCCCAGATCTGAAGGTGTCCTCCCCCACGGTAAGCCCTCTCTGGCTTCCCACTGTTTACTGAACAAGGTTCGATGCTTTCCGAACTGGTGTGACCTGGTCTTGCGCATCTCTCCAGCCTCTCTTCCTGTGAACCTGTGTGCTCAGTCGTATCCGACTCCACGACTCCATGGACTGCAGCCCTCCAGGCTCTTCTGTCCACGGGATTCTCTCTGCCTACTCCTCCAAAAGGATGGCAAATTTTTGTTCTTCTGTGTATAACATGCCCCCTGCCCCACCACTCCCAGCTGCTTTGCAGTTTTTCCTTTATTTTTGTCAGCAATTTGATTATAATGTATTGTCGTTTGGGTTTCTTTGTATTTTTCTTGCCTAGGGTTTGCTGAGCTTTTTTTGGGTCTGTGGGTTTATAAACTTCCTCAAATTTGGAAATGTTCAGCCAGGTTTTTTTTTTTGCCAAATATTGTTTTGCGTCCCATCCTTTTATGGTTACGTTTGGCAGTCTGATATTATCTCACAGCACACCGAGGTTCTGCTGGTTTTGCATATCGGTGCTTCACCGTGGATAAATTCATTTGCTAAGTCTTCAGGTTCACTGATCTCTCTCCCTACAGCATCTAATCTGTTGTCAGTCTCGTCTGGTGGAATACGCATTTCAGATAGTGTATTTTTTTAATCTCTAGAAGCTCCCTTTGCTCCTTCTTCATGACTTCTACTTCTCTCCTGGTTCTGTTCCTATTTCCCTGTAAGTGTTTGAACGTGAGAATCGTTTTAACATCCTTGTCTGCGAGTTTCACCACCTCTGCTATTTCTCGTCCCTTTTGTATGGACAGGCTTTTCCTTTTTCATAGTCTTTCTCTTCCTGCTTCTTGGTGCATCTGGTGAGTTTTAGTGGATGATGGACTTGGTGAATTTTATGTCGTTGTCTGTCTGGATCTTGTCGTCTTCCTTTAAAGGGAGTTGGTTTTTGTCCTGGAGAGTGGCTAAGCTCCTTACAGATTGTTTGATCACGTTCAGTCTATTTCGGAGATTTGCTAGGGCAGATCTAGAGCAGCCTTCACTGTAGGGATAGTTCAGCCTAAATAGTCAGACGTGACCCCTCTGAGATCCCACTGAAAGTCCATGTGACTGCTGAGGTCTCATCATTCTTGTTGTCAGTCTTCAAACATCACCCTGCCCTGTGCAAATACTGGGAATTATACAGCTCCCAATCCCCTGTTCGCTGTTTACATGATTTTGTGGAATTTCACGCTATGCAGTAAGGCCCCATACTTACTAAGACCCATGGAGACTCCTCTTCAGATTTCTGGAGCTCTTTTACTGTTTCAGAAATATGTCCTACAACTTCCAGCCATGTCAATCTTCCCAAACATCCTTCTCTACCCCTTGAACTCAGCAAGACTGTGAGTCCTGTTGGACCTCTCCTCCCTATGTTGTGGCCAGAACTTGCCTCTAGGCAGAAAGCTGAGGTGACCACAGGCAGAAAGCTGAGAAGACTGTAGGATTCTCCTGATATCTTCTCTCAGAGATCAGAGTCCTGTGCTGCCTGTTGCCCCACGTTTGGGAAGAACTGTTTCATGTATTTGCTCCATTTTTCTACTTGTGCAGAGCAAGTTTCACCACCTCTGCAGAGCAGGAAGATATGTCCGGTCCATAATAGTTCATCCTGTCTCAATTTTAATATTTTGATGATATTCCCTCTGGCTAGAGAACCTTCCTATTGAACTCTTCCATCCTGCTCCCCAGCAACTTCAAATATGCTATATCACAGGAGGTCTCTTTTCCTGAGCAAGTCCCATTCAGGGTGGATTATGCCCAACCTGAGCTAGAATCTGAATCCCAGCCCTTCCTGCAGTGCCAGGAACGGTTACAGCAGCAGTCACGCACAATTGGGGTGACATGTTGCAATAGACAAGGCACTTTCCTTTTTCTAAAATTATCTTTGCAAAAACCTGGCAAGACCAAGAAGACACAGTGGCTCAGAGATGTGCAGGGCCTGGTCACACAAGCAGCAGGGCTGCCTGACTCCAGAGCCCACGCTTTGGGATTTGCCAGCAGCACCTAAGTGCCCCGCGTTCCAGCTCTCTGTCCCAGCCGAAGATGCTGGCAATGTCTTCTCTTGGTTTGCAGCTGCACAGACAGCACTCCACCTGCCGAATCCATAAGCCTCTGTTTGCTGTGACATTGTAGCTATTTTGGAACAAACAATTCTGCTCTTACAGCATCACTGTTATGACTCCGGCTAGGGAAGGAGTAGTGGGAACCCAGGAATCACTAGGGAAGAACGCCAGGTGGCAGGTGAGCCTGCTAAGAGCGGTGATAAAGCCTCCCGCAGACTAGATGGTAAGGGGGAGCTGCCCTCGGATGGGTGCTGATTCAGGTCTCAGCCAAGTGGACGTGAGGCTCTGCCACTGCCCTGGAATATGTAGGAAGGGTCAGAGTGAGGGCTAGATGATGCATGGCCCTAAGAAGAAGCATTTTTAAACATAGAGGAAACATTTTATTTATCAAGCACCCATTCCATAGCTGTTCAAAGAATGATATTCTTGGTGGAGAAGTTTTTGACATTATGAATATAATACATGATTGGGCTTCCCTGGTAGCTCAGATAGTAAAGAATCTACTTGCAATGCAGGAGACCCAAGTTCGATCCCTAGGTCGGGATGATCTCCTAGAGAAGAGAATGGCCACTCACTCCGGTGTTCTTGCCTGGAGAATTCCATGGAGAGAGGAGTCTGGCAGGCTACAGTCCATGGGGTCTCAGAGAGTCAAACACCACTGAGCGAATTTCACTTTCACATATGCTTAATTAGAGGAAAAAGTAGAAGTCACCCAAGAACAAAATAAACACATTGTCTTTGATTGTGTCACTCAGAGATAACGACCCATCAGTTTGCTGTCTGTCCTTTCAGAAACTTTTACAAACAGAAATGTTGGAATATAATTTACATGAAACAGAAGCCATTGGTTTTAAGTGTATAGTTTGATGAGGAATTTTTTTACAACTGGGAATGTATTACTACACTCAAGTTCAAGAACACTTCCATCACCCCCAGAATCTCTCTAGTGTCCATCTGCAGCCAGGCTCTGCTCTCCCCCAGCCCCAGGCAAACGCTGATCTGCTTTCAGTCTCTTCTCTAGGAACTTCATGTAAACGGCATCCTGTGACATATAGTCTATAGCATGTGGTGTCTGGCGTCTTTCACTTAGCATAACACTTCCGAGGCCCCCTGTGTTGTCACGTGTGTCAAGCCCTCATTCTTCTTCTATTGTTTGCAGTATTCTCTGTCTGGACGTGTTAGTGTGTTCATCCCTTGGCTGGTGATGGGCTTTTAAGTTGTTTCCAGTTTTGAGCTATTATAAGTCACGTTGCTATGAACAGTCTTGTACAAGCCTTTGTTTGGACATATGTTTCCATTTCATTTAGGACCATATTCAGGAGTAGAATTGTTGGTCTCTGTGGTAGGTGTCTGACTTGATTAGGAAACTATCAAACTGTACCATTTTATATTCTGACGATCTAAGAAGCTTCCAGTTTCTCTATATTCTTTTCAACATTTGGCATTGCCAGTCTTTTTGATTAGAGTCATTCTAGTGGATGTGAGGAATCTGGTAGGCTGCAGTCCATGGGGTCGCTAAGAGTCAGACACGACTGAGCGACTTCCCTTTCACTTTGCACTTTCATACATTGGAGAAGGAAATGGCAACCCACTCCAGTGTTCTTGCCTGCAGAATCCCAGGGACGGGTGAGCCTGGTGGGCTGCCGTCTATGGGGTCGCACAGAGTCAGACACGACTGAAGCGACTCAGCAGCAGCAGCAGCAGTGGATGTGAAGTGACATCTCATACATGTGTGTGTGGTCAGTCACTCAGCTGTGTCCGACTCTTTGCGGCCCCATGGACTGTACCCTGCCAGTCTCCTCTGTCCCTGGGATTCTCCAGGCAAGAATACTGGAGTGGGTTGCCATTTCCTACTCCAAACTATGATATCTCACTTTGATTTTAATTTGCATTTCCTTAATACTAATGGTGGTGGGTGAGTCTGCTTTTTCGTGTGCTTATTGGATATTTGTGTATCTTCTTTGGTGAGAGGTCTCTTCAAATATTTTACCTTCTTTTTTTTTTTTTTTAACAGTGTTGTTTACCTTCTTATTGAGCTGTAAGAGTTTAAAAAAAAAGAGAAATATATATATATATATATAGATATATTCTGGAGAAGGGAGAGGTTACCCACTCCAGTATTCTGGCTTGGAGAATTCCACGGACTGTATAGTCCATGGGGTCACAAAGAGTCGGACATGATTGAACAACTTTTACTATATGTGTGTATATATATATACACACACACACACACATACACACACACATACGTATATACAGTATATATATATTGTGTATACATCCTTATCAGATGCAGGACTTGCAATCAATCTGTAGTTCATCTTTTCATTATCTCAATGCTGTTTTCTAAAGAGTAATAGGTTTTTATTTCTCTTTTTTGGTTTGTTTTGATGAAATTCAATTTAGTAATTTTTATTTTCAGAATTTTTATATAAATGTATTTTAACAAGATAGTAAAGGTGCAATTATTTTTTATTATTTTTAACTTGATAAATTGTGTTGATTGATTTTTAAAGTTACCATACCCAGATTATATCATAATCATGGTGCATTATCCTTTTAATATATTTCTGAAATTTGATATACATGCATACTTCATTTAAAATCTTTACATGTAAATTCACTGGTAATATTATTTTGTAGATTTGGGATTTTTTTTGGTATATTATCTTTGTCAAACAAGGTTATTAGGAATATTCTAGCTTGTAAGATGAACTGGGTATTGCTTCCTCTTTATTTTTAACATTCTAAAACACTTTATATAGCTTGGTAATGACTTATTCCTTGAATTTTTGAGGAAAAAAAACAGCTTGTGAAACTAATTTAGTCTGTTACTTTTATTATATAGTTGCAAACTGGTTAGAAATATAATTCATTGACTTCTGTTCACTTTTTCCAAGGGTTTTGCCCTGATGAAATTTTCATTTTTAAAGTTAATTTTATATTTTCACAGAAAAGCACGCATTTGATTGTGATTTCAACATATTTCACACAGTTGGTGCGTACATCCTCATATTTGCTTTATAGTGCTCTCCATACAATACCAAGGGTCCCATTCCTTTTCTCAATCCTAATTTTGAGTATTGTTTTGTCTCTTTTACTTTTCTTAACTAGACTGACTAGTTGTTTCCCTATGTTGTTGATTTCCATGTTTTCCATGCCCCTTGACCCCTCCTCTGGTTTTGACCAATCTCATTTGATCTCTGAGATGGGGCAGTTGATAGATTTTTTTTTACAGACAATTTCCGGAAGTCACAGCCATCCTTTTAAGGCGTTGTCCTTCTATAGGTGAAGATACTGAGGTTCAGAGAATTCACAAGGTATGTAATAGAGCTGGGATTGATGCAAAGCCAGTCCTTCTTCCCGAGATCACTCTCATTCCTGGCAAGTGCTAAGGGTGAAACAACCAACCTGTTCCAGGAGACGCACATGCCATCAGTAAACTGCCACCAGTAGGGTGCGCGGAGCGATGGCCTCGCCCTCCCCACGCATGGTCTCTGTGCTCACCCCAGCCCCTCTCTGTGCGACTGCAGGGCCAGAACTGCTAAGTCTGCTAGCTACACATTTGCATATTGAGCCCCAGAAGCATCAGGCTGCGTCTTTCCCCTTGCTGTCAAAGAGATGAATGGGTGTGATGTGGATGTGTGTTGGGGTGTGTATATGAGAGCAAGGCAGAAGGCCAAGCATATGTTGTTCCCCATCAGCACTGCCCAGAGGAAAGAGGCTGACCAAATATTTGGCAAGACCCAGTATTACACTATTTGGAAAGATGTTCTTTCAAAGGAGGAGAGAGGGGTGTGGTACGAAGGTCTGCCATAGCCTATGGCCATCTATCCCTCTTTCCCAAGCCTTCTCCCAACAACTCACAGTAAGATTCCAGGCACAACTGGAAATCTACTAATCACTACGATGTTTCCCAAGTTTTTTGACACTCAGCTAATGTACAAACAGCCTGGTTGCAGGACTCTTCCCCCAGTTGTGAATTAATAAGTAGTCTTCAAACTTCTAAATGAGGCAGGAGGATACCTTGCAATGCTTCTGTGATTTCCTACAGAAAGACTGCTCTGAATATTTTTTTCATAAAGGTCTTTGCACATGAGACCGTATACGTGTTAAGAGGCGAATGCACTAGAAGCCTGGACTCAGCTGGAGCCTGTGGAGGAGTTCCTTGGTTTCTGAGCATAATGCTCCCATCTCCTGATTTCTCTGAACAGAAAATGAAAGACAGAACGAGGGAAAATCCTATTTATTTGTATTCATGAAATCGGCTGTAATCAATTATGCCATATAGGATATCACACAATACTATTAGTTTAAAAAGCCTATTTTTCAAATTATAACAAAACAAAAAACTCTCTGCTATAGCCTGAGAGTCCCCAAAGCTTCAATGCCCCCTCCTCCATGAAGCCATCCCTGATCCCCCAGGTGGACATAGACCTCTCCTCAGACCTCCTGGGGCTGCTTGATTTTACCTTTCTGTTGGCCCTTCATGCCACCCGCCTCATGTTCAGTTATTCTTCCGTTCAGTATTTATTAAGATGCAACTGTGCCAAGTGATCAAAGAAATCTTCACATATCGAGGTATGAGAACATGATTCTGGTCATACTAACTAAAACAGCCTCTTTGTGGCCTATCAACCATACATTGTATATCTGCTTTAACAATTTTAAAAAGAGGTGCAGTGACCAGAAGTAAAGAGTGTTCATGTTGAAAATAAAGATTAAATGCTTCCCTTCCTGGGACACCAGTTCTAGTCCTCCCCTGATGATAAGAATCCCTTCCCAGGCACCCAGGCCATACTGACTTGCTGTGGAAGTGCTCATCTGTTTCTCTTGAAGCCTTGAAGGAATGCATCCTTGACTTGTTTGATGTTCTTTGTTCTGACAGGATATAAAACTGTGCTGAAAACCCTGCTTCTCTGGAGCAGTTCCTCAGAGTTATTTTCCAGGCTATAATTCTCAGTTTTGTGCAAGTAAAGCTACTTTCTCTTCTTAGTATGGACTGTTTATGGATTGTCTTCATCGACAGACGTGATAGGCCACCATGACACATGAATCAGATGTGCTGTGAGTTCTTCAGGGAACTTGCAGCCTGGTGATAGAGAGAGCGCATGAATAAGAATCTATTACAAATTGTGATGGGTGCTCTGGAGGACGGAAGTCAAATAGGAGTTTGTTTAGATGAGAGGATCAGAGGATGGAAAGAGCCAGACATGTGCACAGCTGTAGGAGCAGACACACTGGGCAGCCTGTCCAGGGGACAGGCACCCAACTGTCGTTGTGCCTGAAGCTCAGCGAAAGAGAGCGGGATGAACTGATGAGCAGAGAGCCACGCTCCTCACAGGTCTTCATCCCTCATCACAACCCTGTCACCACAGAGACCTTATTGGGTATCTTCCTCCAACTCAAGAGCAGAAGCTCCTTTAGCACAAGAACTGGGTCTGAGTCACCTCCAGGATCCTTATCCTCAGCACTGGGTCTGGCTCTAAATCAGACCACGATTAACAAATGAGCGGAGTTGGGGTGAACATCCTCCGTGATGAAATAATAGATACAGGAATTATTTGCCCACCAGAGTAGGGACTATTTCAAGCGCAGCAAGAACCAGCCAGGAAAACCTACCCCTTCCCTGAGCCCCATCTATAGATTCCTCATCGATCACAAGAGCAGCTCCATTCGCCCATCTGCATCCCAGGGTCCTTTGTAAGTGTACAGTTCAGTGAGAACATGTGTGGAAAGCACTGTTGAACCCCAGAGACACACGGGTTCAACAGACGATGGTCCATGACCCCCATTCATGTTCTAGAGAGAAGTTCCTAAACCAGCTTACCCCTCCCTTCTCCCACTTAGCCTCGGCACCAGGCTCCCTAGAGACTATAGACCAGCAGTGCCTTATCTTTTATCTCTTTCCCAGGAGCAGTGGGGGAATGCCTACTCAGAGGCGACCAGATAGGAAATGTCCCTAACATGAGAAGCCAGCCTGCAAGGTGTGTTGGGGAAATGCATAATTGATGGGCAGTCCATCGGAGAACCTCTCGGAGGACCAAATTGTAATCAGCAGTGGCACTTGGTCACGACAGGAGCTCCCTTCACATCCTGGTGCAGTCATAAACATGGCAAGCAAGTCCCCCTGGTCCTTAAGAAGCATCCTGACTTCAGTAGGTCGCCTTGGGTCAGTGCAGCTGCCTACACTCTGGCTACTGGATTTGCGGTGGGCGTTGGGCTGCATCCGTGGCTCTGATGTCCTTGGAGAGTAGACCGCTGACTGCTTGGTCCTTTCTGCACTTGGGCAGGTTAAGAGGGGGAGCCATTTCTCCCATGGCAAGAGCAGGGGAGGGCGTGCACTCCAAAGTGTGAAAATGTGACACGGCTCTTGCCACAATGAATTATTCACACGCCACGATGAATTAATAACCTGAGCCTGGAATTAATTTTATTGGGTTTCCAAAAAGGTGAGTATTTCAGAGGCAGGAGGGAGGTGGCCTACACCCCACGCCCTCCCCTCAACCTAAATCATTATGGGCAGGGGGAGCACAGAGACTCACCCACACCAAGTCACCCAGAAATTCCATTTTTTACTGTGTTGGCATGTGACTCGTGGGCTCTACCTGTAATTTCTTTTTGACCTTAATAAGAAATTACAATATCCCTAATTGCCCCCAGAATCGTCCCCTGTGGCAGATGTAAAAATTTCAAATTAAATGACTTCTGCTCTTCTCCGAGGTTGGTGAAGACAGCCTTGTAGACACAAATCCCTTTACACTTGGACACGGAGCGAGGAATTAAGATGGATGGCGCCAGCCCTCTTCGCCTGCTGCACACCTGCCGGCCTCGCTCCCGGCCCTTCACCGCCTCCCTCCTGGCTGGTTTCTTGACAAGTTCATAGCTGTTCACCAGAAAGCGATCAGCAGAGTCTTGCTTCTGGAGAAGTTAAGTGCAGGCCAGCAATCCCTCAGGGGTTCAGCGGATGAAAGCCTGTGAAAGAGGGTTTGGAAGCACTTCACAGAGGGGCCCGCATCTCCACATACGTCAAGAGAACTATTGTTTGGGGAAAACTAAGCTGTATTGGAGACTTTGGGAATTTCAGGGAGGTTTTGCAAGAATTCAAAGAAGCGAGTGGGAACTCAAAGACGCAACCCACATTTACTGAGTGCGTACTATGTGGTCAGTTTCCTGTCAGGCTTTCTCAAGCCATTGTTTTGTGGAATCCCCAGAAGACTAGTGGACTGGTTATTGCTATTAACCCACAGAGGTTAAATAATTCTCCCAAAGTCACTGAATAGGTGGGAGGGCTAAGCCTGCAGGGGCCTAGTAGCCAGTTTTCGTCTCTGTGCATGCATGCCAATCCAGGTTTGTAGTGGGGGAAAGGAAAGCAGGCACACACAGGCACTCCAATGACCGCAGCAGAGAACAAAGAACAATGAGGCCGGGAGCCCTGGACTGGCCCCCTAGTGCCATCAGCAGCTGCCAGGGACACTTTGGAAACATCCCTTTGATGTTCTGCCCCTTGTTCTCCTTGGGCTTCCCTGGTGGCTCAGATGGTAAAGAATCTTCCTGCAAATGTAGGAGACCTGGATTCGATCCCTGGATTGGAAAGATCTCCTGGAGGAGGGCATGGCAACCCACTTCAGTGTTCTTGCTTGGAGAATCCCATGGACAGAGGAGCCTGGCGGGCTACAGTCCATGGGGTCGCCAAGAGTCAGACATGACCGAGTGACTAAGCACACCTTACTCTCCTCACTGGTGAGAGGCAGGCTTGAAGTCCAAGATCCCTCAGGCCCAGTTCTGCAAGCCTCTCCTCTCACGGGTCCACAGATGAGGACAGTGTGACTCAAGCAAGAAGCAGGGCCACAGAGTTCTCTGGTCGATCTGGCCCAACCAGTTGCAAGGGCCTTGAAGCCCCTTGACAACATGCTCAGGGACTCTGGGCCTGGCTGTCAAATCCTCCAAGATAGAAATGAATGAGGCCCAAGGCTGATTATGCTACCTTTAGAGAGGGCTGAGCAGTCTCCCACCTGCCAGTTTGAAGTACTGTCGAGATTCGATACCTGTTTATTGAGCAGATGGAGTACTTTTATCAAAACTCCCTTAAGTGCTTTTTACATGTTGGCATAGCATCCCTCATCTGCCTTGAATTCCTACCACCCAGAGTCACCAGGATACTCTATGACAGCCAGGGACTTGACCATCTCTGTCTCAGGGGGTGGTAGGGGGATTCAGGGCAAGTCTTGACTACATTTGATGGCAAAAATCTTATTTCTGGCAGTAAGAATTTAGAAGAAGGGTCGAGTGTCTGGTAGAATAAAGAGTATGCACCATCGTGTCCAGCGGGCTTGCTTTGAAATGTTTCAGACACTTACTAGCTGTGTGATTCCAGACAAAACCCCTCCATCCATACATCTTGGTTTTATTCTCTGAATCAAGAGATGTAGAAATACAGTCTTTTGAAATCAGAGCACAAGAAGCGAAGGGTTTGTGTGCTTTCAGGGATGCTAACGGCACTGTGGTCTCTGGTGGATCTGGACCCGAGAGGGCAAGGGGAGTGGCCAGCAGGAGAGGAGTGGCTGGAATTTCTGCTGCATCTCTGCCCCCCAGGGTGGAATGTGAGGCAGCCTTTCCAAACAGCACGTACCAGTGACAAAACCACGTACGAGTGGTTAAGAATCTGCTTGCCAATGCAGGGGACACAGGTTCGATCCCTGGTCTGGGAACTAAGATCCCCCATGCCACCTAACCAAGCCTGCACGCTACAACTCTGAGCCTGCGCCCTAGAGCCCGTGCTCCACAACAAGAGAAGCCACCGCAATGAGGAGCCCACGCATCCCAGCTAGAAAAAAGGAAAGCCCGGGCAGCAGCAGAGACCCAGGGCAGCTGTAAAAAAATAAATAACATATTTTAAAAAATCCAGTAGCAGTCTACTGGAAGGGACTTCAAATGTAGAGACGCATGTGGAATATGGTCCCAGTTGTAAAGTCAAGGGTAACAGAATGAATATTTATATATAATTATGTGAGCTGGTTCCCCCGGTGGCTCAGACGGTAAAGGACCCACCTGCCAGTGCAGGAAACCTGGGTTTGATCCCTGAGTTGGGAAGATGCCCTGGAGAAGGGAATGGCAACCCACTTCAGTATTCTTGCCTGGAGAACCCCATGGACAGAGGAGCCTGGTGGGCTACAGTTCAGGGAGTGACAAAGAGTCGGACAAAGCTGGGCTACTAACACTTTCACTTTCGTATGAATGTTGAGGAAGGTGGGGGGACACACTTCAGATTATTAACACTGGTTGCCTGAGGATTGGAGAGATGGATTGAAAGGTGAAGTTAGGAAGAGGGAGAAAAAGAGAGGAATGGGAAAGAAAACAGTAAGTCAAAGGGGGAAAAGTGAATGAAGGTGTCCATAAACTACAGAGCTTGTCTGCTAGGGTATCTGCCTGCGTATATGCACAGAGGAATGGATGGAAATATTTTCAATAAAATGTGACTCTCCTCAACAGGGTGCTGATGCGTCTAGAGGGCTGTCCTGTGAGTCAGAAGATGCCGTTACGTGTCAAGATGAGAGAACTCCCTGAAGCTCCATCTCAAGAGGAGCTCCAAGTCCTGAGGGTCTGCCAACACCCAGGCCAGCGTTTTTCCTTCTTCCCACAACTGCCTCACCAAGTCATCGTGAACCAGACATATTCCGGTGATGGACTTGTTGAACGTGGGACACTGATTCTTAGTCATTCTCCCAGACTAAGAGCGTGAATCAAAATAGATGACAATCCTCGCACTTTAGGTGGGAGAGTTTCGCCCGGTCAGCCACAAACGAATACTGTAATCATGATGTCAAAACAGCAATCACATTGCAGTTAAAAATAACTGGAAATGCCCACTTGAACTAAGAACTACGTGACAAGCGTGAGGCTCACGGGTGGGACCAGAGGATGATTTCTGAATGAACCCATGTTCAGGGACAGGAATTCATGTCCCTGAGAGCCGTGCTCTGGGTGCATGGGCTGTGCAGAGCATTTTGCAAGTGTTCTCTGAATTAACATTGCCAAGAATCCCACATAAATGTCCCCTGCTGCTGATCAGGAAACTGAGGCTCAGTGTGGTTAGGCAACTTGCTCAAGGTTTCACAGCTGGTGTATGGTAGGGCCAGAATTAAAATCCAGAGCAGCTTGACTCCAGAACCCACACTTTAAATCCTCCAATACAATGATATGACTCCAAATTGGGAGATTTTTCAGGTTTTAGTCATCTTGATTGCTATGTGTGTCCACAGTGACGTAGGACAGCTTTTCAAGCTGCCGTGGTAGCTTAATTACGGTGTGCTCTTGATATTGTTGGAATGTGACATTAATCAGTGTACTCGTCTGCAGTGGGATATGACTCGCAGGTGTAATTCATGTGTCCTTTGGTGTGTTATTAATGTGTGCTCTCAATGGAGGTTTAATTTTGGAAGTGCTTTTCCATATCATTGTGGAGACAAGAGATAATTGGAGAAGCAGGAAAGAAAGGTGACCTGCTGCTCTCTCAAAGGTCACCCGTGACCACCTAGACTCCCTCTTCCACTTCTTCTTCACTTTGCTTCCTCCTCCGCAGGAGGGTGTCCCCTTCCACTCCAGGTCCCCCTGTCGTCATGGAGACCCAGATGTGTAGAGGTGGAGATCTTGGTGGGGTCATCCTTTCCCATGGCTCAGTCAGTTCCAAAGCCTTCTTCCCCAGACTCCTCTAAGCTGACGTACTGCATCTGCTGAGGTGGCTCTTATGCTGGGGAACTCCCTTCCTAACAATACCGTATTTTCACCTTTGGGCAGTTGTGCTGTTTTCCCCTCATTCAGTGTAGGGAAGGCCTCAATATACAGAGGGTCTCTGCTTATTGCTGGTAATTCCAACCTTTAAATAGCAGACATCGTGTTTAGTCTCTTTCAGTTGGCAACCCCTTAAGGAGTTGAACATGGGGAACATTCACCCTCTGAATTTTTTTCAGGCTGAATATTTATACTCTCTTATACTCTTATGCTTCCCTGGTAGCTCAGATGGTAAAGAATCCACCTGCAATGCGGTAGACCTGGGTTCGATCCCTGGCTTGGGAAGATCCCCTGGAGGCGGGCATGGCAGACCATGCCAATTTTCTTGCCCAAAGAATCCCCATGAGCAGAGGAGCCTTGTGGGCTCCAGTCCATGGAGTCGCAAAGAGTCGGACACGACTGCGCGACTAAGCACAACACAACACACTCGTGATGAGGTTTGAACATGATCAGGTGTATCCGTTTTCATCCTCAATCTTGATGTTGAGAACTGAATATAAGACTCAGGCGAGGCCTGACTGGGAAAGCCTTGAACTTGAGACTTTGACCTTCTTTGTTCCACACACTCTACTCCAATTAACGCAACCCTAAATTGCTGTCTCCACTGAGAGCTAGAGCACAATATGGATCGTTAGGGAGTGGCTGGAGACCGCTCAGGCTGCTTTCAAGACAGAGCTCTCTCACCCTGTGCTGACACACTAGAGCTTCTTGGGGGAAGCTTACTTGGCCCATTATGTTTTTGCCTTGTAAGTTGCATTGCACCACCATAACCCACTGAGAGCTTTTTGGATAGGAATTCTCCCATCTAACTCGTTTGTCATCCCCTCCCGGTTCAGTGGCATCTACAGATTTGATAAGGAGCTTTCTATGCCTTCATTCAAGTATTCACAAAATTTGTTTTAGCAGGAGAGAGTCAAGGACAAAAACCTTATCTCAGGGCCCTGGAGAGCTCCTGAAGTGACAAGCTGAACAGGAATGAATTAATCAGCAAGCCCTGGGCGCGGTTCTTGAAGTGGTTACAAGTCCATCTTCCTGACTGTGTTATTACCTTAGCTAGAGTTTTTCATGTTACCTAAAAGGATATCATAAAAACTTTATTAGACACCATGTGGAAATTCAAATACACTGTGCCCAATTGCATTTCCCTGATCTAACCATCTAATAATTACAAATGTCCTCAGAAAAAAAAAAGAAGGAAGGGAGGGAGGGAAGAAAGAAAAGCAGTGTGCTTCAAAAGGATTCATTATTAAATGACTACCCTGATTTTAGGAATCAAATCAACATTAGTTCCCAGACTATCTTTTCTTGAAAACCATCTCTGTTGCTGCTAGATGACTGGGCAGAAACAACATCTGGTCTGGGCCTTTGAATGTTGCCCTCATCTTATTTTTGAAAACTGAAACAGCCTTGACTGTCTTCACTCATCTTTTGAACTTTGTCAAGGGCCTGCTCTCTATTTGGCACTGGGCTAGCTGCCAGGGGTCAGAGTATGGGAAATTCATGGGCTGGCATCAGCATCTTCACTTCTTCCTTATTCCTCGACTCCTTCCATATCTCCAGCCAAGGATGAGTGACCCCATGTTCAAGTTCTCTTTTGCCCAATGGCCAAGGGTTTTTGAATTAAAAACTGTCAGATAGGTTCTTCTTCTCTCTCCAGAACCCTCAGCTCTCCCTTTCAGTCCAAAGGACATTATTTTTCCTGAGCTGGAAAGGCATGGTGCATTTCCATTATCACAGCTGTGTTATCTTATTGGGCCTGAGCTGCAGGTTAATTTCTTCCTCATCCTTCTTGCTCTGAGTATAAACTTAAATGCTCATTTCCCCGAGATCTCAGTCTCCTCTGGGCTGTGGCCCTTCTGACACTAGTGTGTCAGGACTATTTTATTTGCAGTGATCACAAACCAAATGCAAACCAGCTAAAGCAGAACAAGTAATACATCAGCTCACATAATTGAAAAGTCTGAGGATGAACCGTGCTTCAGGAAGGGTCCTGTTCAGGGTTGCCAGCAACATCATCAGCCAATCACTCTCTCTGTCGCTCGGTTCTCCTTGGCTTCGTTCTCAAAGGACATGTCTGGGCTCCCAGAAGTTCTAGGTTTTATCTTCACTGATGCAGAGCACAAAAAGAAAAGTATGCTTCTCATACTGTAGTTAAAAGCACTGGATGAGCAGTGATTGGACCTTGGCTTGAGTCACACGCCTACCCTGACCAGTCGCCATGGTAAGATGACGCTGTGCTCTGATTGGTCACAGGTCCACTGTGGAGCTGGGGTTAGAGACAGTTCCACCTGATACTTGAACTGGGTCTAGGCAGGTCCCCAGAGGAAAGGTTGGGTACTGTCATTGAAAGAAAGGGGAATAAATGTTGAATTATTATTTTTTTAAAAGAATGCCTAGAAGAGTTCTTCCATGTTTGTAAGGTACTTGGCACAGAGTACCTACTCAGTACATTTTTTAAAAATGACTTCAAAAACTGTGGCATCCATTATACTCTTGGATGTCCATCTTTTTCTGACGTCCTTACCAATGGTAAGCTGATCCTTGTGGCTGCCTACGTAACAACCATTCTCCCTTTCTCCCTTGTGAGTCAAACTTGCTTTGGCTAAGGAATCCATACCTCAGGGAAGATACTGTTTGAGACAATCCCTGATTGATCTAGACTAATGAGTCTCAGACTTCAGGGTGTTACTCAGAAACACCTCAAGGGCTCCTTCAAACACTGGTTGCTGGCCAGTGCAGGGACCACGTTTTGAGAGCCATGATCTAGCAAGATCACCCCAGTATAAGATGCAAGTGAAGTCTGAGAACCTTTGCTGCTAAAGACAGTCAAGTGAAGAACAAATAGAAAAATCCAGATTGGATAGTGTTGGTATGCCTTTACTAAAGAAAAAGCTCAGCCAAAGCCCTCCCACGTTTATAAAACAAAACCCAGCCCTCCCGATCAGGACTTTCTTGGCCACAGTGTGTCTTTCAACTCCAGCCCCCTCCTGGCCTGAGCCTTGTCCCTGACCACTTGCAACCTTGGTCTTTCCTGGATTGATTCTCCTCCTTGAGCTCTTGCCCACATGGTTCATCCAATCATCCTCCAAGGTGAATCTCTCTCGAGAAGCCCACCATGATTCCCCTTCCTTATCCCATGAAGCCCTTAAATGGACAAATCACTCACTGCAGGACCACAGCGTGTTTCATTGCTTTTAACGAAGCTTCTGGAGGGCAGATGCCTGTCTCTTCTTCTGATAATCCAGTGCCCAGCACCACGCTGGCCCACCCTGGAGATTAATTGAATCAATGAAGTTCCCCAGCAAAAGTGCTGTTTATCACCTGTACACCTTTCACCATGCTGAGCACAGAAGGCTGTATGTAAATAATGGCTAAGCAATAAGGCATCCAAAAGGAAGCACAAAGCCAAGAGCTCCAGTGCAGACATCAGACAATGCAATGCTTTATCCTGACTCTTCAGCCTTGAACAAATTATCTAAGCTTGCTAAGCCTCATCGTCCTCATCTGTAAAATGGGAGTTATTACAGCATCACAATTATTATTATTAAGGTAACGTGAGTTGAGGCACATAATGCGCTAGGCATTGTGCTTGGCACTTTGTGTGACTATGTAAATGCCAGCTCTCTATTAGTTTATGACAATCATTCAAATATCATGACCAAAACAGATACACCAGATTGATTAATGTTTGCTTCAGTGATCTTGTTTCTAGGAGAAAATCCAGCATAGGATGCTAAGGTACTCATAGAACTTGACCTAAGGCTCTTAAAGTTGCCTGACACAGCCAGTTGGACCCAAATTCAACAAGAAGTTATGTGCATCCAAACTTGTTCTGGGCAGTCTCCATGTGTGCTGGGGAGGAGAGGGCAACAGTTCATCAGAAATGAAGACACGGCTCTGCAGGAACATTCTCCCCACCTAGCCGTCTGTGCAGCGAGCTCTTCTCCATCCCTCAGTGTAATCCAGGTGTTCTTTGTCCTTATGCCTGGAGTGGTCGCCCAGCTTCGACGTCATGTCCTGTCCTGGTTCTGACACCTACTCTGGCCTCGTTCCCACTGAGTGATGCTTAGTCGCTGGTGTATGTGTCCTCAGCCAGAGTGTGGGAGTGCCTTGAGCTTAGCCCAGGATGTGGCACAAAGTGGGGGGCAAAGCGGGCAGTCTCTCTCCTTCCCTGCGGAGCTCCGTGTCTCTTTGAGGGAGACTCCACTGAGCCACAAAACGATCCAGTGAGCTTTAAGTGGTGTGGTGCTGACGACAGCCTGGGCCCCAGGGCCCATCAATCCTGTCATCATGCTCAGCGAAAGACAGAGGGGGCCTGGGTGGTCGGAAGAGTCAAATAGCCACAGGATGAGTGGATTTATAGAGAAGGAGGGGATGGGAGGACACTCAGGAAGAGAGGACAGCCCTGGAGTAGGAGGGATGGGACCCCTGGGATATTGAGGGCCTCAGCCCTCTGCATCTGGTGAGGCTCCCCCAGGCTCTGTCCCAGCCCCTGGGGGTTCAGGGCAGCTGAGCCGTGACTCCCCTGATGGAGGGTGGGGCCCAAGTCCTAGTTAAAATCGCCATGGGAATTTGTTTACTGGCTTCAAGTCCTGGCTCTGCTGTCCACGAGGTGAGTAGCCCAGGGCAGAGATTTTGCCATCTTTGGTTATCAGTTTCATGTGATTTTGTCCTTCATCACTTGGTGGCAGTTAGTTATTGGGCATATTGACTCTTCATCCTATAGATATGGAGAGGGAAGAAGGGACATAGAGGGCAGAAATACTAGAACTGAGGTTCTTTTCCTGGCAGATCGTAGCAGTATACTCACCTGAGCTTTTCCATAATCCTTTGTATCCTATCTTTTGCCTTATTTTAATCTCTAATACTCAAAGGAAGTGAAACTGTTAGCTGCTCAATCTTGTCTGACTCTTTGAAATCCCATGGACTGTAGCTCACCAGGCTCCTCTGTCCGTGGGATTTCCCAGGCAAGAATACTGGAGTGGGTTGCCATTTCCTTCTCCAGGGAATCTTCTTGACCCAGGGATTGAACCCAGGTCTCCTGCATTGCAGGGTCTGAGTCACCAGGGAACCTCATGGGTTACCAAAAACGCCAGAAGCTAGCATTGCCAGAAAAACCAAGGAAAGGAAACAAAAAACTGGCTATTTCTTCTTTCTTGTTAACTCAACAGTCTCCTGATCTGCTGTCTGTGTTTTTGGAAGAGGGATCATAGAGGCCAATGCATGCATCAGCAATCCTGATATTTCTATCAAATGAATCATTTGAAATGGGATCTTCAGTTTACTTGAGCAGAACCATGTCAGGGCTGCTCAAAATGAAAGGTGTCCAGGCCTTGCATTTGGAAGTGGACAAGTTTTCATCACAGCGAAGGTAGAAAGCTTGCATTACAGCCTGGCGCTTCCTGAAGCCTTGAGCTTTCAGCTTGGTTGGAATCGACTTTCTTTAAAAACAAAAGAAACCTACGTATACCGAGGTTAGTAAGGAGTGAATGAAGCCCAGGCCAGCTTCCATGGTGGTAAAGTAACACCACCCACAAGCCACAAAACCCCAGTCTGAGGGAAAAATGAGGCTTTTTGCTCATTGTGTCTTTTATTCTTTCCTTTCCTCCCTCCTTTCTTTCTCACACACCAGGGTGGTTAAAGACACGGTGTCGTTTGTACAGATCAGGCTCTCTTCTTGTAAGTTTCCAGTTAAACATTCTTTTGTAGCTGACACCTATTAATAATTTAAAATGCCTGCTCTTTTGAACAATGATCAAAATTAAGCTATTACCCACAGGGGGATATTTACATACAGTTAGTCGGCAGCTGTTTAACAGCCTTTTCCACTCAAGATTTCTCGCGACCCTCACATATCATTTGCAAGCAGAAGAATATTTGGTTACTGTACAATTTTTTTTCTTTCTTGTATTGACAAATGGCCACTGGGAATCACTTAGGAAGTAAATAAGGTAATTCTTTGTGATTTCTGCTGGCTGCTGAAGTTACAGGAGAAGGGCAATTACTTTTAGATCCCTCTACATGCAATTTACTAATAAGCTACAGAATGCAGAAACATGTAATTAGTAATTATTATAGTATGTAGCGGTGCCGTGCTTACCCAGCCAGTTTGTGGGCCTGTAATCTAGTGGCAGAAAATGAGTTGAGCTTGGTTCACCCAAGCAAGCCCCAGCATATTTAGAGAGAGTCGCGATGATCGACTTAATGGCTGTTTATGGAGACTGTGGAGACACAGCAAACATTGTTGCATCCAGCCTCTTACCTGACCCCATGGTGAGGCTGATGTGCAGTTGCCTCCTTGCCTCCACTTTTAATGACAAGCCAGATTCAAACAATGATGAGGACCTGTCTGAAACCACAGGCTAATGAGCAGTGGACCCAGGCCCGAATCTTGAACTTCAGGCTTCAGGCTCATCCCTGTGAATCCCACCAGGGCATTCCTAGTCATACTATTGGGTGAGCGATGCCATTTCCCAGGGCTCAGACATGGACAGTACTCAGGATCCACAGACATACTTTCATGGCAGAATTCTGGGCTCTGAGGAGAAGGATGAAGAAAAGGAAATAAAACAAGTGTCTTATTTCTTCCCCAGGCACTGCACACTTGATGTCTACTCTCTTATTATTGTGCCCATCTCATAGGAGAGAGAACTGAGACTCAGTGGAGGGCCAGTCAAGGTTAGATAGGGCCACTCAGTGTTAAGTGACAGAGCTGGAGTGTGACTCCCGGCAAGGCTTTTCCCGACCCAGGGATCAGACCCCTGTCTCCTGTGGCTCCTGCCTTGGCAAGCAGATTCTTTACCACCGGGGAAGCCCTCTCTCCCTCACACCAGGAAGTCATTCTGATGGAGTGACTCTTTAGATCAGCAATCTGGGTGTATCTGCATAAAATATCTCAAAATATTTGGCGCAGAAGAGGGGAGTTCACAGATGCCGGATCTTAAAACTGATAACTATCACCCAGATCACCCAGTAATCTCAATTTCAGTAATTCATCCTAAAAAAAAAAGATAATCCAAAAACTGCAGATAAAAGTTAATGCATAAATATGACAAACAAAGATGTTCTTTATAATAGCAAAACCTGGGAAAAGAACATAAGTACCCAAAACACAGTAATAGAGAAGAAAGCTGTGGTTATAGCTATACGGTAGTATACTATGCAACAATGAAAAGTAATATTTTCAATGAAGAATTTTTAATAACATAGGAAAGGCCTTAAAACCCAATGAAGAGTGAGGCAAAATGTTATGTAGAGTAAGAATTCATCTAAGCAAAATAATATTTATGGAGAAATATAAGCCAAAATTGTGTGTAGTAATTTAAGAGGTGACTTTATTTATTAAATAACAGCTTCACTGAGATATGATTCATGTACCAAAAATTTCATCTTTTTATATGTACAATATTTATGGGCATTGGACTTCCCTGGTGGCTCAGCTGGTAAAGAATCCACCTGCAATACAGGAGACCTGGGTTTGATTCCTAGGTTGGGAAGATCCCCTGGAGAAGGAAGGGAATGGCTACCCACTCCAGTATTCTGGCCTGGAGAATTCCATGGACTGTATAGTCCATGGGGTCGCAAAGAGCTGGACACAACTGAGCGACTTTCACTTTCACTATGGGTATTAGTTTATTCTCAGAGTTGTACAACCATTCAGTTCAGTTCAGTTCAGTTCAGTTGCTCAGTCATGTCCTACTCTTTGCGACCCCATGAATTACAGCACGCCAGGCCTCCCTGTCCATCACCAACTCCCGGAGTTCACTCAAACTCACGTCCGTCGAATTGGTAATGCCATCCAGCCATCTCATCCTCTGTCGTCCCCTTCTCCTCCTGCCCCCAATCCCTCCCAGCATCAGAGTCTTTTCCAATGAGTCAACTCTTTGCATGAGGTGGCCAAACTACTGGAGTTTCAGCTTTAGCATCATTCCTTCCAAAGAACACCCAGGACTGATCTCCTTTAGAATGGACTAGTTGGACCTCCTTGCAGTCCAAGGGACTCTCAAGAGTCTTCTCCAACATCACACTTCAAAAGCATCAATTCTTCGGCGCTCAGCTTTCTTCACAGTCCAACTCTCACATCCATACATGACCACTGGAAAAACCTTAGCCTTGACTAGATGGACCATTACCATTGTCTAATTTTAGAAAAATTTCATACTATACTCAGTAACTGTACTCTCTCATTACCCTCACATTCCTCACATGTCCTGCTGGACAAGAGAACATTTTCTGTCTTTATAAATTTGCCAATTCTGAATACTTTTTATAAATGGAATCATACATATGTGATCATTTGTAAATAACAATTCTCTTAGCATAATGCTTTCAAGGTTCATTCATGTTGTAGCCTTTACTGGTACTTAATTCCTTTTCAAGGCCAAATAATATTTCATTATATGCATATATCACATTTTGTTCATTTATAACTTGATAGATATTTGGATTGTTTCCATGTTTTGGCTATCACGACTTTTGGTGATATAAATAGCAATATACAACACGTTTTCAATTCTTTTGGGATTGTACTGGGAAGTAGAATTGCTGGTAACTCCATTCTTAACCTTCTGAGGAACTGCCAAACTGTTTCTCAACATGGTCACACCATTCTATATTCCCACTAACAATCACGGAAGTCTCCGACTTTTCCACATCACTGCAAATGCATGTTGTTGTCTGTCTTTTTAATTTTAACCATACTAGTAGGTGTGGTGGCTCAGAGGTTAAAGCGTCTGCCTCCAATGTGGGAGACCCAGGTTCAATCCCTGGGTCGGGAAGATCCCCTGGAGAAGGAAATGGTAACTCACTCCAGTATTCTTGCCTAGAGAATCCCATGGACGGAGAAGGCTGGTAGGCTACAGTCCATGGGGTCGCAAAGAGTCGGACACGACTGAGCGACTTCACCCCACCCTCAGTAGGTGTAAAGAAGTATAAAATTATGGTTTTAATTTACATTTCCTAATGAGTAACAATGTCAGTCATCTTTTAATGTGTTCATATCTTCTTTCAAGAAATGTCTATTGAAATTCTTGGCCAATTTTTGAGTTCTTTGCTATTTTGTTTTTGAGTTGTAAGCATTCTTTATATATTATGAATCATAATCCCTTATAAGTATATGATTTGCAAATACTTTCCCCCATTCTATAAGTTATCTTCCCATTTTCTTGATGATATTGATGACAACACACAATTTTTGAATTTTAAGGAAGTCCAAATTCTTTATTTTTTCTTTCGTCATTTGCGCCTAAGCCAAGGTCATGAAGATTTACTTGTAGGTTTTCTTCTGAGGGTTTAACAGTTTTAGATCTTGCATTTAGAGTTAGAGTCTATTTGTATATGTTGTGAGGTAAGAATTATTCTTTTGCATGTGAACATCAGTTGTCTTAAACCCTTTTTTGAAACAGCTCTTCTTTCTCTATTGGACTGTCTTGACACAAAAATCAATTACCTATAGAGGTAGGAATTTTATTTCTGGACTTTCGATTTGACCTCATTTACCTGCATGTCTGTTCTTAGGCCAGGACCATGCTGTCTTGATTATTACAGTTTCCTAATTGAAGCTCTGAAACTGGGAAGCTAGAGTTCTCCATTTCCCAAATGGGATGGATGATGGTGAGAGTTGTACAACCATGTGAAAGTACTTAACGCCACTGAACTGTACAGTTAAATACGGCTAACATAGCATGCTTTATATTATGTGACTTGTACTACAATAAAAAGAACATTTAAAAATTCTAAGAGAGGATGGCTTTCAACTCAGGGGGGAAAAAAAAAAGAGTTCTTCAACTTTGTTCTTCTTTTGAAAGGTCTTTTTGGGTATTTTGAGACCCTGGCAACCCCACATGAACTTTAGAATTGCCTTGTCAATTTCCCCAGAAAAGGCAATGGGGATTTTAGCAGGGATAGTGTTGAATCTGCAGATCTGTTCACAGGGGTTGCCTCTTCATTGACAAAATGACGGCTGTGCCCACTTCAAATCCTATGGCTTATCCCCCCAAGCTGAGAGTGAATGCATCTTTCCCTGCCAAGAGTGGTGCAGCTCCAGGGAATGAAGGCTGGCTGGGAAATTACATCTACATGAGAGGGCCTATTAGGGCAAGGCGGCTGCTCCCCGGAGGCCAGTCCTCGGCCACTCCGTACACCATGCGGCTTCTATTACTTAGGCCAGAAAGGCTTTAAATACCTCCGGGCACCCCTCCCCTATTTCCTGTGGAATACTATTTCACAGTCTAATAGATCTTCCTGCGGGGAATTTCTCCTGTTACTTAGCCCACATTTCCTTTCTCGTTTTCATCTGCTGCTTCCTCAGGATCATGCCATTGCAGATGGATTTGCCTACATGGGATTCCCACGTTTCATAGCCTCAGAGCACATACTCCTTCCCTGTTATTGGGTAAATTTTACAGACAAGGGCTCAGGAAGGAGGTCCCTCCTGAGTTGAAGATTGACACCAGGCCCCCTTGGCTTGTAAAGCCCAGAGCAAATGCAGCCCATCCAAGGACACTAGGGAACCAAGGTCTTCCTCGTCAAGAACTGGGGGAGCCCTTGTTACAGTCTGGGGAAGGATGGCTCATTTTTCTGGGCTCCTTCATTTGTGGTACGAAGCCAGGGCTCTACTTTCCTTGCAAGAAGGGCAGGGTGTTGGGTGCCTGCCAAGTGCCTGCTTGGTAAGCTCAGGAGAACTGGCCCCCAGGGCCATGGTGGGCCTCACTCATCACTCTTGAGGAGAATGGAGGGGCTCTGGAGGCTCTGGGGGGAGAGAGAGAAGCGGGGAAGAAGAAAGCCTTGGAACCAGCTTTGTAAACTCAGGGTCTCTGTCATTGCTTTGCCCGCATTACCTATTTGATCTTGATCCAGACTGCAAGGCAAGAGGTGAAGTCACCAGCCTGAGCACGGAGCAAGCTAGGGAACAGAGTGAGGGCTCAGACCCACACTCGATTTTCTCCAAAACCTATGCTCTTTCTGATGCATTGCCGGATCTCAGTTTTCTCATCCATGGGATGGAGCTAATGCCATATCACAGGGCTGCTGAGAGAGCCGAGGGGGAGAATCTAGGTGAAAAAAAAACTGGGCTCAATAAATGTTATATTACTTCCTGCCTTTCTCCCTTTGGATGGTTGATCAGGGCCATTTCTCCAAGTAATTTAGCAAGGCGAGTATCTGCAGTCCCTCTCCTCCCAGACTCCTGCCCTGCACTGATAAGTTTTATTAGCAAAGAGGGAAGGGATTTTCTACAACCAAATTTCTTCTGGGCTTTCCAGGAGAAATTGATGGAGCTGCCCCGCTCCTTGGCCAGCACTTCATCCTGATGGGATTGCCTGGCCTGCGCGGGGACTGCGTGCTGCAGAAACGTTTCCAGCCTAGGGAGGGAGGGCATGGCAATGTTATTCTTCTGAAGGGGAAAATCATCATTTGGCTTCTCAGGTTTATGTACCCAGGGCACCGGGGAAGCAGCTGGAATTTGCCTGGAAACCACAGTGCTGTCTGCTTGGTTCTCAATAGGCGACTGGGGACAAGACTGCGTTTGACAGTGTGTCACCTGCCTTTCTGTTCTGCATAATAAAAACCAATTTTTGGAACATCTCATCGGTTCTGTGTTGTTTCATTTCCTGTAAAGGTGTGTGTGTGTGTGTGTGTGCATGTGTGTGTACACTCGTATGACTTTGTGTATGAATGTATAAGTATGTGAGTATGTAGGTGGAATATATGTATGTGACTGTGTGCAGGTGTGTATGTATGAAAGCATGAGTGTGTGTATTTATGTGTATGAATATATTTGTGTGTGTGTGTGTGTGTATGTGTGTGTGTAGGGGACTTATGTAGCTGTCTGTGTGTGTGGATGGATGGGTATGTGTGCGTGTGGATATATCATGTTTAGGGCACAAGTGTGTGTGTATGAGTGAACTTATCTGATGTGTTTATGTGGATATATGTGTTTGTTTCTGCTTTCCATTGGATGCTCGGTGCAGGTCCCTGAGACGTCCTGAGGTGTTAAAGTTTTGGGAGATGTAAAGACCCATGTGCAGATGTCCCCTCAATCTACTTGAGAAACAGTGGAGAGCGAGGGAGGGTCCACACACACTGAAGCCTGGGTCTGCCCTGAGCAAGCTGGGCATCTCAGGCAAGACTTCCTGTTCGCTGACTCCTGATGGCAACAAGGGCACCTCCTACTCAACCTGCTTTGCCCTCTACTTCCCTCTGACTTTCCCATTCCCCACCTGGACTGAACTCCTGTCTCTGAGCTGCACTGACGTCAGCATGTAAATTCCATGCTGAATTGGCCCAGGCTCTACCTACACATCTGCTGCCCACTCTGGGCTGCAGAGTTGTCCTGTATCCCAGGACCTTGGACTCTTAAGGCCCCTCTTAAATGCACAGCACATTCCACAAATGGTGCAGAATGAGTAAACGAATGAGCGGATGTTCTTGGTGTCTCAGTGTTCTTTCTCATCTGTAAATTGTGGGTAAAAATACTTTATATAGATTACCTGAGATGAACTATATGAACACATGCTTAGAAGTGCCAAGAGTTAACAGAGCAATGCAGTCCTTTGTGATCTGGGGCACCTCAACCGTTGAATGCAACAGGTATGGTAGAAGGAAAACAGGCCTTGGAGTTAGAAGGTTCTAGTTCAAATTCTGGTTCCACCACTCAGCAATTGACTGATCCTTGGTAATGCACTTTGCTCTCAGCCTTCACGTCCTCAATTATAAAAGGCAGCCATGAGTATTTTCCTTACAGGTGTAAAGAAAAGCCTTTACAAGGTGCAGGACACACAGAAACATCCAGTAAAGGTTGGTTGAACAGAGAAATACAGGTGGAGACATAGGCATTGACAGAACACTTGGTATGTATCCAAAGCAGTATCAGGAATCTAGAGCAGAGGGGAGCACTATGCCCTAGAGAAGAGGGATCTGGAGTGGGGCTTTGGAGAAACAGGAGAGGCCTCTTGGGTGGGTGGTCCAGAATGAGCATATGGGTGAAAGGTGAAAGCGGCCATGTGAGGTTGGCGTTTGTCTTAGTTTTCTACTGCTGTGTAACAAGCTAACAGAATCTTAGTGGGTTAAGACAGCATCCATTTGTTATCTCACCCTGTCTGTAGGTCAGAAGCTCACACACCACTCTCCTGCGTTCTCTGCTCAGGGTCTCACAAGGCTGAAATCAAGGTGTCCCCTAAGCTGTGTTCTCATCTGAAAGCCACATTGGGGAAGGTTTTACTCCCTAAGGTAGTTGGAAGGATTTTCTTTGCAACTCTGGAAAAGTTGCTGCCGTTTTCTTGCTGGCCATTGGCTGGGGGTCGCTCTCAGCCCCTTGAAGCTGCCATTAGGTTCTAGTCACATGCCCCTTTCATAACATAGCTGACTCCTTATGTCTTGCTCACTTCCTTCTCTGGAAGGACCAAGTCCTTCTGGTAAGTGCTTTCAAGTCAGACTCACCAAGGAAATCTCCCTTTTGAATAGCCCAGAGTCGCTGGGCACAGGGCTTTAATCATATCTGCAGAGTGCTGTCATCTGCCAAATGCAGCCTAATCAAGAGAGTGAGATGGCATCATACTCACAGGTCCCACCCAGATGCAAAATAAGGAGATTATATAGGATCTGTCACTGGGGGTGGGAGGATGGGCATCTTATAATTCTGCCCACCAGAGGGTTATTAAGCAGTCTGTCTGGCTGTCCTATGAGGTTAGAATTCCATAAAGAAGCCACTTTGCTGTTTGTCCTATAGCAAGCATAGCTGAAAAAAACTCTGTAATGAAAGGGTGACCATATGTTCCCATTGGCTTAGACAGTCCTGGTTCATTTCTGTCTTTCGGGTGTTATTATTAATGGTACCTCCTTTCACTCTCCAAAGTGACTCAGATTGGAGGAAAATGCATATTGTGACTCAGGCTAAAGGAAGACGCTCCCCTTCAGAGTCTTTCAGGCTCTTCAGGAAGAAGGTTGGAGGCATGTGAGCTGTCTTCCCGGGAAACATGAGTGAAACTGCTCATCCGTGGACAGACTTTAAAATGAGAAAATAAAGGAGGAGCATGTACAGAGGCCTTGTTAAACACCAAGTGATTTTGACAAGGCGTCTCTTTGATTTCTCGTGACAACCCTAAAAACAGCATCATCCCAAAGTTATGGCTGAGAAAACTTAGGCTTAGAAGGTGAAACCAGGAAGGGGGGATTTGAACTGCCTGACCTCACCTCAAGTTTCCTGTACCTGCCCCTTCCTAGGCCTCCCAGGTATTCCAATAACTCACCGTGGGCTGAATTCTGAGATGAAATGAGCTCAAGCCATGCATTCCAGGAGCTGTTCTTCTACAGGGAGGGTCAACCAACTCTTAAGCGTGGGATTTCCTCCTGAGGGTGAAGTAAACAGACTCTTTCTACCCTAGCATGGAGCTCAAATGTCAGTTCCACAGGAGCGGCGGCTACGTCTTCATTGCTGTATCCCCAATGTCTAACAGTGCTCTCATAGACGACATGGAACCCGTTAAATATTTGTTCAAAGGATGAGTGAATAAACCCTTGACTCAAGGGAAACTCAACTTTAATATCAAAGTCAACTTATCTCTTTGAAAATGCATTCCGACAAAGAATCCACCATGCCCAGCAATTCTTCTACCTGTCTGGCGGAACCTTCCTTTCATAAGACCCGGTGTCATGAGAATGAAATAACCCACGTTTTTAAATAACAGCTAAGACCATCGATTTACATGAGTTCTCCAAGGCGGAGAG
Source organism: Cephalophus harveyi (assembly GCA_006410635.1). Classification (NCBI taxonomy): domain Eukaryota; kingdom Metazoa; phylum Chordata; class Mammalia; order Artiodactyla; family Bovidae; genus Cephalophus; species Cephalophus harveyi. Next base: position 238,476 of record SJYT01043615.1, read on the forward strand.
CAAATTAACCAAACAGCGGCCACTTTCACCAACGCATAGGTGGTAACGAGAAGATCTGCATGGTGTTCTGAGTAGCACACACGGGCGTGCTGCATTTGTTTTGACTCAGATTTGTGTGGGTGGAGCTGGCAGATCTGAAACCCGACGGGGAGCTTTCGTATGGGAGGAAGGGGTGAGGCTGATTCCTCGCCTCACCTTTGTATCCTCACAGGTAGTCCTGATTGCTGGGTGACGCCAGTCAGAGCAGGGCTTCTCTCCTCCTGCAAGGGGGTGACGGGGCACCTGATAGCATTTGCCGCAGAATCCCTCCTGATTAATCAGGCTGTTCCAATCTGTGAGTCAGAATTTCTCAGGGAGAGAAGTCTGCCTTGAATAGAATTATTCTGAACTCTGACACCAATGCAAGTAAAGCACTTCAAAAAGTGGAGGCAGCTCTCGGGAAGCCAGGCTTCTTGGCACTGGGACACAAACTTTGTGAGAAAATGGCTCACAAAAAAGATGAAAAAGAAAGACTGAGGGATTAACACTTCCATTTCTCAGGAACTGGGGTAGCCATAGAAAGGACGCTGTATTTTTCCATTCGAGGCAATATTATGTAGCGCAGATGCATAATCATTGGGGTCTTTTAGACTCAGGTTTGACACCATCTTTTACCACTTATTAGCTGTGTAACCTGTTAAAGAGTTTTCTTGCCTGGAGAATCCCAGGGACAGGGGAGCTTGGTGGGCTGCCGTCTACGGGGTCGCACAGAGTCGGACACGACTGAAGCAACTGAGCAGCAGCAGCAACCTGTTAAAGAGGAAAACAACAACTCCCCCAATTCCCAGGGTTTTGTAGACTGACACACCACAGAAAGAAGTCTACATCTCCTGGTGGGTTTTCAATGAATGCTAGGGTCTTTCCACATCATTCAAACCCAAATAGCAGTGACAAAAGGTATATGTAGTCTGACGATTTTTTTTATAAATACGTTTGCAGGAAAAGTCTTAAAGAGAGGTATACAAATTAAATCACACTGAACATGTTATTTTTACCAAAAATAATAGAATCACCCCCAAAATTCAAAAACTCGGGACGTAGAGGGCTGCCCTTCCCATAAGGACTGGTGGACTTCCGGCATCATGGCCATGGGCTCTTAGATCTGTGTTTGCAAATTAAGTGAGCCAGCCGACAGTCTTCAGGGGTGTATAGTCAGACCCCGGCTTCTGTACTAGACAACTAAGCCCGGGCTCATAGTGGGGGCGACAGTCAGAACAGGGACAGGTCTCTCGGCTGGGCTCCCAGTCTGCCGTTTGAAGGTCTTCCTTCCTGCTGCGTGGCCCCTCTCCCTTCCTGACCAAGGGCTGTTCTCATCTACTGATAACCCTCTGCCTTCTCACCTTGAATTTACCCTTCCTTCCCTCTACTCCTTCTTAGACTTGCCCCTTAGAATACCACTGTCTCTGGTTCTTTTGGGAACTCTGCTCACTCCATTCAAGGAGAGGAATCAGATAATCAAGGGTGTGTGTCTCCCTGGAAAAAAAGGATGCTGTTTTTTTTTTTTTTTTTCCATTGATTACAGGTCATCACCTTCTCTTTTTTCAGAAGAAGGATGAAGTTAAGATCCAAAACCAAGGGAGCCTGGAGACGCAGCAGGGTCTGTGAAAGGTCCTGAAATATTCACAGTGTAGTTACCTAGAAGCCTGCCAAGCAACTGAGTATTTTTTAATCATTATTACTCTCTTCTAGGGGGGAAAAGGAGTCATTTGTAGCCTGGCAACAGAGATCTGCATGTTCTTCCTTCATGCCAAGCCATAAATACAACCTTCCCTCTGCTCAGCCTAATGATGCTATCAGGCTAGTGACCAGGAGGAATTAGGACTGTAGCACCAATGTCTCTAGTCTCTGGTGGTGCAAATAGGCCAGGAGGAAGTGATGCAGAAGCTGGCCCTGTGAATGATGGGCGCTCAGTAGGAACCCAAACACTCATTGGAAAGGGAGTTCCTGCCATACTCAAGGCTCCCTGAGCTTTCATCTCCCCATCTTCAAAACGGGATTGCTAGTCTATCTCTTAATCTTACCAAGAGTCTTTAACAAGATTATAGTCAAAGCCATCTACTCTTATTCAACAAATACTTGGGGGCTGCTCCATGTGCCAGGCCCCTAGTCGGAAGCCCAGCAGGTGCCTAATGATCATCCTTTCCCTCTATCCGGATGGACTGCAGATGCTGCAGGGAGGCGCTGGTACAATGGCCCCATCTTCTTTCCTATCTTCTCCTCTGCTGGCTGTGCTGGAAGGAAGCGGTGCAGGGCCTAGCCTTGGTGCCGCTGCCCTGAGGACAACTGCACAGGGCAAAGTCTCTGGGTGTGGGGGTCTCAGGGCCTGTGCTGCTAGGCAAATGGGGCCTCCCTTGGGTGGCCTGGGCCTCTGCCCTCAGCCTGTATGGTAAGGGCTATGGGCGAGCAGGCCTATGGGCCAGCTACTGCGCAGCAATGAAGTCAGGAAAAACAGCTGCGGATTCCTTGAAAGCCAGCCCTCAGCCAGCACTTCACCAGCAGGCTAAGGTCTGGCCCGGGTTCAGAATGGAAAGTCCAAGCGGGCTCCAGGCCTTGAGGGCTTAAGGGCGGGGCCTGGGGGAGCCGAAGGAAGGGGAGCAAGGATACAGGGCAGAGAAAATTCAGCCCAATGCATAGGGTTTCTAACCAGCCCTGGGGCTCAGTCTTTAAGCAGTGAGAACATTCACTGTGATTAGCACTTTCTACAAATTATTTTAGCCAATCCTCAATGAGCCCATTTTACAGATAAGGAAACTGAGGATGAGCTGAAGTCAATGGCTTGTGTGACATCACCTTAAATGACAGAGATGTTATGAGAATGCAAGTCAAAGAGACTCTTTGTGCTACTCAAGATTTACCTGGACCACTGGGGAATATTTCATTACCACCTTAAGAGAAACTGGACCCTGAGCCAAAATCTAGAACAAGCCATCTATAATAAAACTTAAGGGGAAGAGGACCAGTTCCCTTGTCACTGACTTTAAACACCTAATTCATATATGGAGACCAGGATCACCCCACATCTTTTATGATTTAACTGGAACTTAAGTATAATTAAAGTGTTTCCCTGGTGACTCAGATGGTAAAGAGTCTGCCTGCCATTGCAGGAGACCCGGGTTCGATCCTTGGGTCAGCAAGATCCCCTGGAGAAGAGAATGGTAACCCACTCCAGTACTCTTGCCTAGAGAATTCCATGGACAGAGGAGGCTGGTGGGCTATAGTGCATAGGGTTGCAAAGACGGACATGACTGAGCACCTAACACTTTCACTTTCTAAGTATAATTAAAGGTGCTATGCTGGGCTTAGAGGAGAAATACATGGTCCCTGCTTCCCAAGGAGTATGCACGCACAGGAGAAACATCGGGGCACAAAGAAAGAGGAAAGTGGGGTCTGGGCAGGTGGTGCTGAGCTCAGAATGAAATAGCTCCCAGTTGTAAACTGGAACCTTGTCACCAGCACGTTGAAACCCCCATGGTCCCAGCCTCGTGTGCCAAACCAGGCACCAGCGTTCTTGTGAGACTAGCACAGGCCACTCTCCAAACATACCCCTCAAGGCACAGTCGGTCTCACGGAGGGCCAGCCTTGGCCTTCACACCTGGGCTGCACAGCCCTGCCCCTCCCATCTCCCGCTGGAGGTGCTGGCACTGACACCAGCGGGCAGCGTCTCTAGAACTGGAACTCCCAGGTGGATCCAGGATCTGCAGCCGGAAGACAAAACGTTCCTGGTGTTCCCTAGCAACCCAAGCCACTTGCAGCCTACAGTTCCATGGCTGAAGCCCTTCCATCCATTTGCACCGAGGCGTTTGGTGTTTGGTGCTCCAGAACGCTTCCTAATGTCCTTTCAATGATCCACGAAGCCATTTGCTTATAAAATCTCCCTCCCTCCTCCTCCCGCCCCTACCCCGCCCTTGCACTGGCTTTTAGTGCAGTGAACCCTCTGCGGCAGATGCAGCGAACAGGAGCCCTGGGTAGCTTGTTGAACAAAGCCCTCGTTCCAGAGTGGCAGCAGCGTGGGGGTGTCCCCCCCGGCGGTGATGCTGCCCACTGTGGGCTGTGCTGGGGGTTAGGGGGCTGGTGGGAGGAGATGGATGGGATTCAGAGACAGGAGCAAAACAAGCTCAGCTTCAGACAGAGGGGGAGGGAGAGGGGGCAAGGAGGGGAAGAAGGGGTTGAAGGGATTAGAGGAGGAGGAGTTGGGGTGCAGGAGGAGGGAGAGACAAAGGGGAGGAGGGAAAGGAGGGGGGAGGAGGAGGGAGGGAGGGGAAGACAGGGAGAAGGGAGAGGAGAGGCCACTTCGTTTATTTATTATGATGCCAGTTGCAGCGTCGGTCTCATGTGTGGGGAGCAGACTGTATTTTATGTTTTAATCCTCCAAGCTGTGTGTGTGGGCTGGGGATAATTACATTGAAAAATGTGTATAATATGCAGAAGGTTCTTTTTGTGGGGAACAGGAATGCTCCGGTGGAATATCTTCCTCATGGCAACCAATGCCTTTTCCATGAGCCGCTCGGGAGGTGCCAGTAATTGGGAGCACAGTGGAAGCCCGGGGCTGCCCCCACCCGGAGACAGCCAAGCCCTCCTCTATTTTAGGGGCGGCTTTGGCATGGAGGACCCAGGCTGGGACTCCCTCACCCCGCCTGCCCGTGGGGCCCGCGGATGACAGGCAAGATACAAATGGGAGCCTCGTTGCTTTTTTGGTGCAGCCTTGGGGCTGCCGCTGAAGAATGCAGGAGGGAGCTGACAGGCAGGCTGCTAGGAGACGGTGTCCACAGCCTGTGCACGGCACACATGCACACAATTGTATGCACAAGTCTTCTCGCATCCACACACAGTACACCTGTGTATGTGCAAACACACACTCACAAACAATATATGTACACATGCCTACCCACACAAACACACGGGCATACACACACTCACTCATCCACACCTCCAGATACACACACACATACAGTCATACACAATACATGCACACGTGTGCACACAACGCCCACGGGCTCACATGCATGATCACACACAGTCAAATACCCACAAACTCATGTTAATGGGCGTACACATTTTCACGAATTCACAATCTTACCCATGGGCAAACATGGGTCCAGGTACATCTTCCATTCTCTTACTTACTCACATACACACACCCTCATATGGATTTGCACACACACAAGTACACACACCACTGCTGACCACTGTGAAGTGGAAATCCAAAATATTGCAGTGAGATTCTTATTTAGAATTCAAAAGAAATGGACATCTGCCTTCCCTGAAAGGCCACAGAAAAATACCTCCCACCCCAGCACTCGGAATGTTTCTTCTTTGGTGCACGTGCTTCAGTGACAGCACCGCTCACTTAATTTGAGCCGCCTGGCGGGTTTGCAAACTCTCCTTCGGCTTATGCCAACTGCTGATTTGATGCCTGTTTACCCAGAAATTGCAGATCCCCAACCTATAGAGGTGCCAGTAAGTTGTGCTTTGCGGGCCAGCATCCCACAGAAGGAAATCCACACGCACGACAATGTGGTCCCCAGAAAGTCCTGTGATGATGAATAGGGCTTCTGGCTCCCTTGGGACTCAGCTGGTTATTTTGTAGGAAATTGAATTTCTTGGTACATTAGAGGATGTGCTAATGAACACTAATGTGGGGCCAGGAGGGCTGCGGGTGGGCCCTGACCCGGGTTGGTTCCCACTTCTACCTCTGGTAACCTTGGCTCTCCCTTCCCCACTCCCCCTCTCCTGCTGGGCTGGCCCAACGCCACCCGTATGTGCGCCCTCCTGGCCCTGTCCAGGCCCTCTTGAGAGTCTGTGTGGAGTTCAAGCTGCCCACCGGCCTTTGGTCACTCCCAAGCCTGCCATTGGCAGAAGCCCTTAGGACAACTTAGGGCCCATGGAATTCGGCCCAATTTTCTCAGCCTTTTAAGGCTGCTTCTCTGGGATCAGCCACCTCGTCTAGGCTCCTTTTCTACTGGCTCTCCACTCCTGCCCCCTTCAGTAGCCAGACAGCATTGCTTGTGGCTCCCTGCACTCGCCCTGACCCCACACCTGGACCAGCTCTTGCAGTCAACTAGATTCAGTCCCTCTGTTAGCTGCCATCACAGTGAAAGAAGAGGTCAACTCGGTAAGTAGGGATCTGCAAAGCCAAGAGCGCCTGGTCCCTGCAGCAGCCAGGCTCCCCCTGGTTACGTTCCCTTTTGTCTACTCAGTCCCAGCACACTGGCTACCCTCAAATGCTGGGGCACACCCCCACTGCGGGGCCCTTGCACAGCTCTTTTTGCTGAAATGTGTCCACCCAGGCATGCCCACCGTTCACTCTTCACCTGCTAGGTCATCCCTGGAACATCGCCTGGTCACCCTGTTTGAAGTGGTGCCCTCCCCCACTCTGCTCCCCCGTACCCTCTTCTCTACCCGTGCCATCCCTGCAGCCCTTGCCACATGACACACTGCTTGTTACCAGAAAGTGAGCATGTGAAAGCCACACGATCTGACTGTTTGGTTACTGCCATATCTTTGCACCCAGTACAGGAGCAGGTAATTAGCTGATCCACAGTGGTCTGTTGAAAAAAAGAAAAATAATGATGAAACCCATTCCATCACCAGTGCCCACCTAGCCTTCCCAGCCCGTCTTCAAGATGGCCCATTCTGGGTTCAAGTGAAGCTGGTAAAACACGCTGCGCTTCTCTCTCTACTCCCAATCTGTATTCAGGGTTCTCGCTGTGCATTGGCCCAGATCACAGGCCCATACTTTTCCTATTGAAGATACAGTGAGTTGGTCAGTTTTATAAAAGTATTTTACACGTATTACCTGATTTACTATTCACAAAATGCAAATGACAGAGGTGGTTTTATTATACCATTTAACAGATGAGCAAACTGAGGCTCAGAGAGGTAAAGTGAGTGGCCCAGGTCACACAGCTTCCATCTTCCTGTGCTCTTTCTGCTAGACTCCATCGCCAGGACTATTTACACCCCTCTCCATGATGGACAGTGAGCTCTGTTTCTAGTTAGTGGTTCAGTTCAGTTCAGTCGCTCAGTCGTGTCCGACACTTTGCGTTAGATCTCCATAATTGAGGCTTCCCTGGTAGCTTGGCTGGTAAAGAATCTCCCTGCAATGCAGGAGACCCCAGTTCAATTCCTGGGTTGGGAAGATCCCTTGGAGAAGTGAAAGGCTACCCACTTCAGTATTCATGGGTTTCCCTGGTGGCTCAGATGGTAAAGAATCCACCTGCAATGGAGGGTTCGATCCCTGGGTTGGGAAGACCCCCCGAAGGAGGGCAAAGCAACCCACTCCAGTAATCCTGCCTGGAGATTTCCATGGACAGATGAGCCTGGCAGGCTACAGTCCATGGGGTCAGAACGATTTAGACACAACTAAGCAACTGAGCACACAGCCCAACACTCCATAATCGGTCTAGACCTTGTCTGAAGGGTGAACCACAGCAAGAAGACCCTGCTTTTCAGCCGAGAGAGCTTCACCGCAACTGAGACCCAAGGAGAGAATTTGCTCCCACTGAAAAGTGGATTCCCTTTAAGGGTCTCTAACCTGGCACTTCCTGGCCATACGACCTTAGGCATTAAGTGGGTATATACCTGCCTCCAGGGTGTCATGAAAAGGCACAGTTGATGTATTTAGAAGGGCCTTAGTAAAGTTTAGACTTGTTCCAGCCTCCAAGTAATCTTTCTATAAGTGACTTGAGAATTCCTGACTCAGGGAAGTCCACTCACCAGTTAACCCATTTGTCATTGCCCCATCACTTTTGCTTTTTTGGGGCAGCCACTCTGTCCTGCAGACCCATGGGGCTTAGCAGGAAAACAAAGTACCAAGCTCTGCATGCCAGAATGCCCAGGGAGGATCCCACTAGCATCCTCAAGAGAGAGGTGTGCAGGTGGTGTGGGATAAAATCCAAAAAGGAGGGGTGCCCAGAGCCCAACCAAAGCCAGGGCGGGAAGGACAGAGAGGCAGCCGCAGGGACAGGTGGCCTGGGGGTGGGGTGGCGACATGAAAAGGCACAGTTGATGTATTTAGAAGGGCCTTAGTAAAGTTTAGACTTGTTCCAGCCTCCAAGTAATCTTTCTATAAGTGACTTGAGAATTCCTGACTCAGGGAAGTCCACTCACCAGTTAACCCATTTGTCATTGCCCCATCACTTTTGCTTTTTTGGGGCAGCCACTCTGTCCTGCAGACCCATGGGGCTTAGCAGGAAAACAAAGTACCAAGCTCTGCATGCCAGAATGCCCAGGGAGGATCCCACTAGCATCCTCAAGAGAGAGGTGTGCAGGTGGTGTGGGATAAAATCCAAAAAGGAGGGGTGCCCAGAGCCCAACCAAAGCCAGGGCGGGAAGGACAGAGAGGCAGCCGCAGGGACAGGTGGCCTGGGGGGGGGGTGGCGTGGGGGGTGGGGGGGGATGCCAGGATGCAGCTCAGGGCGCAAGGAAGCGAGCTGGTGGGAGGTGCATGCTTTTGCAGCCCAGCTCCTGGGGACATTTCCCTGCCCCTGCCGCAGCTTCTCAGCCACTGAGGAGCAAACAAAGCCAGAGGTGCCGCTGCAGACACTGCACGCGGCTGGGAAACAGGGGCCGTCTGTACCTTTCAATGCTCTCATCTCATTAATCTTGCACCTCTGCAGTCCTTCTGAAGAGCGCACTCACAGCGGCTCATTCATTACGGCTCTAATACCAGCGGCAGGCATTAAAGCACCGGGCTGCGGAGGAACTGGCCTCTGCAGCTGCAGAAAGCCAATACCTTTTTAAATACATTTACACAGCAATAAATAAAAGCGGTCTCAGTTTACCTCTTTATTAAACTCTATTTGCTCGTCGGAGTTAAGGGCTGCATTTGTGTCTTGCTATTCAAATTTATTCGTGCGCGTCTCCTAGGCTGGCCACATTTATTCCATCACGCAATAATGGTGGCTGAAGCTTAACGGGGCCTTTCATCACCAAGCAGCCCTCATTAAGGGCTCTGCTCCAGGCTCCTGGGCTCAATTTGGCCACCATGAAGACCACCCCCATTATCCAGAGGGGAAAAGGAAGGCAGAGAAGGAGCACGCCTTGATTAGTCTCGCCCAGCAACCAGCTAGCTGATGACCCGCAGCTGATGAGATCAGCATCCCCCAGGCTCTAGTCCAGAGATGGTCCCCCTGAGGGGGCTGCTCCCACTTATGTCACCCTACTTCCACGGTGCTAGAGAGTCACGGCGAGTGAGCACGGCTCCTGTTCCGAGGAAGCGCGCACCTGTTCAAACTGGTTTTGACTTTGAATCTCTCTCTCTCAATACCTGCTCTTGTTCCAAGGAACTAACATTCTGTGTACATTTGTGAGACATGCAGGATTTACCAGTTTGGAAGATGTCCCCCATATGGGGTCTCCTGACTGTGCCCAGTATGGACAATTTCTCCCCTCCACAGGGTGTTTAAAGGGTTTTGGGGTCTTACTGCCTCCCCTACAGGCCCCTGACTTCTTCGAGAATCCTGGATTCTCTGAAAAAGACTCAGCCCAGTGCATGGCTGAGTATATTCACCAGCCGTAAACCCCTTTCCCAAGCTCCTGGGATGTTGCCGTTCTTCTGATTATAATGCTCCAAGGCCTTGGGGCCCAGGGCCTGGGCCACTGTGCAGAATGAGGCCAAAGTGAGTGGGCACCCGTGTGCTGGGGGATGGAGACCAGAAGACCTAGGTGAGGGGGGACTTCCCGGGCAGGTGCTGAACACTGGGCTTTGCAGCTGCAAGATGGGGAGAGCCCTGGGAGGGTCCCGCGAGAGTGCCTGGGAGTCTGGACCTGGCTTTTGGTGGAATCGAGCAGTGGCTTATCCCTCTAACAAGGCCCGGCCATGAATAAACTGCTCCTCAACTCACCTGGGGAATCATCTATGCTGACTGTGAGGGACACACCAGGAGCACACTACTACATGCAGTGAGACGCAGCTTTGGGAGGCAGGAGGAAAACTGTCCCCATCTCACGGAGAGAGAAAGTGAGCACAGAGAGGCTGTGTGCCTTGATCTAAGGCACACAGCTAGTCAGGATCCCAATTTAGGAAATTGTCTCCTATTCCTGCTGCTGCTGCTGCTAAGTCACTTCAGTCGTGCCTGACTCTGTGCGACCCCAAAGACGGCAGCCCACCAGGCTCTCCCGTCCCTGTCCTAACCTCGTACTATTGCTCTGCAGAAGTGTCAGGAATCATTTCAGCACCAATGGGCTCTGGAAAGGTGCTGAGGGATCCCTGATTCAGAGATTGAGGGAGGCTCTGCGTGGTCAGAGTGCTGAAGGGTTCCCAGGGTCTGGCAGCCAGTCCATAGCTCCAAGTCACTCAGAATCCTTCCCTGGAGTCCTCCTTCCCCCGGATTTTCTACTTCTTCCTGCCTTTTCCTCTCCATTCTCCCCCATCACACACCCAAGTGCAGCCTGGCCTGCACACAGTAGAACAAACAATGATCAGCAGACAAGATTTCCCCATCCTTGGGCAGGTCGCTTCACCTCTGCAGGAGTCAGAGCATGAATCCTCATCTTACCCATGACTCCAAGCCTGGTGTGGACCTTTCTTTTGAAAGAAAGAATACAAGGAACGGCCTCAGGCTGGCGTTGGGTCCTGGCTTGCTTATTTCCAAGCTGCGCCATTTCAGGCAAGACTTGCCATTCCTCCAGGTCTCAATGTCCACATTCAGGAAAAGGAGAAAGAAAGAACACTTCCTATACTGTGTACACAAAGTTGTTACCAGCACTTAGCACAGGGGAGATGCACAACTGATGCAAATTTAGTTCCCTTTCTTTATCTAAGCATCTAGGCAGCTGTGGCAGAGGAGGAAGTCAGTTCTTCTAAGTTCAAGTTCAGGGAGAGAATAAGAGAGCAGCCAGCCTATATACTGACAGCATTGGAACGCTGCCACAACCAGTGCATCCCAACTGTGGGGCCAAGAGTGCCAGCCACTGGCTGCAAGACGAGAGGGACTGGGGGTGCTGCTCACCCTCTTTCCCCAGATCCTGAGCAGTGGGCTAGGCAAACACTGTTCTTTAGCTGGTCTGACGTCCACACTCAATCCCCTTCTCCCTGGTCTGCTGGAAATAAAAGAAGCGACTTTCCCATTTGCCCTCAGAGTTAGGAGTGTCCAACGACACAGAGATAAGGAATTTAAAACTCTCCAGAGTGGAGCGCTGGCTTCCAGAAAAGAGTTTGCGAGGTAGAAGGATACATTCCCCATCTTAATGGTGGTGATGGTTTCATGTGTACACACGTATCATAACCGATCATGGGTAACAGGGCTGTATTGTATGTTTGAAAATTGCTGAGAAAATTGACCTGAAAGTTCTCATTAAGAAAAAAGATGGTAACTATGGGTGGTGATGGGTGCATATATCGAATCATTATGGTGCACACCTAAAACGTAATACAATATTACAGTCAATTATATCTCATTTTTTAAAAAATGATCAAACCATATACTTTACATGTGTGGAGCTTGCTGTATGTTAGTCATACCTCAATAAAGCTGTTTTAAAAAAATCCTGCTGGACATGGATGAACCTAGACGGTGTCATACTGAGTAAAGTAAGTCAGACAGAGAAGGAGAAATATCATATGGCATCCCTTATATGTGGAATCTAAAAAGAAATGATGTAAATGAACTTACCTGTAAAACGGAAATGGACTCACAGACTTCAAGAATGAGCTTATGGTTGCTGGGGATGGGCGAGGGGAAGATGGGGATCAAGGGATACTTAAGGAGTTTGGGATGGACATGTACACACTGCTATATTTAAAATTGTTAACGAACAAGGACCTACTGTATAGCACATGGAACTCTGTTCAGTGTGATGTGGCTGTTTGGATGGCAGGGGAGTTTGGGGGAGAATGGATACATGTATAGATATATCTGAGTCCCTTACCTGTTCACTTGAAACTACCACAACATTGTTAATTGGTTATACCCCCAATACAAAAAGCTTTTTAAAAAATAACTTTAAAAGATACGAAATAGAACCAACTATTGTTAAAAGGATACAATTCTTTGTTTTAAATTTGTGTTAGAGCTGAGTTAACTAAATAAAAATCTTGCTTTATAAACAAACAAACAAAACTCCACTGGGGTTCTGAGAAAGACGACCCTCCTAACCAGAAGGGTCGTCATGGAGGAAGCCCCTACTCTCACCTCCCCCTGCTTCAAATGCCGATCGGATGCCTGATCCTCAGGTTGGCCGTCCAGTATTCGGGAGTGAGCAATACGCTGGGGAGGCCAAGAGTGTTCCTAAGAGTGTGACGCGAACCGATCCAGAGGCACCTTATTATTAAACAAGGAAAATTAACATCAACTTGTTTAAACCCCTGCAAGTGAGGTCTTGAGTTCCTTGCAGCCCAAAACCTTCCTACGTATACTTAGCTGGTCAATCAATATCTGTTGGATAAATGCATTCAGGATTGGGTAAACCAATAATTTTAGGTGAAGAAGAGGCTCCTACAACCATCCAGGCCTGAGATTACAGCTGGTGCTGGAAGGATGGGGAGGATTTGATGAGGATGAGAAGGCATGGGGCATAGAGATGGGGATGAACAAGTTCCCCTCCTCCCAAAATAAACCCCCTTCCCGGCAGAGGCAGCTAGCTTTGACCCTGTCCCTGCATCCAGGCTAATAAGCCATCCCATATTTGCTCTCCTCCCCGCATTACTTTTTTCAGTGGCAGAAAATTACAGTCGACAAGTGGCAATTGATCTCTTCACATTATTTTGAAGCAATTATATTGAAATGGGAAGCAATATTTCCAGGAAGGCGCCCGATAACAAAGTCCAATACAAAGTTCCCTCCATGACAGATAGGGGAGACCAATTTGTTCTGTGTAGAAAGTCACCAAATTTCCTTCTCCTGAAACTATGGTTAATTATTGTCTGGAAATCTTCAAAGATAACTTCTACTTCAATGCTAGGGCCAGAGAACAGGCTAGAGTCAGCCAGATACCCCCAAGAGGGACTGCCTAGCCTTGGGCCTGCCAGGAACCCCCAACAGGGACCCTCAAGCCTCTCTGTACCTGGAGGGGTCTGTGGGCCCAAGTCTGGGTCCTCTACAGAAAGCAGAAAGCTATCATTCCCCAAACTTAGAACAGCCTAGGACCCCTACGAAAAGCAGGAAAGATTCCCACTGACTCCCCAATATTGAATTAGATTATTATATTTGAAACTTACTTAAATCTATACAAACCAAAGCTAGGAATTAACTTTCTTTGCTTATAGTTTATATATGATGATAAACAAAAACATCATTACAGATGAACGCAAGATATAAAACTGGCAAAAGTGAATTAACAATGTCAATTTAATGTGGAAGGTCATGTTGCCTCCGCTATGCCTGAATTCACTTCTGAGACCTGTGTTTGATGACGCCGAAGCAGCAGGGCCAAAGCCTGTGAGATTTCCACGGTCCTGTTGCTGGGCAACATGAGATGAGGCAAGTTCCCGCCACTTCCCTCCACTGCAACTTCTGTACAGTGGTAGCTCACACTGTAGCCAAGGTGTTACTTGGCCCTCATCCGGAGAAAGGTGTACCCCTGGGGTTGCCTTCGACCTTTCCTCATTAGTCCACAACAATTAATATGGTGCCATCTCAACTGTAGCACATTTAGGATGTCTGAAAATATAAGGGGCTCTTTGGCGTAAAGTGGTCTTCTAGATTGGAGGTTCTCAGCCTTGGCTGCACATTGGAGTTGCCTGGGGAGACTGTAGAGATGGTAATGCCTAGGCTGAATCTCAAAACAACTGGAACCTTTTTATATTTCCCTGGGCAACTCCAATAAGCAGCCATGTTGGGAACCAACAATCCAGATCAGGCTCTCAAACTTGAGCGTGAACTTGCACATGGAGAACTTTCAAAACCCCAATTGCTTGGTCCCATCTCTGCTGCTGCTGCTGCTGCTGCTAAGTCACTTCAGTCGTGTCTGACTCTGGGCGATCCCATAGACGGCAGCCCACCAGCCTCCCGTCCCTGGGATTCTCCAGGCAAGAACACTGGAGTGGGTTGCCATTTCCTTCTCCAAAGCATGAGAGTGAAAAGTGAAAGTGAAATTGCTCAGTCGTGTCCGACTCTTCGCGACCCCATGGACTGAAGCCCACTGGGCTCCTCCGCCCATGGGATTTTCCAGGCAGAGTTTCTAATTCAGTATTTGTTGGGTGGGGCAGAGTAACTAGCATTTCTGACCTGTTCCCAGGTGATCCTGATGCTTCTGGTCAGGGGACCACATTTTAAGAAGCAACAGCTATTCACTTGTCCTGGATTATCATGGAGTGAAAGCCTTTGCACTAAGAACTTATGAGTCCCAGAGAGTGCATCTGAGAACCTATTTGAGGAGTATCCGTGCAATGGACCTGGTCCTGGACTTGGGGTCCAAAAGCAGGCCTCACATTCTACCTCTGTGCCTGTGCCACCTGCTCAGGTAAACCACTCACCCCTGGAATCCCAGTTTATGGAGATAACGTCCATCTCAGAGAAGGACTTGGACGCTCAGCATCACTAATCTTGTTGGGGAAATGTAAATCAAAACCTCAAGAGATCCCACCACACACCCATTAGGATGGATACTATTTTTTTCTAAGTAGAAAATAAAAATTGGAATAAGAAAATAAGAATAATTGGAATAAGAATTGGGATGCACGGGCACTGTTTTTAGGAATATAAAATGGTAGCGATGCTATGGTTCATTAAATAAATATAGAATTATCATATGATCTAGAAAATGCACATTTGGAAATATACCCAAAGAGTTAAAAGCAGAATCTTGAAGAAATTTATGTTCACCCATGTTCACAGCGGCCAAAATGTATAAGTAATCCAGTATCCATTGACAGACAAATGGATAAACAAAAAGTGGTCTACACATACCATGGAATTCAGCCTTAAAAAGGAAGGCCATTCTGACACACCCTACAACGTGGATAAACCTCGGGGACCCTGTGCCAGCTGAAATAAGCCAGTCGCAAAGTAACAAAAGCCGTGTGATTACACTGACATGAGCTACCTAGAGCAGTTAGATTCACAGAGAAAGAAGCAAGGTGGCTGCCAGGTGCACAGTGGAGGGAGAAAGGCAGAGGAGCTGTTGAAAAAGAAGAGAAACTGACTTGTGAAATGTGCTCAGGAGCTGCCCAGAAGTCAGGCTTTGTTAGTGGTGAGAAGACTCAGTTTCTTCTCAAATGTACAGGGAGGCAGTTTTTAAACTGTAAAGCACTGAATGGCTTATTCTGTAAATTAAAACATATTTCAAAGTTCTGGGGGACACCTGTGAGACAGTTTACGAAGGCCATGCTAATCCATCTATTCTGTCCATGTTCGGGGTGGTTTTCCTAGAGGGGAGCCTCTTGGGAGTTTGTTGAGAAGTCTCATGTTTGCAAAGCTGGCAAAATTATCTGAATCCCAAAGATGGTTCCTGGTGGATGGTCCATACAATGGGACCTGTTCAACATCCTGGCATTTATAGTCAAGGAAATCATTAGAATTAGGTCCTCTTCATTATCCACCCTACATATAAGTGATGCTCAATGCCAACTGAATGAATGAATGAAACAAGAGGTCTTAAAGACATCTCTGAATAGCACAGAGCTCGAAAATGTGCTGATGCCTCAACATTTGTAAGACAGCAAAGAGGAGGGTATTTTATAAGGAAACCAGGAAGGATCTTGGAACACCAAGTAATTGAGTAATATGACAGCACATGAATTTAATTTAAGGGAACAATTTAGAGTGTTCGCACAGGCTGATGGACTTGGAATTAGTTGTGACCTTTGAGAAAAAAAGGGAAAGATCTTGGTGTCGCTTTGGACTCAGTGAAGAAGTCAGAACATAATGGAAGACTTCACAATTAAGATGTTCAGTCTGACTAGGGAAGGGAGAGAGGAGATGGAAACGAAAATTATTTTAATATCTGCAAGAGAATCCCATTGAGAGAGAAGCCTGGATCATCTCCTTGCAAAGATACCTGGATCCCAGACCAGAAGGAAGAGAATCAAGTTTCAGGTTTGTCAATAGCGGCAGATCCAAAGAGCGTTCTCTGTTTTGGAAGACTGAAAATAGCAGCTGGGAGCAGAATGAGGGGAGTTCAAATTAGGAGCTCGCATTTATCTTATTCCATTTGGCAGAAGCCAACAGTCACTCAGAATGAAAAGCCCCAAATTCAAGGCAGAAGAAGGAAATCGCTTTTTCTGGGCCATGTCTAATTAACCCTTGGAGCAACATGACAATTTTGTTTTGCTGCGACTTCTCACTTAGGAAGACTCAAAAATAAAGATTAAATATGGGGTGTCTGTGAGTGGTTATTCTTACCAGGATATAAGCCGCAGAGGTCATTAATCCTTAAGCTCAGAGGAGCAATGGGGGCTAGCAGAACATTTCTGCTCCTGCCACATCCAGCGTGGAGAGTTAGATGCATTAAGGGAACGAGTTTGCCTTCTGGAGTCTTTGTGATGGTTATAGTTGAAAAAATGAAAAATGGAAAAAAAAAAGGAGAAAAAAATCAAAATCAACTGTGTACTTTTTGCTGCCGGTTCTTCAAGGCAAGTAAGAGCTTCCTTTGTCTCGTGTATCCTGATGGTGACTGACTCTCCAGAAACAAGATTTTGCAAATAGACACATCCTTTCTTAAGGTCGTCTCTCTCATTCTCTTGAGGTTTGAGGAAGGATTTCTTAAATTGTTGGGAAAGCTATTTGAAGGGAAAAAAAAAAGAAAAGAAAGAAACCCTTGGCCCACAGGTGATCAATTACTCTGGGCAAAATCCATTTGAAAATCTTCTCAAATAAGCTGCAGAGCTGGTCTGAATGCTTAAACAGACATGACAGCCCAACTTTCGGGTGAAAGACCTGCTTTGGCTTCTGGTATAAATAGCTGCATTAGCACCCCAGGCAGAGAATAACACAGTCTCCACCTTGAATATGCTAAAAGACCTCATTATTCAAAAGGCATGCAAACTGGCCAGGTGCTCTGTTTAAATGAAGAGGCAGCGTGTATGCCAGCTGCACACGCAACCACAGTTTAAACCACAGTTAAAACTCTTCAGTTTAAGCAGATTAGTCCTACTGAACACGTAATCTCCAGATATGATAGAGGAGGGAACGATGTATGATGCTTGTTTGGACAAAATGATCTCTAAGACCTCTTCTACTTTTAGGATGCCATGATTTTTTTTTTTTTTTTGGTTATCTGCAGATTGTGTGTCTGCCATGCATCAGAAAGTGGCCTCTACTGGTGACGTGTGATATTGCAGCCCAGCTCAAGTAGTCATGGTAACAGGTAGCCAGCATATTTAAGGAGTGCTTCCTGTATCAAATGTTTATGCAGAAATTCTTGGTTGAGAAGAATATAGGTTCAAATGGAGATTATGGAATGATCCTCAAATGAGAGCTAGGCTAAGGAGTCTCCCATCTGTGGACTGCAAAGCAAACAGCACTCAACCACCACGATCTCCCGCACACCAGAGGGACACAGCTCTTCCTTTACAAGGGCAAACTCTTCCTTCACAAAGTATCTTTGATTCAGTATTTTGCGATACTAACTTTGTAATGGAAGCCAATGGAAAAGTGATCTATTTCATTATCTCCTCAGAGCCAATCCAAAAGTTTTCTACTGCATGTGACAGTTCCACTATGAGAATCCTCTGAGCTAAGCACATACAGTTGGTCCCCAGAGACCAAAGGTGGATCTGTCAAGACAGCTTAAAGCCTCAGGTCAGAAGGATGGGGAATGCACAGAAACAGCGCACCCAAGTTGGAAGGATCCCAGAGGCCATCTTATCAGATTTTCTCTTAGTACAGATGGAGAAAATGAGGTTCAGAGAGGGATGGTGATGTCCCAAGGTCCTTTCAGGAAGAGGCCAATCTAGTCAAGGACAGGTTGTGGCTTATCGCTACCCAGCCCAGGGCTCCTTATAATTCGATAGCCCAGTTCCTGGACTTTTTTAGTGAGAAAGTGAAAATGATAGTCACTCAGTTGTGTCTGACTCTTTGCGGCACCATGGACTATAGCCTGGCAGGTTCCTCTGTCCAGGGGATTCTCCAAACAAGAATACTGGAGTGGGTAGCCATCTCCTTCTCCAGGGGATCTTCCCAACCCAGGGATAGAACC
The DNA here is from genome assembly GCA_006410635.1 of Cephalophus harveyi. Lineage (NCBI taxonomy): Eukaryota > Metazoa > Chordata > Mammalia > Artiodactyla > Bovidae > Cephalophus > Cephalophus harveyi. Next base: position 256,593 of record SJYT01043615.1, read on the forward strand.
CTAGTCTCCTATACTGCAGGCAGATTCTTTATCATCTGAGCCACCAGGGAAGCCCATAGGTCAGTCCACAGAGTTGGCCAGGAAGTTCCCCTTTAAAGAGGCTTTTTAGTGAAGTTCCCATTTAAACAGGCAATGTCCTATAATTTCCCCCTCAAATATGATTTCATACTGGCAATTCTAGGAATTCTGCACCCAATTGTATTTCCCAGACTGTCTCTCCCCCACCAGGAAGTGATCCTGACTTTGACTTAGAAATTATGGTTATGTTGCCATCACACCCCTCTAATCATATTAACTCAGACGACTAGGTCAGTGTGTAAGATGTGCCTCAAAGGCTAACCACGCAAAAGCACGAGAAAGAGGAACCCACCCCAGTCCACCTTGAAACCTCTTCCTCCAGAAAAATCAGCTCCAGCCGTCCAGTTCCAAGGACCTCTTGCAGGAGAGGGGAACTTGCACGCCCTTCAGGAGACAATCAGAGTCATCTTAAAGGGAGCGGAATTAGACAGAACGAGCCTCCACGGACTCAAGAGCTTCTTCCCTCCCAACATCCCTTATGTTCCTCATAATGGATCCTTTCTTTAAACATTACACCCCTCAATTAGCTCATAATTGCTGTCCATGCCATATGAATTATGCATCATGCAATGCAAATCCAGGTTCCCTGGCACTGGACAAATCACAAGCTGTTGAAGAAGCTGGAGTAATTACCAAAACAATCCCAGGAGACCTGTAGAAAATGAGCATTATCTGGTCCACAGGCCGTTCTGCCCTGCCTTCTCCACGTGCAGTCCAGATTCACCCCCACTCCTCTCGGCTTTAATGAACAGTTGCTGGGCTTTGAGCAGGTTCCGTGTGCCAAGCAATGTGCTAACACATACCATGCTTCAACATCTCTATTCCTCACAATCCTGGGAGGCTGGGAGTACCATTTTATTCATTACACACCTTAGCTTGGAATACTCTCTGCTTCTGGAGTTTCTGGGTTTCCCAGGCTGGGGCTTGGGTGAGGTTCACCTTTGCGATATAAACGGAAGAAAGGGCTTGTTCATGCAAGTAACAAATGTCACGACAAAGGATGGCTTAAAGCTATTAAAAAAAGGACAAAGAGAGCTCTTCAGAAGCACTCAATGCATTAATTGCTAGTCAAATTACATTTATTGAAACTACTTCTTGAGAACCACTAAGAGAGAGTTATTGTGTATATTTAAAAGCTTTAAAATCACACTTCTTCCCATATATTCAAACTCATGCATGTGGATTCTCAACAGCCTATGCTTTCATACAATTACCTCAAATCATTTAGCTAGTACTATTTATGTGTGTGTATATACACATACATATATATGTGTGTTCATGTGTATATGCACACATATGTATGTGTGTGTGTTTGTTATGTCACATTTGATAGTAAGAAGAGCACACGTCCCCCTCAGTGGTTCCCACCTTTCTTCTACCACCATCTCTAGATTCCAATTTGGAGAACAACATATCACTGCAATTATACCCATATTCAGGTTGCTTCAATAAGATATATCAAGATTTTATATCCAAATCAGTTGCAATAAAATAAATTATACTCTAGAAGTTCATTCAGCGTAAGGAGGTAAGTGTCTATCTTCAGCTTCTATCCATTTTTTTTTTTTAAGATAAACGTTAATAGCCTTTTTTCCCCTACCCTATCCATCTTTCATGGAGATAATATTGAAGTAACTGCTGTTTCAAGCTTTTAATTATTCACTCATTTTCCCAAACGTTTATTCATTTTTTAAACATTTATTTAGGATCTATTATATGCCAACATATTGAGCTAGGAACTAATGTTGCCAAAGATAAATAAGATGTGATCTCTGTTTCTAAGTAGCTCACCATTGAGTGGAAGACAGAGAAGGCATAGTCTGAAACCATTTCCTGTGTCTGGGGCTCAAAAGAGGGAAGAACAAAGGAGTTGGAGGCAGACAGACCCAGCAGCACCACTTACTAATTGCCTGATCATTACAATGCTCAGTTTCTTTATCTGTAAAATGGGGGTAACTATTACTACACACTTGAAGTGTTATAACAGTCTCTAAGCAGCACTTCAGAATCCATCTTTACTTTTCAAATGTCAGGCATGTATCAGAATTTTCACTTAAAAAAAAAAAAGCAGACACAGCTTTGAAATTAATGCTGACACAGAATGGATTCCTGGAGGCATACCCAGAGACATCTTTTCATCCTGCTCTCTGCCCAAGGACAATTCACCTATCTTGTCTGATTGCTACTTTCTTCACAGGACAAAAGATGAACAAATGGCCTTAAAGGTAGCTTTGATGTTTAAAAGTCAATGATTTTATTTATAGGTAACAAATCATAAATCCCTCTGGTGGTCTTCCCCTCCACGGGAAATATGATTGGGGTCAGGCCCAACGGGGTGGATGGAGGATGGGTCACGGTCGTTGTGATGGGTGGGCGTTACCTCGTGGTCTGTCAGTGGCCAAGAGTGGCAGCAGGGAGCCGAGGTCAGGAGATGAGAGACGCCAGAGCATGCATCAAACTTGAAGGGGGAGATCGAGTTTAAATAGAAAAACGACATCAAAGTTGATAGCAAAGGAGCTCAAGGGATTGATGTAGAGCCCAGACAGACGCGGGCCTACTTTTTAGCATAGAAGTCCGTTCATTCGTTCACCCACCCAACAAATATTTCTGTAGCTCCTACTTCTTGCTAGTCTGTGTTGGATGTTGCATGTGCCAAAGAGCAAGCCAAGACCCCTGTCCTCAAGACGTTTACAGTCCAGTGGGAGAAGCCGTCATTAGGAAAAGAACTACTCCAATATGTAATCATCAGCCCCGAGAACTGCTCTCATCGTGTGGCCAGGTCGTCACAGAGGCAGAGAGGCAGTCCAGGTAAGTCTAGTCAGGGAAGCCACTTCTGGAGGAAGTGGCATTTAAACTGCGGTATGAAAGATGCACGGAACTAGCGAGGAGAAGGTGGGGGAACAATTTCCCTAAATGACAGGCACTTTGCAGATGCCATTTGGTGTGGACGTTAAAGAGGGTGACAAGAGGGAGATTCCTGAGAAGGGCTGATCAAAACAGATTGGCGATCACATCATCTTCATCTATAAATGGGTTTATATATACATATATAGAGAGAGTCAAAGAGTTTCTTGTGTCAAAGCTTCAGAAACTGCTGTAGCAATATCTGTTTCTTGTGGGAGAGCTTAGATTTGAGTTCATGTTCTTGCTTTTCATGAGTGAACTCTCTGGGCACTTTAAGAGCTGTGAGTGAGTTACTCGTCCATGTAGAAGCTGAACATGGGTCCCCAGTTAGCCTTAAATGAACTCTCTCCTTCCACTCCTCCTCCCTGCCCATGACCCTTCTTGAGGCCCATGGAGAGAAGGGTGGCAGGCAGGACATGGAGGAAGTAAGGATCTATGAACTTTACAGGTATTCAAGTGTTGCCAAAGTGTGTTAAATAGCCAACTAGATTCACCAAATGTTAACAGGGGGAGTAAAAAGGACCTAGAATTGAATATGCCCAGAAAATAAATTGAACAGATATTCTGGCTTTTGTTGCAGGACTTATCAGAGCCTTTATAATGTACATTGCAAATCTTTAATTAAGGATACAATTAGTAATATTTTCCAAACATATTTGACCATGAAATGTGCTTTTGGGGACTGTTTCTTCAGAATGCATTTTGGTAAATGCTGTTTAAATAAGTAACTCAAATTTGGGCTTTAAAAGTGAAATGGGTCTTACATCCTTGTTCGAACCTCCTGCTTTACCGAGGACTATGAGTAAAAACGACTGTTCTAAATCCACTTCCTTTATGCATATAGCTGACTCACTTCACTGTACAGCAGAAACTAACACACAATTATGGAGCAACTATATCCAATAAAAAAATAAATCCAGTTCTTTGACACTATTGTACGCAGTTCTTCCGTGCTATGGATGCCCATTCTATTAACTTTCAGGAGGGCAAAGTGCTGTAAAGGGATGAGGAAGTCTCTGCACGTTACCTTGGAACTTTGAGCAACTGCTCTGGACCTCAGTCTGTGTAAGTGTTCAATGAATACGATGCAACCTAGAGTTGTTGAAAAGGCAATGTTGTGTGTAGAGTACCTGGCACAGGGAGGCACTTAATAAGTTATCAGCTGTCCCCACTTCCCACCACAAGAAATAAGCAGCATGCTTTACATAAACACAGTATGCAAATATTCACGGCTTAGAAAAAAATGTGTTTCATCCAGGTCCCAAAGTAGAAACACATTAACACAAAGTAAAATATGCTGTTCAGTTCTGTTGGTTTAGACACTGCCTCTTTCTTCCCAAAAGTGTTTCTACTTTACAACCTGGTGCTAAACTTCATTTAAGACAAACACAATTCTGTTATCAGAATTTATGCTTCAGAATTAGAACATTTCAAAAACTGGACTCTCTTACATTTTAGTAAAGTGGAAATAGACTCCAAAAAGGGAAGTGACTGACCCAAGGTCACTGCATGCTTTCAAAGCAATCTTAGCTCCAGTGAGCTAGTACTGTCTAGCCTGGGGCCTTTACTCCAAACCAGCAACTCATTTATTTTCTCGGAACTTAAGGTGAACTATTTGCTTTTTACCTCTGTAAACCCAGGAAACTTTGAGGGATTTCTGTTTCCTTACTGAGGTGGGAAGACGCAGTTTGAACAGAGAAAATCTTCCACCATCAGAGTTCAGTGTTTGGGGCTGAACAGAGGATTCAGCAGGTTTAAGCAGGGTTTCACCTAGAGTCCAAGCTGGACACAGACTATTCTTTCTTCAATTAACTGGAAAAAACTGTTTCAAGGGAAAGCTTTTCTGATGTACATGCAGCGGAGCAGGTACCAGGCTGCAGCCCCAACAGTTAGGCAAATCAGTTGTGCAGACTTTAAAAACTAAAACAAAGGTAAACTGAATATCCCAGAACATAGTTTCTATGCAATGCCAGTGTAAGTAACCAAAGTATCGATTCCTGCTCTCCCATCCTTACCTAGCTGATGCCTCGGGCAGTGATGGGGACACGGAACTTGTGGGTCTGGGTTCTAACACTGCTGCCTTCCCTCACTGCCTGGTGACCTTGGACAAAGCGTGTCCTCTTCCTTTCTGATCCCTCATCGGTCCTCTGGGGATGATAGCTGTTTGCCTTTTTATAAGAATGAAATGAAAGACTGAAATCAAACATCTACTCCCATGCCTCCTTCAGGGCGGGCATCCCGCTCGGTGCTGTAGAAGGAAGAAGACTGTCTTGTGCCCTCCAGGGTACCCCTCTTCTGGGGCACTTTCACCCCAGATTCTGTGACAAACACTCTCATAAAGAATCCCCATGGTGTGCCCACAAAACAGCCAGGAAGTGTAGGGCAGACCTTAGTGATTCACCAAGAGGCTGTGTTTGCTTATTCCTGGCGCATGTTAGAGACCTAGCTTTTGCAACCATTGTGTTTTTGAACCCATGAGCTGATGAAGGGATTCTGTGAGTGACAGTCTGGTCTGTCTGGGCAAAATCTGAGAATCAGCCTTGGAAATATTAATAGGATGCAGAGCAGACTGATCCTGGAAATTAATTTTAAAAAGGAGCTCTTGTGCAGTTGATGCTCAGCGGGTGTATCTCCCTGTTCACAGGTTGTGGGTCCAACCTCCAAATGCAGCATGGGGCCCAGGCAGCAGGCCCTGTGTCTTAGTTAGCTCGGAACAGGGCAGGAGGGGGCCCAGTGAGGGGGATCAAGCCCTCAGAAGATGGGAAATCAGACTAATCCCAACATGTTTGTTCTATATGCACCCCAGCCAATTAGAGGATCTTGGAAAGGCCCTAGTTCTTGCTGGAAACAGATCTAGAAGGGACCAGAGAAGGCAACCAGCCTTAGTTTCCTCTCAGAGATCAAATAATCCTAAAGTCACGGGAAGAACACTCTTAGAAAGTTTTCTTCCCACTTGGAAAATAGAAATCTCAGTCCAGGGGAGACTCTTGCTAAGGCAACAGAACACGCTTGAGGTGGGCGATGGGCGTCACCTGGCCCATCTCTAAGGTGACAGACCAGGAAACTGAGGCAGGGAGAACTTCCCCGGGAAACACAGTGAGCTGGGGGCAGGGCTGGTTCTGAAACCCTCCTTCTTGACCCTGGGAGCAAACTGGGCGTGGGGGTGTGGTGGGCCCTGGGGCTGAGCTCTGTCAGCCAGGAGGGTGAGCTACATCAGGTGGGTGGTACTGAGAACACGCCCTGGTAGAAGATACACATCACCTGGTTAGGAAGTGGACAGAAAGCTCGTGTGTAAAGCCCAGGGCTTCCTGCGTGGGCCCTGCCCTCCTGCTTCTGCTCTGTCACGGCCCCTGCCCACCCTCTGCCAACCAGGTACTCCCGATTCCCCTGGAGCCATGAAAACAACCCTATGCGAGATGAGGACATGTGAGTTCCCCTTAAAACTTGTGCACAGGTTGGCTAATGCTGGCTGGAGCGATGACTTGCCTCAGTACTTCTCAGAGTGTACTGGCCAAGAGGCCCCTAGGGGGCAGGGATACGGAGCTGGTAGAGGAGCTGGGAGGAGATTTTTAACCCAACAAACACCTCCTTTTACCTGTGCAGACATTTATTGAGAGCCTACTATGTGCTAGGCACAGAACGCTCCGGATCCCAGACCTCTAATCAGCACTCTGGGCGGGTACGCCCTTCTTTCTGAACGTCAGCCGTCCAATCCTGGGCTTTGCGCTGCCTCTCTTTCTTCTTTACTCTCTTTCTTTCTTTTCTTAAGCCACCAACAAAACTCTGACCTCTCCCTGAGCACACAATGCAGGCAGTCACTCATGCATTAACAACCACCGGGCCCCAAAGGTCGTTTCTATGACAACCCTGGGGTCCTTAATGACCCTGGCAGGCCAATGATTTTGTTTTGTTTGAGAGTGAAGGAATAATAAGTCAGGCCGGCTCAGCTCGGGCGCTCACCCCCTCCCCTGCACCCCTCCCCCGCACACTCCCCCGCACCCCCTCCCCACTCCGCCGGCGCTGATATACTGTTCATTATCTGGCACTGCATCAGCCCCAGAGACAGGGCGGCAGCCGGCAATGAAAGACAAGAGCCCGGCTGCAGACAAAGAGCTGTAAAGGACCAGAGTGTGCCGTGCATACAGGGCCGTCGGGCTTCATTAATTCCATCGCTGGCCAGGGAGTGGGAACAAGTGCCCTGGGGTCCCCAGCTCCTGGAGTCTGGAGTCGAATATACCCACGTGAACCCCATACCACCGCTGGGCTCTTTAGAAAAAGCCATGTTCGGGGCCCAGTTGGGAAGTCACAGTCCAGGAGGTTCACCCGATTCACAGCCAGGCAGCACCACTCCCAGCAGCCAGACCTATCATTTTAATGATGGGATGAACAAGGCAATTAACGTGCAGCCCCACCAGCCTCCAACAGTAACTTCAGAAGCTGGGCCCTTCTGCCCAGAAAAAGGAGGGTGGTGAGATTCCTGGTCACGGTCCCTGAGTAGGGTGGCTGTCCCTCTGGACTCTCCAGTGGGGTTTTCTGGTTCTACCCCGAGAAACTTCCTGGGGAGGAAGCTCTCACTGTCTCCTGATCTTGGGGCAAAATGGACCTCCAGCTTGTCACATTAATTTTCAGATTTGTTCTTCGGCAGCATGGGATTTTGCTAGCAGACACTTGGAATTATTTTTGTTGTGTGTGCAGTGTGTGTATGCGTGGCTGAAATCCCCTAGAATAAGTCATTATCCTCTTAAAAAAAAAAAAAAAATTGAGCTCCTACTGGCTGCCTGGTGGTCCAATCAGCTGACTCATTTTCCAAACTTTCCCTCAAGTAATTAGCGTTTTCATTTTTCCCAACCTGCTTATTAGATAAACTCCAGGATCTCAGTTTGGTTGAAGCACATTTTTGTGAGTTGACTTGTCCCAGCCTCTCACCAAGAAACAAAAAGGACAGATCTGGAGAAGGGCACAGAGAGATGCGTGATTTCTGCCCATGCTCTCTCTCCTGGACTGTTCGCTGATGAAGCGCAGCACACTGTTGTTGGAGATCCTGGGCAAGGAGCATGGCGGGGGAATTCCAGCCTCTGCTCTCGGATCCCGGCATGATGTGGGGCAAGTATATTTGGTCATTCTACAACAGGAACCAAGTCCCTTCCAGTGCTCACATTTTCAAAGGTGCAGAAAGAAGATGCTGCTGACTCCTGGGAGGACTCCGGTCATCTCTTGCCCTTCCCTGGTCTGGGTTTCCCCGCTGTCACATGAGGGGCTTGCTCTGGATCAGGAATGGAAAACCACGAAGGTGTGAAGCAGGCCTGGTGGTGAGATCTCAGGAGACCAGAGGATGTAGACATTAGGTGCCATGTGGGAACACAGGCCCAGTATTGCCAGCACTCCTGAGGGGTATATGAGAAGACAGAACCTGGCTTTTTAAAAATGAAATCTTGAGATTTTTCACTGTTGTCAATTAATTCTAACTTTCTAGAACTTTATGCTCATCAAGGAAGACACATGGGCATATAATGTGTGGTCCCAGGGCCACCACCTTCTGCTCTAGACCTCTGCAGCTACAAATGTTGTCAGGTAACCAGGCACATTAATGTTGGGGCTCACAAAGAGTTGGATATGGCTTAGCAATTGAACAACAGTAACAACAAACCAGGCACATCAGCATTACTTGGAAGCTCTTGGAAATGAACAGTCTCGGGCCTCACCCCAGATCTCCTGAAGTATAAACCCATGACCCATTAGTACATTAAGTTTAGGAACCAATGTATAGGGTCTTCGACGTCTCTGAAATCGGCTGACTTTCCGTAACCAGGACATTCTCCAGCACCGTCCCCAAGCACAAACTGTGCTCACCTCTCGTTCACCCAGTGGAAGGCTGGTCAGCAGAGGAATGGTCTATGAGGAGTACAGGAGGCCAAGGTGTGGGCCCTTTCCAGGGCTCTGCGTGCATCTGGTCCAAAGCCCGCCCTCAGGCAGGGAAGTGTCAAGCTATCCAGGGAGCTGGCGGTCTATTCTCCTCCCAAGGGGATGAGTGGCAGAGTGGCTTGATCTCACCGTATGTATGTATGTATGTATGTGTGTGTGTGTGTGTGTATATGTATATAAACCTATATAATATATCTACATATAGGTATATATAGATATATTATACATATATATACATATATAGGTATTTATATATATTATATAATATATACCTATATGTAGGTATATATTATATAGGTTATATATGTATATATACACACATATGTAGGTTATATATATTATATGTATAGGTTTCTCAGGTGGAGCTAGTGTATATATATGTATATGTATATGTATATATTCACACATATACATATATAGGTATATATACATATATAATATATATAATATAGTATATATATTATATATATAGGTTATATATGGATATATACATACATATATAGGTTTTTTATATGTATATATTATATATAGGTTTCTCAGGTGGAGCTAGTGGTAAAGAACACATCTGCCAATACAGGAGACATAAGGGATATGGGTTCGATCCTTGGCTCAGGAAGATTCCCTGGAGGAGGGCATGACAATCTGCTCCAGTATTTTTGCCTGGAAAATCCCATGGAGGGAGGAGCCTGGTGGGCTACGGTCCATAGCGTTGCAAAGAGTCAGACAAGACTGAAGTGACAACACACACACACACACACACACACAGAGCTGGGTTGGGTCTTAACTGTGGCACATGAGATCTTCGTTGTGGCCTGCAGGCCCGGTAGTTGTGGCTTAGTTGCTCCATGGCATAGGAGATCTTAGTTCTCCAACAAGGGATAAAACCTGCATCTCCTGCATTGGGAGATGGATTCTTAACCACTGAACCACCAGGGAAGCCCCATAAACGTGCATCTTAAAGTCCACGTTTTCTGGAATTGGCAGCTATTGATCAGGTCCTTTCATGAAATGATGAAAGATGGCTGCTGATCTGACATCGTGCTGGTTTGCTTCCTGATTATCCTAGAGCCTTTTCTTGGGTTTCTCCTTCCTTCCTTAACCTTCTAAATGTGGGCTGACCCCAGCGCTTCGTCTTGCCGCCTCCCTGCAAGGATGTTCCCCTGCATCCACCCTCTCAGCTTCCGCTTCTCAGAGAGGTGGTGGCAGTGCCTTCCCAGCGGCGTGTGCCCCTCAGGCCCCAGTGGCTGGAAGGAAAGAATTACACTGCCCCGAAGTTCACTCTAGTCTTGGTCACGCAGTCACTTTTAGTGGCCTCATCACTCAGGCTCAAAACTGGGTGGTGGCAGGAAGAGCCAGTGTCCTGAGTCCTGATGTTAACCGTTCCATTTAAGTCTTTTCATCCTCAAGATGTTCTAGGAGCAAGCAATCTGGAAACTGACAAGTCAGCAAGATGATTTTATGAACATGTTTTCGACTCTCTGTGATAATGACTATTTCTTTCTCACTCTCCTCTCGTCCGCATCCAACAGATGCAAGATGTGGTTATTGCCACCTCCTGGCTCTCCCTCCCAAGGCTGCTGCCCTGGGCTGAACCCTCATTAACTAGGTCTGAGTTCTCGAGAATTACTCTGCTGAAGACACAGTACAAAACGGAACTCCACTTGTCTAAATCAGCAGTGTGTCCTCAGGGCTTCCTAAAGGAAGCCCACGGTCTTCACCTGGCTTTCAGAGCCCCTTTACAACATGACCCAGGAGGTCCCACACTCTTCATACCACACACAGCAGACTCTCCAGGTAAATGGAAGGAATGTGTTTTCCTCTGGCTAGCCTAGCCTGTAACATTTCCTTTAGCAGGAATGTCCTTCCACTGTCAATTTCACCTAAATCTAAGGGCTTCCAAGTGTTTAAGGCTCAGTTCAAGGTCACTTCGCCCAGCAAGTCCTGCTCCCCCAGCCAGTACTTATCTTCTCTCCTCCCCAGTCTGGGCCAGTTTTTCCTCCCCTTACGGCACACCGCAGGTCTTAGTCTGTTTGGGTTGTCATAATAACATATCACAGACTTTGGTGACTTAAACAACAGAAACGTATTTTCTCCCAGTTTGAGTGGCTAGAAGCCCAAGATCAAGGTTCTGGCCAGTGTGGCTTCTCACGAGGGCCTGCCTTCTGCTTCACAGCTGCTGTGTTCTCATCTGTCCTCGTGTGGCCTTTCCTTGCGGCACGCGTTGAGAGACAGAGAGTGAGGACGAGAGCTCTGCGCCCTCCATTCTTATAAGGACACGTCCAGGAGGATCAAAGCCCCTGTTATGATCTCCTTCTAAGTGACTTTGTTAGAGGCCCCATCTCTAAATACAGCCACACCAGGGTTAACACTGCAATTTATGAATTTTGAGAGGACATGAACTTTCAGTCCATAAGAGGTAACTTGTCTTGGTTATTTGTGTGCATATCTTATTTCCTTTCCTAAGCCCTACTCTAAGCTTTCCAAGGACAGTCCGTGTCTTGTGTATAAATGGTATTTAATGGTGCCATCCATGTATTAGGCGCTTAGCAAATATTTGGTGGATGGATTTGCAAATAAGGTCTCCATCACTTTTCAAGTCATAAGCTCCCAACAGAACCTGGGTGACTCTGGGGCTTTTTATTTCAGGGCCTTTGTCCACATGTCGCCCTCTACCTAGATCTGCCCCCATCTCCTTCCACCTGGGATGCAGGAGTTAGCTCATCCATCACTTCTTTTAGAAACTCTACCTGACTCCACCAAGTACAGGGAAGGTTTCTTATTGACCAGGGGAGTCCTTCCATCTCTGTCTCTACTGCACAGTGATGGACATTTCTTGGGGCTTCCCAGGTGGCTCAGTGGCAAAGAATCCCCCCGCCAGTGCAGGAAACACAGGTTTAATCCCTGTGTTGGGAAGATCCCCTGGAGTAGGAAATGGCAACCCACTCCAGTATTCTTGCCTGGAAAATTCCATAGATAGAAGAACCTGGCAAGCTAGAGCCCATGGGGTCACAAAGAGTCTGATAGGACTGAGCATGCACACATGAACATTTCTTATATGCCCGTCTCCCTAGGTGAAATCCTCATGGGCTGGGACTGCGGCTCTTCAGGCTGTGTATCCAGCACCTAGCATGTTGCTTGACAACTAATAATAGCACAATTAAATATCTGTTGAAAGAAGGAATGCGTAAAAACAGGAACATTAAGAAAAAATTCCCTACCATTCCTTTCTGCATTTGCCTTTTAAAAACAAATTTATTATAATGTTTCAGACAATTGTTTTACATGACTGTTCACAAGATAGTGTCATTTCAGATCCCATGACAATGAAAATGAGAAAAAAAAAAAAAAAGATTAGTATACAGAGAAAGTAAAAAGGGGAAATTAGAGATCTATATTAAATTTGAAAAGAAAATTCCTCAACAACAGTAGCTCTTTGCCATTCATAGAAACATATTATGAACCAGCACAGTCCGTTTCATGTTTTCCAGGGCAGCATGCAGTTGCTGTCCAGGAAAAGGCAGGTAAAATGAATGTGAATCCTTCAAATCCTTGACTGTTATAACAGCAGTAATAATAAATGATAATATTAATCCTTGCAGAACCAAGTGCTCTGCTAGACTCTCAACCCATTTAACAGTCACAACAGTCATAGTAGATCAGAACTACTATTTGCATTTTATAGTTAAAGAAATGGAGGTTCAAAGAGATCAAGTGATTTGCCCAAAGACACAAAATCTATAAGTAGCTGGGGTGCCCAGGATGTGGGCCTTTCAATGCTAAATTGGAGAGGTCCCAGGCAAACCAGGATGAGCGGATCAGTCTATAAGTGACAGACGTAGGGTTGAAAGCCACTGTCTGATGCCAGAACTTGAGCTATCAAACACATTCAACACGTGCTTGGTAAAGAGTTCAGATACCTTGTTTACAAGCTGAGATGCCATTTTTGCAGCAGTGAGTTCAAGAGAGTCATCAGGCGTCATGGATGTGTGAGTTTACATTCCCAGACTGGAAGCTCTCTGAGAGTAGGGCCTCTACTTTATTTCTCTTCCTTCATCCCAAGTCCCGATAGGAGACCCTCACACAGCACGTGTTCAGGAAGAGCTTGTTCCGTGTGCAGGTCTTTTCCCACCACTGAAAGACAAAACATTCCAACCGCTGATTTGGTCCTTGGCTCCTCAAATGCCATCCTCAACTCCAGTCATCCCTTGCTCTTATTTCCTTTTTCTGTCAATGCAGACTCTCAAATGGCTGCTTGTTTCCTCATCATGATCCTGAGTTCCAGGAGAGAACATGTGCCCCGACCATGATTTTTCACTTGCCTTCCCTTTCTAACATCATCCTGTGACGCTCTGTGAAGTCCTACGACTTCCCGTTTGCCTTTCTGGAATGTTTCTACTGGAGAAGTATGTCCACCTAGAAAAGTGTGCCCACTCTGGAGACCAGAAACCACAACTACCCATTGCAATGTCTCTACTTTCCCCCTAATTTATGGCTTTGTAAAGGATTGCCCGATGTGGCAGATGAAGTGAAAGTGTTAGTCACTCAGTCATGTCTGACTCTTTTCAACTCCATGGACTGTAGCCCACTGGGTTCCTCTGTCCATGGGATTCTCTAGGCAAGAATCCTGGAGTGGGTTGCCATTCCATTCTCCAGGAGATCTACTGGACCAGGGATTGAACCCAGGTCTCCTGCATTGCAGGCAGATTCTTTACCATCTGAGCCACCAGGGAAGCCCCAAGTGGCGGCTTTGTCACCCTATATTCATGTCCCCTTCTCCCATATGAATGAGTGTTTAAGAGGGTGCCTTGCATGGCTGCCCTGAACCAGGATGACACCTCCCAGCCTCCGTTGCACAGTCATGTGACCAAGTCCTGTCCAATGGGACAGCAGCAGCAATGTTGTGTGATAACTTCCAGGATCTTTGCCAAGGAGGAGAGCCAGTGTGCATACTTCATCCCTTCTTCTCCATCATTTTCTCTCTCCTGGAACATAAATGCCACCTTGGACTATCAGGGCAAGGGCCACACTGCAAGGATGGCAAGGTCCATCCTTCTAGACCCGAGATCCAGAAGGTTCTTGGGTCTCTGACACAGTGGGGTGCTATATTAGCCTGCCCTCGTCATCGTGTCGTGTCAGTCGCTCAGTCGTGTCCGACTCTTTGCGACCCCGTGGACTGTATGTAACCTACTAGGCTTCTCCGTCCATGGGATTCTCCAGGCAAGAATACTGGAGTGGATTGCCATTTCCTACTCCAGGGGATCTTCCTGACCCAGGTATCGAACCCAGGTCTCCCGCATTGGAGGCAGACGCTTTAACCTCTGAGCCACCAGGGAATCCCAGCCTGCCCTACTTTCATATAAAAAATAAATAAGCTTCTATCTTGTATAAGTCACTGTTATGCTTTGCTTTTTCTTTTTTCAGTTGCAGCTTTAATCCTAAATAAGATAGTGGCCATGAATGAGGTTGTTGCTTGAGATGAAGTATGTGTTAACACTCAATGACACAGACGAAGCACAGAGACACGGCTCAGCTTTGGTGCTCACTCTACGGAGACAGAAGACAAAAGACCTCATGTGGCCATACTGCATGCTTCTCACCTCGCTTTGACATCGTTTTCTCTACTCTCTACCCCTCGCTGTGCTGGAGTCCCTGTTGCTCCATGTTGGAGTGGCCGTGGCTGGGCTTTGATTCCAAACGCAGAGAACGTCTTCACTGGCGACCATACACAGTTTAGACTTGAGGTGGAAATTCTCCACCAGCTCGGCATCTCTCGCTCCGGCTGTCCTCATCCCTCCCGTCAGCATGCTGACCATCGGATGCTGGAGCAGATTCCACTGAGCATCCAAGCAGTGGCTTCTTTCTCTGAGCACCAATCTGCTGTCATTCTCACCATCCCCACTCTATCACGGCTCTGAGCTACATCACAGAGGAAGAACAGATTTTGGAAACCCCTGATTTCTAATGTTTTAAACGAAGCAACTTCCAGAGTAAATAACGACATGAAAAGGTCTCCCCTAAGGTGCTGCAAAGTTGGCTTAAAGCTCAACATTCAGAAAATGAAGATCATGGCATCTGGTCCCATCACTTCATGGGAAATAGATGGGGAAACAGTGGAAACAGCGTCAGACTTTATTTTGGGGGCTCCAAAATCACTGCAGATGGTGACTGCAGCCATGAAATTAAAAGATGCTTACTCCTTGGAAGAAAAGTTATGACCAACCTAGATAGCATATTCAAAAGCAGAGACATTATTTTGCCGACTGAGGTCCATCTAGTCAAGGCTATGGTTTTTCCTGTGGTCATGTATGGATGTGAGAGTTGGACTGTGAAGAAGGCTGAGCGCCGAAGAATTAAAAAAAAAAAAAGAGAAAGCACATTCCCCATGACCCAAATCAGGATGGACTGGAAGCTTCCATGCCAAGTTCATGTGTAAGCTCCAGAGGACGCCTGGCCTAGAGCAGCACAGGGAACTCAGCAAAGTGAGATGATCGAGTCATGGCTTGGATCCCAAGTGTGATGTCTTCTCTCATTTCATCTCTCTTGAGCACATGCTGTCCCTTACCCTTTATAATATAAAGCTTATATTAGCTTTAACCAGTAGTTTGTTATGTAAAATGTTCCACATGACAGCTCAGCTTTGCCCTAATTCTCCCATTTCCTGTAACCTCTTAAAGATCTTTCTTAATGTCCTTGCTCTGTAATCCATTAATTTCTATTTTATGAGTAGAGACTTCCCTTGATATTTCTTTGCTACTAACCTTTTTTTCCCCCTCTTTTTTCTCTGTCTTGTTTCCCTCCTCTTGATATCCTCTCTGGTCAAGCTCTTCTCCGCATTTGACACAAACCTTTTCTGTTTTAAGTTGTCTGCTGCCCAATATTTCATCCTCTGCTCAGAGGAGAAATGAATGGCCAAGATGGCCTTTTCAGAAACAAAAGCAAGAAATGTTTTCTCTGTGTATTATAGTTCAGGGCATGACCTAGTTCAAAATGCCCATTCTACCCTCTTGTATCTTTTTTCCTGTGAATTCCATTATCTTCTTTGTTCCTCTTTGCAGCACTGATAACGCCTACCTAATATTATAAGCACTCATTTCCACTTCCTTCCTAAGCTCTGAGCACTCAGAAAGTAGGGATCTTGTTTTTTACCCTTACCCATGGGGCCAAACACTTCTTGGCACATAGTAGGTGCCACATAAATGATTGGATCTTGTAAACCACTCAGCTTTCCTTGTTTATTTTTGGCCTCACCATGCAGAATGTGAGATCGTAATTCCCTGACCAGGGATCGAACCCTTGTTCCCTGAATTGGAAGGATGGATTCTTGACCACTGGACTGCCAGAAAAGTCCCAACTTTCCTTGTTTTAAGTGAAGAATTTTATGATCATGAAATAACAAGCTGATGAGCCAGATCTCATTAAAATTAGAAGTGTCTGCTTTTTGAAAAGCAATGTCAATAGAGTGAAAAGTAAGCCACAGACTGAGAGAATGCAAAGCTCGTGTAGCTGGATATTTAAAGAATTTCAGAAATCAGTAATAAGAAAATAACCCAATAAAAAGTGGGCAAAATATCTGAATAGATGCTTTATGAAAGGAGCTATATGGATGGAAAGTAAGCACATGGCAAGGTGCTCATCTTTGTAAGCCTTCTTGGTGTTTGGTCACTAAGTTGTGTCTGACTCTTTGCGACCACATGGACTGTAGGCTGCCAGTCTCCTCTGTCCGTGGGATTTACCAGAAAAGAAGACTGGAGTGGGTTGCCATTTCCGTCTCCAGGGAATCTTCCCGACTAAGGATTGAACCCTGGCAGGTGGAGTCTTCACCACTGAGCTGCCTGGGAAGCCTTAGGGAAATGCAAATAAAGCCATAATAAGATACCATTCTCCATTAGAACAGCAAGGATTCAGTGCTCTGAGCACTGAATGGATGGAAGGGGGTCAGGAACAGGAACCAGGGCAAACATGCAGGAGACTGGTCCAGATGGGGATGTGCAAGAGTGCCCCGGCAGATCCAACTGTTGCTCATCAACTAACTGACCAGCTGAAAGAGTCAGTCAGTGAGCAAATGAATGCAACTCGGCAAACCCGACTCTGGAGGCCCTTGAAGACTACTGACGTGGATATTGGGCTCCCCAAAGATATGTCCACCCAGAGCCTGTGCATGTGACCTGATTTGGAATAAGCATCTCGACGGACGTAATCAAGTGACGATCTTGAGATGAGACCATCTAGGATTATCTGGTATGAATCTAAGTCCAATGACAAGTGTTCTTGTAAGAAAAGAAACAGGAAGAATCCAGACAGTAGGCCAAGCGAAGACAGAGGTAATGCACCTATAAGCCAAGGATTGCCAAGGGCTGCTGGCAGCCCCCAGAATCTGGGCCAGAGGCATGGAACCATTCTCCCTCAGAACTTCCAGAAGGAGACAGCCATGTTGACACCTTGACTTCAGACTTCCAGCCTCTGGAACTGTGAGATAATACACATATGTTGTTTTAAGCCACCACGTTTATGGTGATTTGCTATGGCAGCCCTAGAAAAGTAGTGCAAAGACCCTTCTGCGCCACTGAGATTTTCGTTTGGAAAGAAGGAAGCCACTGAAAGTGTTGGAGCTCCAAGATGGTGGAAGAATATCCTGAAGGTATATGTATATTCCATGATGCTGGGAAAGATCGATAGTAAAAGGATAAAGAGGCTGCAGAGGATGACAGTTAGATAGCACCACCGACTCAATGGACGTGAATTTGAGCAAACTCCCGGAGATAGTGGAGGATGGAGGAGCCTGTAAAGTTGCAGTCCATGAGGTCACAGAGTCGGACACAACTTAGTGACTGAACAACAAGTATGTAGCCTGGGCTACTCTCAGGACCGGAGCAAACCAGGAAAAACCGGAGGCCAGGCTCTGGGTCGCCTCTCAGAGCCACAAAGCTTTATTGCTTACGTTCCAAGTACGACCCCCTTCTACATCTCCCCAGCCGCAGATCAAGGGTCTGCTGTAGTCTTCTCACGTGCTGTGCTTAGTTGCTCAGTCGTGTCCGACTCTTTTTGACCCCATGGACTGTAGTCCACCAGGCTCCTCTGTCCATGGGGATTCTCCAGGCAAGAATACTGGAGTATGGAGTATATACTCCAGTATATATATATATATATATACACACACACACTCCATATATATACATGGCAAGAACACTGCCATGCCCTCCTCCAGGGAATCTTCCCAATCCAGGAATCAAACCAGGGTCTCCTGCTTTGCAGGTGGATTCTTTATCAGCGGAGCTATGGCTAAAAGCAGCCCACAGTTACAGAAGCAGACTTAAAAGAGGTCAGGGCATGCATTTTCCTTCCCTTTTGCCCCAGTCCTTCTGTTGCTAAAATGACCTCCCTGACAGCAGGCCCAGCTCTCAGGGAATGGGTGTGAAAAAAGGTAATGAGTGTCCAAGGGGATAACGGTGAGGGGGCCAGACCCAGCCCAGCCGAGGCCTGAGCCCAAAAGGAGGCATCCCCCTTCCCCCATCACCTGTTTGGTTTTATCTTCCTCTGGTTTTTTGAACGCCTTGCAAATGTGTAGACATCTTCCCCACTCTCTGTAGCTTCCTCTTTCCTGCAGACTCTCTCCCTGGCCTCTGTGCTGATGCTGCCTGTCTCAGAATGATGCTCCCAGGAGGTAGGTGTCATGCCCACGACGGTGTGGATCTGTGCAGGCAAGCACTTAGCTGGGTCCCAGAGACACATGGTCAATCAGAGCCAACCAGACTGGCATGGGGAGGAGGCGTGGAGGGACCACATGAGCCAAGGCCTTTTTCTGTCCCTCCAGATGCTTATCTGATCATCCTTTCTCATCCCTATTTTTCTGGAATATGTGGGAAGTTAATGATGTATGGCAGCAGTTTCCAACCAGGAGGGATATTCGGGATAAATGTCTGGAGATGTTTTGGGCTGTCACGATTTGGAGTTAACTACGGGGATCTAGTGGGTAGAGGCCAGGGATGATCCTAAACATCATACCATGCACAGAGCAGTGCCCACAACAAGAAACTCTGCAGCCCTGAATGGCAGCAGTGCGGAGGCTGAGAAACCCTGACATACAATGAGGCTCCGTTTACCAGAAGGTGAGAAACAGCTGTGATAAAGCCCATGCGTGTGACCTCAGAGAAGTGAAGAGATGTTTCTTCCTTCAGGGAGCCTCAGACACATAATTATTGTGAAATAACAAAAGATAAGAGCCCTGAGGATTTAGCTGAAGTGACAGCTGAGAGAAAAAAAAAAAAAGGCTGTTTGTAAACAGGACCGAGAAGGAATTAATTGTGGCCAGTGTCTAAGAATAGAATATCTTCTAGAAATAACTAATATGTGTACAGTACTTACTAGTTTTTATGAAGTGCTTAAAATCTTATCAAAAACACTTTTAAACCAAAATGGCAACACCAACAAGATCCACAGGCTCTGGCAGGTAAAAGTTTAGTTAAATTTAGCTGGAACATAACTCAGACAAAGGAGTTGCTGCCAAATATATTTTGGAGGTTTCTGAATTTTTAGGTGATAAAAATGACTATATAAAAATTTTGTTTACCTGAAGATCTTTTATTTGTTTATTATTTTTTTAGCATGACTGAGTCAAACATTATTCTGGATGTTTCTATGGAGGGTGTTTTTGGGTGAGATGGACATTGAAAAAGGCAGACATAGAGTACAGTAGATTCCCGTCATCACGTGGGTGGGACTTGTCCAATCAGGGGAAGGCCTCAATAGAACTAAAAATCTGTCTCCTCTATGTAAGAAGGAATTCTCCAGTGGGCTGCCTTTGAACTTCATCTGCAATGCTAGTTCTTCAAAAGACTGCCTTTGGATCCAAACTACAACTCTCTCCTATGTTGGCAGGCCTCCCCCATCAGATTTTGGACTTGCCAATTCCCTACAATCATATGTGCAAACTCCTTATAATAAATCAATCTTTATTAACATCTATCTACATATCTATCTATCTACTTATATTCTATCTAGGTTTCCCTGGTGGCTCAGTGATAAAAAAACTCTGCCTGCTAATACTAGAGACCAGGGTTCAGTCTCTGGGTTGGGAAGATCCTCTGGAGGAGGAAATGGTAACCCACTCCAGCATTCTTGCCTAGAAAATCCCATGGACGGAGAGGTCTGGAGGGCTGCAGTCCATGGAGTCACAAAAGAGTCAGACATAACTTAGCAACTAAACAACAATCTTCTCTCTATCTATCTGCTTGTCTATCTAATCTTCTATCTATCTATATCTGTTTCTATATACATCTGTCTCCTATTGATTCTGTTTCTCTGGAGAACCCTGACTATGACGCTTGGCAAAGGCCCCTTCTCTGGATCTTGGCTCGCTCAGTTGTATCTATCTACAGGATGAATCACAGCTAACTCTTAGAAGGAGCAGATGTCAAAACTGATTTCTCCCAGCCCAAGGATGGCCCCTCTTTGTCAACACCAGTGATGGAACGCTGGTATCATTGATACTGTGACTTACATAGTCCTAATGAGGGTCTACACTCACCCCCACGTCAGTAATCTCACTGGATTTACACATTTATGCCTCTTACAGCACCCGGATCATCCCATGTTCCAGGAGAGTGGACAGGTCTAAGAGAACAGATGTTATAAGAGAGAGTGCAAGCATCAATCTAGTTGGTCCACTTCCTTGTCTAATGCTCTAGCTGCCACACCATTCTTGGTTATTGGACCAAGTCTCTTGGACACCAGAGGCTATTTCCTCTTGAAACATCTGTAGAAGGGAGCCCAGGGTGTGACGGGCCAGAAAGCTGGCTGTACAAGGACTGTGCAGACGGTACAGAAGGGAATTGGGGCCATTTGCCTTGAAGAAGAGAGTACAGGAGGGCTGTGGTTTGTGTCTTCACTGATGAGCTCGTTATGCAAGCAGGACTTGATTTATGTGATTGTAGGAGCCAGAGCGGGGATCAGCGGGTGGAGGCTGCAGGGAGGCAATATCAAATCACTGTAAGCTGTTTGGTGCAAGTAATGAGCTTCCTTTGATCGGAGGAATGTAAGAGAGATAGGCTGTAGACAAAATATTCAGCCTATACTGCATGGAATGATCTTTCACATCCTTTCCAGCCCTGAATTTTGTGACATCTAACAAGACTCAGCCCAGGCACGAAAAGAGGCCACCGCCCCAGAGTCAGCCCCTAAGCTGGATAGTGGATAACCAAACAACCACCACAAAAGAGGCATGAACTCAAGATGTGTTTCTAGGGCAGGCAGGCCTGCTTCAGCCAGGCAGTCACTCAGGTTCCTTGTTTTACCAGACCCCTGGAACAGGGCCTCGGACTTGCCCAGGACACTGAAAATCGTCTTCTGTAAACAAGGCTGCACTCCACTTGTGGTCCAAATGGTCTGTGCTCTGCAACGCACCAACCTCCAGGTGCCCAGGGTCTGCACGTGCTCACAGTGCTGTCGGACTCCAGCCAAGCACCTGAGTAATTGATGATGAAGTGGTGGATGTTAGAGATTGCTGAAAAATCTTTGTGAAATTGGTTCCAGCTCACCTGAGCCTACCTCCCTGGCCCCAGCAGGTCCTAAGAGGGTGCTTATCCACCAGTCCAAGGGTGGAGAGACTCTGAGATGAACTGGGTGTTACTGACCTGAGAGAGCCTGGTCTGCCCCCCATTTATCAGGAATGAGGGGCTCCTAAGAATGGGGGGCTCAGTTGCTGCTGCTTGGTGCAGGGCCGGCTTGCAAGCCTTCCCTGCTTCTGGAAACACAAGCAGTAAGAACAGTAAAAAGAGCATTGATACCTTTCTTTCAAATGCCTTGAAACACTTGAAAATCCACAGTTTCAGGAGGGCAGGGGCCTGGCGTGGCCCTGTACATGTGAGAATGGCTTGGGCTTGTCCATGGCTAGGTGGGGCTGGGGCCACATCTGTGTTCTGTGGCTGCCACTTCTCCCACTTCAGGGGCATCAGCAATGTCAGGAGGAGGGCAGTGATGGCTCTGGGCTTCTCTACTTTGATCAGAGATGCCAGAGTGTGTTTGGCTCTGGGCACATGGAGCAAGGAAGAAAGACAGAGCTGCCCCAGTTTAGCGAAGCTGCAGGAATGGTAGAAGGCTGGCTGGAATGTTGAATGAAGGCAAGAGGCAGCAGAAGACAGTGAGGCTAGGATGGTAAACAAGAAGCAGCAGAGACTGGGAGGACGTGAGAGTGCAGTTCACACCTCTGAGCAGCTGTTGGGAAGAAAGAAGGTGGATCTATCCTGTGTGGTCCTGAGCGTCAACAGGTGGAAGTTAAAAGAAGGGCTCTGACTCATGATAGAGACGTTCAGCCACCGCGTATTTCTAAATGGGACACAGGCTGCCACAGGATAGACCAAGTCCCCCATCGTCACTAGTGTGTAAAAGGCAAGAGATGAGAGGTCACATGTTGGACTGGGGATGGTGGGTGAAGTATTGGCAAGATCACCACGCAACCCATCCAGAGATGAGGTCTATTTCTTTCTGAGAGTCTTTCAGTTAACTGTGGCCACAATAAATGCAGAGTAACACGCAGTCAGAGGGTCTCAGCAGCTGATAACAAAATTCTGATTTAGCTCCTGTGTCTGCAGAGTAGCTGGAAGCAGGTGATCCAGGCGGGGTTGGCTGGGAGGAGCTTATTGTCACTGGATCCTCATCATCTCCTGGGGCCAGTGGGCCGCTTCGGCTTATTTGTCTCACTGAGATGGCAGAGGGGCCAAAATGCAAGCAGAATGCAAGGCCTCTGGAACCCCAGGTCCAGGTGCCATCACTCTGCCACCCAAAGCAAGTCAATGAAGGTGATGAGTATGAGTATATCCTGTCTGTGGAAATGGGGAGCAGAGAAGAATCGGGGCCAATACTGCAGCCTACTGCAGCGGGCACTGTGTTGGTTTGGGTGGAGACAAAGTAGGTGTGCAGACATTAAGTAAATCAGTGAGAAGCTTCCTAGCTTGAAGAGTTGTTCCAAAAGCAGATTCATAAGGAAATCAGTGCTCTAGGCAGAATGCAAAACTTCCTGGTCACGCGAAGCCTTGTGGGCAGAGTCAGGCCTTTAGCTTTGATGCTGCACTTAAAAATCTATGGCCTGCGATGGAAGGAGACCCAGGAATCATCTAGCCCAAACATCTTACTTCTCGGACCAGAAATCCCAGAGCCAGAAAGGGGAAGTGACTTGCCTAACTCATCGTGCTTGGAGCCAGCTCTCAGCATAGCATTCCTCTCTTCCCCTGCATTGCCAGGGCTCAGGTGACCTTGCTGCACTCTGAAGAGGAGCTGAAGGGGCCCAAATGTGAGTGCAAGTCCAGCGCAGACCCAGCACTACACCTGCCCAGCGAATTCAATCAGATGGCCGTATTAATCAATGATGTGTCCTGGGCACTCAGGGGCAGGAGGCGTGGCTTGCCAGGGAGACTGAAGTCAGGAAGGCTTTTTCCAGGAGCTGAGATGTGGGCTGGTGGCAGCCAGGAGGGACGCAGTTTCCTCTGACCTCTTTCAGGCTCGCCCGAGTTGGATGCACTGGCCAGGAGCAACACAGTGCTGGAGAAAAGGAGGCAGATTCTGACCAAGTGCAAGGACTGCCAGCTGAGTGTTGCGAGGCTGCTTGACAGAGAGACCAGCCGGCAAGGAAGGCCCTCTCCGTGGCCCTGCTCACCACTGCCCCCTCCCTAGAGAAGCTAAACCCCCAGAGGCCACATCTGGAGAAGTGGCTGCTGCAGAACCACTTGCTTGCTCACTTCATGTTCCCCAAGCTTTTCCAGTGGTTCCCCAGCACATCCATGTCCTCAGAATTACACAAGCTGCCACGGGAACAGAGGGGTACAGACGCCATGTGGCAGAGAGAACTGCCAGCAGTGAAGTCAAACTAATGCCCACTGGGCTGCGGAGACACAGAAAAGGGGCCCATTGAGTCCATCTCCCCGTTTCCTAAGTTCTGTCCTAGCAGGGGCCCTGTCTTTCTCCAGTACCCAGAAGACTGTCTGGCATCCAGATGGTGCTAAATAAGTGCTGATGGAATGAATGAGTGTCAGATTAGTCTGAGAGGTTATTAAAGTCTTATTGGTGGAGATGAATGGGCACTGGGCCCTGAAGGATGGATGGGATTAGAATCTGTGACAGTCAGTTACTCTGAATAAGGATTTGCCTCCCCTGCCTGCATTGCTTCTGCCAAAATTCCCCTTCAACGACTTACAGAAGCCCTTGTCCTCCATCATGGCATTCTACAGAGTTGTTTCCAGCAAGAAGCTCACCTCCAGGCCAAGTGAAGTGCAGCAGAGGGCCTGTGCTCTCGGAATTCACTGGCCTCATGGTATTCTCCATCTACCTGAAAGCAGCTGGTTGATAGGGCTGCAGAATAGTTTGGAAACAATACCTTGCAGGGTGGGGCAGTGCCCTCTGGATGCTGTCTCTGTTCCAAATCAGCATCCAATAGGCAGTGCTGTTTGTCTCACTGCTGGGATCCTAGTCCAGCAGTCAAGGCGAGGAATGGGAAGGGGGCCATCACTATCACAACTAGTGATCTTCTAGCAAAAATTTTGCTTCCTGATGCTATGATATTATCTCCATTGACTTAGAGGTCTTACTTCCAAAAGGAGGAATACTTCCATCAAAAGGCAAAACAATAGGGCTTCCCTGGTGGTCCAGAGGATAAGAATCTGCCTGTCAATGCAGGGGACGTGCGTTCGATCCCTAGTCTGGGAAGATCCCACATGCCTTGTGGAAACTAAGCCTGAGTGCCACGATCACTGAAGCCCGAGCGCCCTGGAAGCTGCGCTTTGCAACCAGGGAAGCCACTGCAATGAGAAGCCCACACACTGCAGTGAAGAGTAGCCTCCACTCGCACTAGAGAAAGCCCATGCGCAGCAACAAAGACTCAGCACAGCCAGAAACAGATAATAACACATCTTAAAAAATGAAAGAAAGAGACACAGCATGATTACATTGAACTGGGAGTGAAGATGGTGAGATCCCAGCCATTCTGGGTTCCTCATGCCTCTGAATCAGCAGGCAAAGAAGGAGTGTATACCCATGTGTGCATGCTAAGTTGCTTCAGTCATGTCCGACTCTTTGCAACCCTATGGACTGTAGCCCGCCAGGCTCCTCTGTCCATGGGATGCTCAAGCAAGAATACTGGAGTGGGTTGCCATGCCCTCCTCCCGGGGATCTTCCCGACCCAGGGACAGAACCCCTGTCTCATGTCTCCTGCATTGGAGGCGGGGTCTTTAGCACTAGAGCCACCGGGGAAGCCCTGGGCAGACCCACATCCGCCACGAATTCTCTGAGTGACCTTTGACTGATGATGTCCCCTCTCTTCATTTCAAAACCTATAAAATGTGGTGGTCACATAAACACCTCTTGGTTTAAATCTGTGTCCAGTTCTAATATCAGAGTCTATAGTGTGTCGAGCATATGTGCTAGGTAGTATAATATTCCTAATCAGAATTCCTTTCCAACAGCAGGTCAAAAAGTTTGGTCTCACTTCAAACGCTCAAGGCATTGGTAGGGGCTGCCTAGAGCTTCTTTGAGAAAGAAACTTAGGCTGTACCCAGGTTTAGCAAGAAAGAGTTCCATGGTTGACACCCTTGGAAGTTAGGAAGTGATGACTTAATGATTTAGCACTGCTGAGGTGCCTGCTCCAACCCGGGAGAGGTGTATACAGTGGTGTGTAACAAAGATGCTTATGCGCTACCTGTTCGACAGGTAGGCCTGTGGAATGAGAGCAGAAGCTGTTGGATGCTCCTGGCACTGAGAGCTTTCTGCCAGGCTGCGCCAGTGTGCCTGCTGCCCAGGAGCAGATCCTCTGATACTTTGAAGCAAAAAGAACGTGCTCCTGGGGCTTCTTGAAGACATAGAGGAAACAGGCTGTGTACAAGGCTCACATCTGGTCTCCTGTGGCTGCCCACGGAGCCCCCATGCTACCATTGACTGTTGTGCCTTCCTGAGCCCTGTTGCCATGATGTAACGTGGGTGCATGGGCTTCCCAGGTGGCACTAGTGGTAAAGAACCCTCCTACCAATGCAGGAGATGTGAGAGACATGGATTCGATCCATGGGTTGGGAAGATCCCTGGAGGGGATCCCGCTCCAGTATCCTTGCCTGGAAAACCATACACAGAGGAGCCTGGCGGGTGTGGGATTGCAGAGTCGAAAGCGAACTGAAGTGACTTAGTACACACACACACACACACACACACACACACACACACATGGGCATGGGAGGCATGCACAGCCCTGTCACGGGAGACACCAAGGCCCAGCTCCATCCACAGCTCCCTGTGTGGTCTCATGAGAATTGTCAGGCCTCAAAGTCTCAGGATGCTCATCTCTAGATGGCAATTGTGCAACAGAAGTAAGAGCCAGGAGGGTGGACTTGGACTCCAGGACCCCTTACAGCTTCTATAGATAGATAGGTAGGTAGATACTCAGTTTCTATAGAAAAGGGAGAAGTTTCAGGAGACTGGAAGGTTTGAGTCTAGAGTCTTTGAATAATAAGTGACCAAAAAAACCTAAGCCAAGCTAGCTTAAGGGGAAAAAGCATTTTGCTCAAATAACTAAAATCACAGGGGTAGGATTTGATTGTAGGCTTGGTTGGGTTCAAGCTTCTTGCACCGCCATCTAATACTAACACATCCAACACTCCCTGAGTGTCTCAAGCCTGTTGCTTCCTGTAACGGCTCCACTTCAGGCAGGATTCCTCCACGTGGTAGCTGTTGTCCATTCAGAATCCCTCATCCCTTAAAAACAAAAGATCAGCAGAGAAACACAGCTGTTTCCCCTTTCTTCCTTCTAGCAGAAGTTCTAGGATTGTATTTCATCAGCTCAGGTTCTGGGTCCATCCTTGACTCAATCACTGTGACCAGGGATAGGGCCCCAGTCCTAAATCAGGTTGACCCCACTTCTAAATACATGGTAAGATAATGGGAAAGATTATGAAAAGAGGGGAAATGGATGCTGGAAAGACAGAAGCAATAGGTACGCAACATGCCATAGATCAAGGTCTCTGTGTTTATAGTTGACAACTGACCCAGCCAGGACACATTCCTGAGGCTAGGAAAACCAATCAGCGAAACCAAACAAAGAAAAGAATCCCATCACTCACTAGCTGGTAGAAAAACATCAGCATACATGTGGGTAACTGTGGGCTCAGCACCATGCTAGGAAACTTTTACAGCAACAAGAGGTAGATTATGTGATCCAGAAATTCAGTCAGTTCAGTCGCTCAGTTGTGTCCGACTCTTTGTGACCCCATGAATCACAGCATGCCAGGCCTCTCTGTCCATCACCATCTCCCGGAGCTCACTCAGACTCACGTCCATCGAGTCGGTGATGCCATCCAGCCATCTCATCCTCAGTCGTCCCCTTCTCCTCCTGCCCCCAATCCCTCCCAGCATCAGAGTCTTTTCCAATGAGTCAACTCTTCGCATGAGGTGGCCAAAGTACTGGAGTTTCAGCTTTAGCATCATTCCTTCCAAAGAAATCCCAGGGCTGATATCTGCAGTGATTTTGGAGCCCCCCAATATAAAATCTGACACTGTTTCCACTGTTTCCCCATCTATTTCCCATGAAGTGATGGGACCAGATGTCATGATCTTCGTTTTCTGAATGTTGAGCTTTAAGCCAACTTTTTCACTCTCCACTTTCACTTTCATCAAGAGGC
The DNA here is from genome assembly GCA_006410635.1 of Cephalophus harveyi. Classification (NCBI taxonomy): domain Eukaryota; kingdom Metazoa; phylum Chordata; class Mammalia; order Artiodactyla; family Bovidae; genus Cephalophus; species Cephalophus harveyi. The sequence goes on from SJYT01043615.1 coordinate 284,144, forward strand.
TTTTTAGTTCCTCTTCACTTTCTGCCATAAGGGTGGTGTCATCTGCATATCCGAGGTTATTGATATTTCTCCTGGCAATCTTGATTCCAGCTTGCGTTTCTTCCAGCCCAACGTTTCTCATGATTTACTCTGCATATAAGTTAAATAAGCAGGGTGACAATATACAGCCTTGACACACTCCTTTTCCTGTGTGGAACCAGATCTGATAGATAGAGTGCCTGATCCAGTCATTAGAGACATGCAATGTAGACAAAATTTAACATAGAACAGTAAATGAAGGTCTCAGGTATTTGATGTACACAGTTCTCTGGGAAATGAGAGCCTGAGGGAGGGGGCTGCTAGTCACCCTGACCAGACAGTGAGGACGAGGGCCCCTGTGGAGAGAGAGCGGATGGATGACTGCAGGAGAAAGGCGGGTATTCCGGGTAGGACGGCTTGGGAGCTCGCAGCGGCAGAGTGGAGAAAGTTGACAGGAAAAGGCAGGATGGGACCCAGACATCAGATAGGGGGTGAGGTTTACTCTGGTGGCACCAGGGAGCCTTGGCCAGCTTTAGGGCAGGGCTTGCTCTTACTACCAGCTCTGCAAACCCACCTAGCATAGCAAGAGTTCCTGTAGCAAGTCGCCGGGGAAGAAAGAATGCTTGTGTGAAAAGTGCATATCTTAAAGTGTCAATTAAAAAGGAAAAAAAAAAAAAATACAATACTGTATATATTGTATGATCCCAATTTGGTGGACCAAAAAAAAAAAATATATATATATATATATATATACAGGCATTATGCTGCCAACTATCAAGAAGTGAGTATCTGTGCTTCCTGAGCACTCCCTGGCTTGGGCAACAGAGCCCTCTCGGTCCATCGGGCCTCATCCTGTGATGTAGGTATTATCTTCCCCTTCCCACAGCTCGAGAAGTAAGTTCCACACAGACTAACGAAGTGAGTGGCAGAGTCGGGCTGTGATGCCAGGCGTGTCTAAATCCACACCAGCTCCTGTGTCGAAATGTTGACCATGATTAGGACACTGTGGGCAGATTACGAGGGATTTCCATTTTTCTTTTTATACTTTTCTATAGTTTGCAAATTGTCCAGGGTGAATAGATGTTCCTTTTGTCAGTAGAAAACAAATACATACTTTCAAAAACTTCGTCTAGTTCTCATGCCAGGGAACCTCAGCCCTCCAGAAAAATTACTATCAAAACTACCACTTAATTTCCCGGTGCCTCAGTGGTAAGAAAGCCTGCTCACAAGCCAGCAGGGAGAGGTTTTACTTGCAGACTTCCTGTCCCTTATATTGCCACAGAACCCATTTTATTTTTTGTAGTTCCTTCATTTTAAAATTAATTTTCATCATGTAAATGATATCAGACTCCCTGTTCTTTGTAGGAAATTAAAAATATTATAGAGAAGATTAAAACATCTTATGCAATGAGAGGTCACTGAGTTTCTTCTTTTTTTCCTTCCTTTCTTTCTGGCTGCATCAGGTCTTAGTTGTGGGATCTTTTGTTGTGTTGTGCAAGTTTATTAGTGCCCCCATCCCATCCTCACCCCCTCATGTGAGATCTTATTCCCCGACCAGGGATCTAACCCACATCCCCTGCATTGGAAGGCAGATTCTTAACCACTGGACCACCAGGAAAGTCGTTATTGGTGGGGTGTGTCCTTCTAGGCTTTTCCTTACGTCTTTCCATATAGAACCAGAAAAAAATGTAGTGTTATTGCATGTGTGTTTAATATCACATTCTATTTTGTGTACTCCTAGCTACTTGCTTTTCTTACTGGTGGAACAGGGAACTTGGTAAGAGTCAGCCACGGATGTCTTCTGGAATTGTGAAGAACCAAGGAACATCATTCAAGCAAGGCAGGTGGGTGGGTGCTTAGAGGGAGGAGGCTGTTCACTGTGGACTCTCTTGCCTGTTCTGAGCTCTGGCCCTGCCTCTGTAGGAGGAATAGTCTCTGCACAGGGTCAGCAGATAGCGTGCGCTGAGTGGGGGAAGTCATCATCCTGGGCCATCATCAGTGATGCGATGTCTTCAGTGACCAAGGAGGGAATCGTGTCACCTTCATGAAAACCACAGGCTGTTATTCTTTGCTAACCAGGGGCCCAGTTTCAGGGACCTGGCCTAGGAATACAGAACCAGAGATGGAAGGGAAGGCCCTTGGATATCTGTCTCACCTAGGATGTCAGGAAATGGAGGGTGTGTGGGGAGGGGCTGGCAGCAGGTCTAGCCTTTCTGAGAGGACTATGTGGGTGTGGTAGCATCCACCACGGAGATAACAATAAACTCACATGGATCAGGAGCTGGAACTGTGCCCGTCTGTTTTTATTTGCATGGGTGTGAGGATCTAACAGGAGTCAGCAGACTGGGGAAAGGCCTCTACCGAATACAAGACACCAGATTTCTCAAGGGCCCTGTGAGTGGGTGCAGACTCCACCTGGATTCATGTGATGGAGAAAAAATACAGACGCACTGTCCTGTGTCCTCAGTGTCATGGCCACGTCCTTAATCCCTTTTCACATCCCAGGGAAAGGGTCCAGAAAACCGGAGAAGGTAAAGCGTGAGCAGAGGGAGGCCTGGAGCTGATCCCACTCCGAGGGATGCCCCTGCTGGAGAAGACTCGAGAATCCCTTGGACTGCAAGGAAATCAAACCAGTCAATCCCAGAGGAAATCGATCCTGAATATTCATTGGAAGGACTGATGCTAAAGCTGAAGCTCCCATATTTTGGCCACCTGAAGCCAAGAGCTGACTCACTGGAAAAGACCCTGATGCTGGGAAAGATGGCAGGAGGAGAAGGAGATGATAGAGGATGAGACAATGCTTGGATTGTCTCACCACCGTCTCAATGGACATGAGTTTGAGCAAAGAGATGGTGAAGGACAGGGAGGCCTGGATTGCTGCAATCTTTGGGGGACACGACTGAGCAACTGAACAACCCATGCTTGCGTGACCCCTTGGGGGAGGGTCTCCTTCAGCTCTGCACCCTCAGGCCACTACCCTGCCTCACCTCTGACCAAACTCATGAGTGACATCAGGACTTGTGCATCCATGGAGGGAAGCCTAGCTGAGGGTTCAAACACACCCAGGCTCGATTTGCAACTCTGGTTCCTCCCAGCTGGTGGCATCAGGGGCCTCTCCTCCCTGAGGTTCGGTTTCCTCTTCTACAGGTGAAGTGAAGTGAAGTCGCTCAGTCATGTCCGACTCTTTGAGACCCCATGGACTGTAGCCCACCAGGCTCCTCCCTCCATGGGATTCTCCAGGCAAGAGTACTGGAGTGGGTTGCCATTCCCTTCTCCAGGGGATCTTCCCTGACCCAGGGATCGAACCCAGGTCTCCTGCATTGCGGGCAGGCGCTTTAACCTCTGAGCCACCAGGGAACAGTGGCTACAGGTGGACAGTAATAAATCCAGCTCAAGTGCATTGATAAATAGGCCTAACCTACGTGCTCCAGAAACACTGGTTTCCCTTCACTAGGGGCCCCATTCCCTCTTGTTACTTTCCAGTAACAAGAGACCATCAACAGCCCATGCCTGAGGTCCCGAAAGGAGGCACGGGGTCTAGGGGGTTTGAGCCAGCCCCCAGGAGCTCTCAGTCTGCCATCTCAGTCCTGGCTGCCGCCCCCCACCCCCAGCCCACTCCCTGCAGTCCCAGACCAGAGACCTCAGGGGGACCAACAGGAGGTGAAAGCTGCTTCCCAAAGGAAGGAAGGAAGGAATCCAAGCATCGTCTCATCCTCTATCATCTCCTTCTCCTCCTGCCCTCTTTCTTCTGAACAGCCTTCTTTCCTGCTAATCTGTCTCCACCCTGACCCCCGTAGCTTGGGCGTGGTTATTTATGGTGCAACTGCATTGGGATGGGGGGTCTGGAGGAACCACGTAGGGGGCCTCTGTTTACTTGCTAGGTGGATGCTGTTACTGAGCCACATACCTCGAGGAGTGCAGCGCTTTCCTGAGCTACTGGTTGGGGCCATTCTCCCTGGAGGTGGAAGACGTCGCTCAAAGGGACACATGCCCCTCTGCGGGCCTGCTAGGTTCCCAGAATAACTACTCATAAGCAGTCACTCCACCTCTATGTTTATACAGCTGGGGAAGATGAGAGTGTCAGAGAGGAAGATCAGAAACCACAATTGTTGAGAGACTCATTTGGGAAAGTAGATGGGAAACTCCATTAAACCAAGTACCGGGAATGTGGGGTGTGTGTATCACCTACCTCGCTGGGCTGGTGAGAGACACCCTTTATTTGGTTGAACACCTTTTCTGAAACTCTTTCCAGCACCTCAGAGGGGCCTGTGTGCATTCCCTCGAGGTCCTGGGCTCACTTGGTGGGCTTTATCTTGCTCTGTCATCCTTGATTCTTACTTTCGTTTTTGGAGTACTTCTCCTAGGACACCAGCGTTTAGGGCCTGTAATTAGGTCCACATCTGATTCATATCTTTATCTCGGGGTGCCAAGCACAGGGCCTGAAATAGAGTCTACTGTCAGTAACAGTTTGCTGAATTAAAAAAAAAAAAATCAAAGAGCCAGAGAGCCCTGAATGGAATGTTCAACCCGCAGGGCAGCTCACCCAGCTTCGTGTGGACATCAGCAGGGCAACCAGGGGCCAGAGCATGGTGCCCAGGGACCTGCAGCTTGGCCCCTGCTTCTGCTGAGGCAGTTCAGTCCCCCACTGTCCACCCCAGCCCACGGCTACCATTCCTGTACCATCAGTGTCAACCCAGATCAGAAACCCTGACATTCCTTTGACCTCTAAGTAAACATGCTCTCTCACAAGCCGTGTGTGTGTATGTGTGTGTGTGTGTGTGGCAGAGTGTCTGCGGAGCATGGGGTGTGTCAACCTCAAACACTGGTACTACTGGGGCAATGCCCCTCCAGTTGCCCTATCAGAGGCTCCTCCCAGCCCCAGGACTACGCTCCTCTCTCTTCAACTTCAAAGGCTCCACATTTCATCCCCTCTCCGATCACCAGACTACATATTCTTATAGCCCTCCCTCTTCAAACTCAAAAAAAGCCTCCTCCAGGAACTGGAAAATTCCACCATCATGCTCTGAAACATCAAAAAAAGAAGAAGAAGAAAAAGAATCCCCCAAGGACAAAGGATGCCAAACGTTGAGAAACACCCTGCTGTTTTCTCCTAGATGAGAACAGAAAAGACAAGACTCTCCCTAGCAAGACTGTAATCACCTCTAACAAAAAGGAGACAGCAAGTACTACACCTTCCTAGTACATTGCTCTGGAAGGAATGTTCAAACACCGTTTTTAATAGTACATCAGAGCCAAGCCCCAGTGCAGGAGTTGACCTTCGGATGGTGGTCAGTGGGGGAAGTGCTGAGGTTCACCTGATCCGGTCAGGGATTGCAGGCTCGTGTGTCACCAAGGAATCAGGAATCCCTTCTGATGCCCACTTACTCTCAGGATTATTTGTAGAACTTTCTAGGTCTATTACTCGAATAGCTTTGTGGTATGGTAACAGCCTTCTTGGCTTCAACTTGATTAAGGATGATTCTTTGGGAAGAAGTGAGAGAGAAGCCACCGGGCATATTTGGCTGTGGCTGATAGACACTGCAGCTACATTCAGTCTGGTTAGCTCAGAAAAAGACCCTCCTGTCTCCTCTCTTGGACATGTAGGAAGCCTGCCGGCTCTGCTGCTGCTGCTTCTGCTGGGCCCCTGGTAGAGACTGTGCTCTCCATGGACCAGAAGCAGCTGCCGGGTAATTCCAGCCAAGGGCAGGCCTGCCCCCTGCTGCCTCTGCAGGCCTGGCAGGGTGGGTGCGATCGGGCATGCCCTGGCCTCCTCCCCGCACCCTCTGTGCCAAGGGGTGGTGGGAGGGAACAGGGAAGCACGGGTGTTTCCCTCGGACACTTGGGTGTGGGTTGTGTTTTGGCTCCACCAGAAGAGAACCAGAGAGAAGTACGTAACCAAGTTTATGACTTGGTGGCAACACAACCCTTGGCCAAGAGTCCAGAGCTTCAGGACTGCAGATGCTGAATGAGATGGACACGGAGAGCTGGGCCAGACTGGACAGGAGTACTTCAGAGCGCCCAGGACATATGGCACATGGAGGGTGGAGGAGGAATGGGCAGAAAGAGAAAGACGTGACACCATAGGGCATGCAGAGCCTGCCCTGAGACTTCACCATGCCCTGGGGAGAAGGGCCAGGGCACCATGCCATGCTGGACAGCAAACAGGATGGGCTGTCAGGGGACTCGGGTTTCTGCTCTTTGCCCTGGGATCTTTGGTACGTCTCCTGTCTTCTCTGAGCCTCAGTTTCCCCAACTATGATACGCTCTTAGGAATCTTTAGGAGGCCTTCTGGAGGAAGGAAGGAAGCAGAGCAGGGAAGCGAGTTGTGAGAAGCTGAGAGCCCCACACCAGCACACCTTGCCTCCTTCTCTAACCTTTGACCCAGGCTGGCAGAGACTGGAAGGCCCCTGCAGGGTTCCCATCACCACAGGGCCCTGGGCTTGCAGAGCTGTGGACACTGGGGAAGAACGGGCAGGCAGAAGGGTGAGGAGCAGCCTGGCAAACAGATGACCTCCCGAGATGAGCAGCTCCAGCTGACGGCTGCCAGCCCCCAGCCCCCAGCTCCCCCCAGGGAAACTCAGTCCTGCTTGATGACCTGGGGGTGGGGTTCTGAGCCTGTTCCTGGCTAACCTGGTGTAGCAGCTCCGCTTCTAGAGGATTTAGGGCCCCTTCCTCCTGAGCAGCAGCGCCCCGTGGCCTGCAGGGCTACGGGAGCCAGAGTCAGGGGCCTTCCTGTAGAGCCCAGCTTCAGCCCCTCATTCAGCCTGCCCAGGGCAGGGTCGCTGCCCAGTACCTCAAGAGTTTGGAGGATGAAGGCCTGCTGAAGGCAGACAACAGTATTAAAACACAGAAAGAATCATTCACATCTGCCCCTTTTGACCAAGAAGCTCAGCTTTCTAAATAGGGTCTCCTTCCCAGCCTCCTTCTAGTTAGGGAGGAGGGTGTGATATGGGAATGCACCCACAGGGGGCCTTTGGGATGCTGCCTTGCTGACTCAGAGCTACTCTGTATCAGCCCGAATTTACCACTCGTTTCCTCAATATTTAAGTCCTATTCATCCTTTAGGTCAATGTTGTACCTCGTCCAGGAAGCCTTCCTGTCTACACTAACTCGCAGGAGTGTCTCTGACACTCATCATACTCCTGTTACCAAATCTTGCACTTAATTTTTCTCCCATCATCTTACGCTTGTTCTATTTTTCTCTGCACCTCACATGGGCTATAACCCAACACTAACTATAGTCCACTATCAATGGGGTTGGTTGAAAGCCACCAACATTTAAGAAGAAGAATCCTGTTTTCCCCATGTTAGCAAAGGCTCACAATTGTCCAACACCCTCATTTTACAGTTGGAGACACTGAGGCTCAAAGAGAGATCATGCTCTACCTGAGGTCGCATAGTGAGTCAGTGGTGGGGCTGGCCTTGGAATCCTATCACTGCAAGTTCAATCTCACAGCCATTTCTGAGTCTTTTCTGGAACCTCCTTGACAGATGGCCTTCCTCTGCATGGATGCCTCTAGTTCCTGGGAGCTCAGCCCTGCATTTCTTCCACCCGGAAAAAAATCTTTTTCACTGTAGCCTCCTCCCATTGGTCCACCTTTGCCGCTCATTCACTCGTTTGATCTCTCATCCATTCATTCAAACACTTCTTGATCACTTGTCTTATGCCAGGTGAATTAAACAAGTGTGACTTGCCCCCCAGAACAGGGGACAGTTGCAGAGAGCATTAAATGCTTGGTATAAAACGCTGAGTTCCAGGAGGGCGGGACAACTATGTATTCTCTCCCTGGATCTCTAGGGCCAATCACGGTGAGAAGCACTCCAAGGGGTCAATAAGCATTTACAGAATAGAAAAGAAAGGGCGGATGACGCTGATATGAAACAGGAAAAGGTCTGCTCAGGGTATGATGGTAACGGAGAGAATCCAGTTCTGCTTGTGTTGGGGGAAGGAACCGTCAAGGTGGGCTTGGCACGAGGGCAGAGAAAGGACGGCGCTTCAGCAGACAGGGGAGGTGGGGAGGGGCCAGCAGGAACATCTCTGTACAGTACCGCAAAGAACTGGCTACACCTGGTCCCGCTCAACCTTCTCGTGGAACCGTCATAGGGCAGGAATGGGGGGGTAGGAAGAACTGGGCAAATACGGACAGCTGGACCTCGAAGGGCCTTGAACCCTAAGTGAAGGAGCCTGGACTTGGCCCTGAGGTGAGAGGGAGGCAGCGGTGGTTTCTCCGAGGCGAGGGCCAGCATGGAACCAGAGCTTTGGAAAGATCATTCCAGTGACCGGCACTGCAGGGGATACATCCCCTGGCTCACATGAGGGCCCGTCGGGAAGCCAGTGCGATTGTCCAGGTGAGAGGCGATTTCAGAGCAGCCAAAAGACCCATCAGTTCCCAGCTGGATGGTAATGGGGCATTCCAAATGCAGTCCCAGGGGTGTCAGTGTCCCCCACCATATTTCCGCCCTGCGATGCTGGCTTGCCTGCGTGAGTAGCTTAAGCAGCTTACAGCTAATCCTCTGTTGGCCCCGGCCCCTCCTCACCGCACCACCACGGTCAGCCCCTGGGTGGGCAGAGCTGTGCTTCTGCTTGAGGACTCTCCTACGTCCTTTCCTGTATCTTTTCGGGGCCACCATCAGGCTCCCGAGCTTTCTCAACACCAAGATGGCCTCCGTGGCTCTCAGGCCCAAATTGATTAATCATCACTTTATTTCAGCTATCAGCTCTGCGGCAATTGGCATATTTATTCCTAATCAGCTCTTAAAAATGGCATCATTCAAAGGTGCTTAACCACATTACTTAATTCTCAGCCCGTATTGCTATTGATTTCAAATATTCTCCTCAAGATATGGCTCATCATTCAATGCAGAAGTCTGTTTATATAATAATCTTATCTGGTTACTAAAATCTGTGAAATCTCTTCAATTGCCTCTAATGCAAGATCGGAGGCTGGTTGCTAAATGAGTCAATTTTGCTTTAATTTGGTTTATTTACAGTACACGTTTTAGTGCTCCGCATTCCCGTCTTTTGCAGCAACACTGCAAATAAAGGCAAATACAGGCAGAGAGAGAGGTCTGCGCTTTTCTCAGTCTGCGGGAGTCGAGGCAGCCAGACTGAGCAGCCTGAAACGGAGCTCTCTGTCTCTGCTGGCCCGTGGAGAACCTGAAGTTGTCCTCAAGTGCCGACAGCGGCCGTGCACTGCAAGGCTCTCAACTTGGACTGGATTCAAGCCCCAGCTCTTGATCATAAAGATCAGCAGGTTCCCTGACATCAGGAAGCGCCAGTTTCTCATCTCTGAGATGAGAAAGCGGCGATAATGCAACATGTCTCCAGGTGCCCTAGAAGAACCATCAGAAGTTTTTAACGGTAAATTAACATTCACATGGGAGGTATTACATACAGAAGATTTCCCTGTGCGTTCCAGCACCAGTCTCCCATCCCGTGCATCAGCTCCCTCCCTGTGTTGCTTTGCTCCTGGACCAAACAGTTGCCTCAGGTCTCCATGTCGCAGCCCTTCTCCCTTTCCCTTTGCTTTGTACCCACTGCTGGATGGCCAGCCCTTTCTGGGTCTCTGGTGGAATGCCAAGGGAGAAAATGCGCTTGAGCCCTTGTGTCACTGTTGCTGGCAGCCTGATCCCTGGTCCTGTGGCCAGAGAGCAACAGCTAGGATCGGTGGCAGAGCACCCGGCCATGCCTCCTCTGCAGAGCCCGGAATATGCCAGATGCTGGACTGTGCAGCCCTGGGCCTGCCCACCTTGCTTTAGAGACACAGGCATGAGCAAAAGCAGGTGACCCAGCACTGCAAGGTGATGCTGTCCGGCTGCAGAAGGGGGCGTGGGATGTTCAATGAACCCGATGCTCTTTTCTGTGTTTGTTTGCTAAGGATGTGAGAGGAATGGGTGCCCAGGGCCGTCCCAGGGCCCCTCCTTGGCCGGGACAGAGCTCAGGGGCCCTCCTGCTTGTAGCAGGTGGTTCCCATTTTGCCCTAGGACGTGGCAGCTCTCTCTTGGTCAGGTGTGAAAGCTGCCATTTCATGCTCATCTTGCCCAATTAACAACAGCTGGTTCCCTATAAAACCAACTGGTGAGGTGGTTTGTTATTGGAAGACAATGCAACATCATTAGGCATTAATGGCTCCAGCCTCGTTTCCTGGCCCAAGTTCACAGGGTTAATGTGGCGAGATGTTGGGACTCACCGGGCAGAGTTACTCACTCCAGTTTGTAAGTATCTTGTTCAAGCTTCCTTTTCAGAATCAGGAACTGGGAGGTGGAGGGTCTGTATTTTCTGGAGGGGGCACTTTGCAGGAGGTGGTGGATCTGCCACTTACAGGAAAGAGACCCTCAGTGCTCCTGGCTTGAGAATTGAGGGGAATCACAGACTGTGTTCAGACAAGAGCCCTTTCACTGGCAATGTAAAGGCTTGACTGGGAGAGATGATGTTGGGCAGGCTGGGACTTAGAAATCATGCATCGTGAATAACTTCACTACATGTAATTCAAACCAGCCTCCTATTGTGGAAATGTCATCATGGGCTTGTATATTTCCTGTGACTTAAAACCAAAGCCTTGGTCTACATGTCCCCCTCAATCTTACTAATAGTGACCAACACCGTTTCACAAGGAAATCTCCCTTTCAGTAAGCAAATCACAGATCTCCACAATATTCATTCATTCATTCATTCATTTACTTGACAAATATTAAGTGACCATTTATTTTGTCTATTGATTTTCCAGACTGTGCTGACAAAAACATCTGCCTCTCCTAACAAATGTAGTTTGACCAGATGCATCTCATGGATTTTTGTTAAAAGGAACAATTTTTATTTATCCTTCACTCCTTCCTTCCTTCCACAAAAAATTTCCCAGTTATACTCCACACATACCTAACATTCAGTTTATGTGCCGAAGGACCAAGGAACTTATATGCTCATATTGACAACATGGGACCCCTACCAAGAGATGACCCAAAGCCCAGTCAAGGAGCCCTTGGTCCTGCCAGCAGCTGGCTATTCCAGCATGAGATTCGGACAGAGCCTTGGGGGTGATCGGACAGTGGCGGGACGGAGCCTCGGGCTGAGTTCACACATCCCATCCAGTTTGTTTGCTCCTGCATTTGTCCTCCCTTGATGTACAAACAAATGGGGATCCTGTCTCAATTCTGCTAAGGGAAAGCAGCACGAAGGCATGGAATCCATCACCAGTCAGAGCTTCATTTGGAGAGGAACATCCCAGTTCAGTATTCCTGCCTGGAGAATTCCATGGACACAGAAGCCTGGCGGGCTACAATCCATAGAGTTGGACACGACTGAAGCACCTTAGCATGCACGTATCCTTCAGGCCAGCCTGGTGTAGCAACACCATCCCACCCCAAACAGAAGAGAAAACTTGGGAAACCACCCCATGGCCATTGGATCCATCTCCTGGAAAGTGCCTGGTGTGAAGTCTTCGCCATCAGGATGTTCAGTTAATGAAGGAAAACCATCTGTGCTCACACACACCCTGGATAAGCAGTAGATTAAAAGGGCTCACTGTCTGTTCCACTCCTGCGGCACTTAATCACCCAGTGCCCTGGGCACTCACTTGCCTTTCCTTCTCATGTCGTTCTCAAATTTTTCTTAGGAAGAAGTCTTAGCCTCTACATACCTGCTGCCAGGGCAAAGATATAGAGACTTATCTACATTCACTTTGTTTTGAAACCTAAATTAGGGCACAAGTTCTGGCAAGTGATTATTGCACCCCTTCTGGGAATTTCCTTGCTGGGAAGCAATCTGAAAAATTCAGTAGTCCAAATGCCACAATTCGGGGTATTTAGGAAAGTTGCATGACTTAATGGTGACTGAGGACATGTTCACTCAGTTTTACTACTTAAGAGCCTAATGTGTGATCTGGGCAAGTCTCCACCCATCTCTGGCCATCGAGCCCAATCTGCTACAGAGACTAGAAGGCAGATGGTTGCCAGAGTTGTAATTCACTGACCCTTCCCACCTGCAACATCTCGCACCACGAGGCCAAGCCCACTAGGCAGCTGGGCACCCAGAGTCCCTCAGCAAGGTGGTCTTGAATGAATGAAAACATTTTACAAGTGGGAGACATGCTCTAAATGGGCCACCCCAGGTTCTCTGCGGTAGGACTTTTGGAAAAATCTCTCTAGATGTGGCTTTCTCTGGATGTTGATTTCCTGCAAACCAGCTGACCTGTATTTGCAGTATCCACGTTTGTTTTGGAAAATATCCAAATGTCCACTTAACTGGGCCGGAGGCCAGCATAATCTGCGTATATTGTTGTAACCACGAGATTAATGGTGGGCCTTGCTCTGAACCTACTGGTTACATCATTCACCTGGGGCTGTCTCTTCGGTGCAGATAACAATAATGGATTCTTCTTCACTGTGGCCATCCTCTTGCTGTTTTAGGAGCCTCAGCCGTGCTGGGAGGCAGTATGGGCATCACGTTGGAGATAGACTGGCATGAGTGCCAAGATGAGCTCCAAATCCTCAATCCCTATCTATCTATCTATCATGTACCAGCTACATCACCTAACCTCTCTGAAACCTTAGTTTCCTCATACATAAAGGCCATATTGTCTACTTCACACTATTATGGTGAGGACTAAACAAAACAAGTGTTTTCATAAACGTTGGTGTTCTGTCCACTGATTCTCACGTTCACTCACACAAATTTCTGCTACCAATGGAAAGACAGTGCAGCAGTTCGTTTGATGTTGAAATAGAATATAAATTAGAACTCGACAACTAAAACAAACCCATTACAGAACAGGCAAAGGAATTGAGACATTTCTCCAAAGAAGATATTCATACAAATGGACAATAAGCATATTAAGAAACCAAACACTTGCCATCACTATTCTTTAGGGAAATGCAAATCAAAAGCACAGTGAGATACCACTTCATACCCATTAGGATGGTGATAATGAAAAACCAAACAGAACAGAAATAATAAGTGTGGGTGAGGATGTGAAGAGACGGGAACCCTAATGGACTGCTTACGGGAATGTAATGTGGTGCAGCTGCTTTGAATATGTTGGTTCCTCAAAAAAAAAAAAAAAAAAAAAATTAACAGAATTACCATATGATCCAGCAAGTCCACTTATGGATATTGTTGTTGCTCCGTCGCCAAGTCATGTCCAACTATTTGCGACCCCATGAACAGTCTCCCCTGTCCTTCACTATCTCTGGGAGTTTGCTCAGATTCATGTTCATTGAATCAGTGATACTATGTAGCCATCTCATCCTCTGCCACCCCCTTCTCCTTTTCCTTCAATCTTTCTCAGAATCAGGGTCTTTTCCAATGAGCTGGTTCTTCACATCGGGTAGCCAAACTATCAGAGCTACAGTTTCAGAACTAGTCCTTCCAATGAATATTCAGGGTTGATTTCCTTTAGGATTGGCTGGTTTGATCTCCTTGCTGTCCACGGGCCTCTGAATAATCTTCTCCAGGACCACAGTTCAAAAGCACCAATTCTTTGGCACTCAGCCTTCTTTTTATGGTCCAACTCTCAAATCCATACATGATCACTGGAAAAACCATAGCTTTGACTATACAGACTTATACATCCAAAATAAGAAAAGCAGAGATTCTAATTGCTATTCATACACCTATGTTCAAAGCAGCATTATGAAAAATAGCTAAAAGGTAGAAGTAATACAAGTGTTCATTGACGAATGGATAAAAAAATGCAGTACACACATATACTGGCATATTATTCAGGTTTTATGAAAAAGAAAATCCTGACACATGCTAGAACAGGGATAAAACTTAAAGACAATATGTTCAGTGAAACAAACCAGTAAGAAAAGGATGCTGCATGATTCCACTTATATGAAGTATTTAGAGAAATCAACTTCATAAAGATAGAAAGTAGCGTAGTGATTGTCAGAGGTTAGGGGAAGGGAGAAATATAGAATTAGTGTTTAATGGCGACAGAGTTTCACTTTGGGAAGATGAAAAAGTTTGGAAACTGGATGATAGTGATGGATGCACAACAGTATGAATGTACTTAATGCTGGAACTGAACTGCACTCTTAAAAATAATCAAAAATGCTAAGTTTTAGGTTAGAAATATTCTACCACGATAGAAAAATTCTAAAACAAATAGGACATGGATTATGATGTTATTTCTAGCACAGAAGTTAACTTCCTCGGGGGGTTTAATTTCCAATGAGACTTCAACTTTCTCTGAATTATCTTAATTATCTATGATGAATAGTGATGATCTTAACCATAACAATTTTTACAATTTTTTTGGAACTGTTAGATCCAATCTCATTTCTTGCTTACAATGGAAACACCCTTATTTTTAATGGATCAGGAACTCGAGCCTTGGAAAGGGCTCACTCCAGAGTTAGGACCTCAGGGTCACCCAGCTGGTTGCTTGGCAGAGCCAGAACCATGAGCTCAGCTGGAGGGATGCAGGCTAATGGCCATGTACGTGGGCAGAGCAGGGAGAGTCTTGTCCACTCAAGGCAATCTCCCTTATGGAGGGATTATGCAGGCTCTGTGTGAGGCCTGAAGTCAGGCAGCTTCTGGTAGGCTGGAGGAGCTCCAACCAGAAACACTTGACCTCTGCCAGCCCAGTCCTCTACCAGATGTGAGCCAAGGAGGGGTGTGGTGGGGGTGCAGGGTGTGGAGGATGACTCCCTCCCTAAGGGAGTCATCAGTTCTTTACAGAAGATTGTTCCTAAGTGAACTGGGGAATCTGGAAAATAGCAGTGGCCTGGGCGCCCCAGACCTGGGTACCAGTCTTGCTGCTGCTGCTGCTGCTAAGTCGTTTCAGTCAGTCATGTCCGACTCTGTGCGACCCCATAGACAGCAGCCCACTAGGCTCCTCTGTCCCTGGGATTCTCCAGGCAAGAACACTGGAGTGGGTTGCCATTTCCTTCTCCAACGCATGAAAGTGAAAAGTGAAAGTGAAGTCGTTCAGTCGTTCTCGATTCTTAGCGACCCCACGGACTGCAGCCCATCAGGCTCCTCCATCCATGGGATTTTCTAGGCAAGAGTATCGGAGTGGGATGCCATTGCCTTCTCCTGGGTACCAGTCTTACCTCCATCTATATCTTTCTGTGTGACCTGGGATAGAGTGTTAGCTTCTCTGGGCCACCAACTTCTCTCTGCACTTGTACCTCTCAGGAGGTCATTCTCGAAGACTGGGAATGGATGAAAAGGGCTGTGTGAGCGACGGCCTGTGAATGTGAGGGGCGCCACCTCACTCACCGAAGGAAGGAAGGGTCCGAGGTTGGGCAGCGTCGTGAGCACAATTAAAAATTCACATCCAACTAGCATTTATGGGACACGTGCCTGGCTACCTGGCAAATGTGTTTACAAGGGATATTCTGCTTACTCCTCCCACAGCGTGGTCAGAGGGCGCATGGCTAGCCCTGTTATCGAGGTAAACCTTGGAGGGGTTAAGAAATGTGCTCAGGGTCACAGAGGTACTGAACCATGGAACCAAGATGCTAAGGCAGGTTGGCCTCCTTCAGAGTCACTGAGTCACATGTCCTGCCTCGAGACGGCTTCAGGCCAGTAATGGATGCTGGGTGCTGCGTGCACAGATGAAGATACGGTCCTGCATTTAGGGGAGTGAGTCTGATCAGTAAATAATGCCAATGTACTTCAGTGAGTGCTGAGCATTCGGGTGCCCAGAGCAAGGGGTGTGTACCTGAATTTAGAGGTTAGAGGAGGGACTTCTGGAAGACTTGTATACGAGCTGGGCTGTGAAGTGTGCCTGAGAGTTGGCCAGGGGAGGAAGGGTAGAAAGGCGTTCCAGGCAGAGGTCTATGCATGAGCAACCTCGTGGAAGCGTGGAACAGCATGCCATGTTTAGAGAAACAGAAAATGACTGGTCCATCTAAAGCTTGGAGCTCAAGGAGGGACAGAAAATAGAGTTGAAGAAACAGGCAGAGCCTTGGGTATGGCCCAAGGGCTTGGGCTGTATCCTGTGGGTGTTAGGGAGCCATGGGAAGGTTAAAAAAAGCCAGGCGATCCAGAGTCAGGTTTGAACCCACATTCTTGCACGTGCTCAGACTGGGAGAAGACGCCAAATCCGGCACTGAGGATGGGGTAGTGGTAGGCAGCCACACATGAATAGAGTCTGGAACCCTCGTGGAATAGTCTTGGCAAGAGCTCAGCTGGTCGAGGACTCAGCCTGCTGTGAGCCTGCGTCCCAGGTGCCCAGCGCAGGACCAGGCAGCCTGAGAGATGGTCCGGACCAGAGGGTGGCTTCCTGAGCCAGGCTGCCTTATCCAGGCTCCAGTAACCACCAGCTGTGCAGCCTGGGGCACTTACCTCACCTTTCTGTGCCTTGGATTCTTCTGCTGGCTAACAGATAACACAGCATCGCCTGGGATTGCAATGAGGACCAGGGAGCAGTGAGCAATGGAAACGGTGGAGCAGAGAGCCTGGTGGGGCTTGCCCACGGGAGAGGAGACCCTCTTCCCATCACGAGGCTCCACTGCCCCCCTCCTCGGTGCCCCCTCCCCAACCAAGCCTCAAAGGAGGGGCGGGCAGTTTAGTATTAAATGGCCTGGATGAAATGCATTCTGCTGGCAATTGCCTTCACTGCCTGCCGTAAAAATACATCTATGTTTAAATATGCTGGGATAATTCTTAAGTTTTATTAGTACTTAAATATTTTGGCATGTTTATTTCTCCTGGAACAATTATGGAGGTTTCATTGTTTTACTCACAAAAAAAAAAAAAAGAGAGAGACTAAATCTCCTTTGACAATAAACCCCCGACAGGTGAATACGGCGCTGTCTCCATGTGGAGGCAGAGTTGGGGAGGAGCGGACCAACCTCGGAGAGGCCCCAGACATCTCCCGTTTGGCCCTCCCCTCTGCACTGAGGCTGCCTGGGGGGACCACGTTTTCTCTGGCTCCCCACTGAGTTCAGCCAGTGGGCAGCTGCATCCAGCAGGAAACCCCAGGGAGGGAAAAAAAGACAAGTTGGAGTGCTGGACATCTGGTTTCCTCCCCTTGGGGCCCGAGGGGCTCCTGTCCGGGTTCTCGCAGCCTCCCGATCATCATCGAAACTGCCCCCGCCTCCTGGTGTGCAGAGCTGGCGTGCTTAGAGCGCTCCCGGCCCGGCTAGCTGCGGCGCGCTGTGCCGTGTGCTGAGCTGTGTCCACGCTTCTCCTCCATTCCGGCCCCACTCTTGTCAACAGCCCCTTATCAACCCCTTCTCAGTCGCCAGTCAGAGTGAGCCAGCTGTCTCCTACGGGGACCCTGGTGGACACCAAGCCCTAGATAGACCTTTGTCACTGAGGAAGCACTTTCCATCCGACATTTTGGTTCATGCTCCAAGCGAGCCTGTAAATAGAGAGGGCAGAGCTGCTCCCGCCACAGTTTTCTGATGAAGCTATCAAGGCCCAGAGAGGTTGCCCACCCTTCCCAAAGTCACACAGCTTGCAAGCAAAAGAAGCAGGGCCAATGGCCAAGGCACTGACCACAGGCTCCAGATTCTTCCCACTCCTTCACAGCTGCCGGTGCTGGACGGTGAGACGGAGTGGTGGAAAAAGACAGAGGCTGATCCTTCTTCCACTTCGGACAAGACACTGCTCCCGCTTGCTATCTGAGCTGCCTGCAGGCCCCTCCTAGGACAGGTTGGGTACAGGAGGAGGGAAGCGCAGCTCAGCGACAGGGGGAGGCGGTGAACGGCCCCAGCCTTTCTTTAACTGTTTGACCTTCAGCAAGTTACTTACAATCTCTGAGCTTCCATTGCTCGTTTGCATCAGAGAGATAATCCTTACTGGGTAAGTAAGGCTCAGAGCCAAAATGACCTCTTTAGCCTTCAGTTCAGTTCAGTTCAGGCGCTCAGTCGTGTCCGACTCATTGCGACCCCATGAATTGCAGCACGCCAGGCCTCCCTGTCCATCACCATCTCCCGGAGTTCACTCAGACTCACGTCCATCGAGTCGGTAAAGCAGTCTAGTAATGAAGGGTTACTGAGCAAGCACTGTGTGACTTGGAATGTTCTAAGCACTTTATGTGTAATGTCCCCTTGAGGCAGCTACTGCTATTATGATCCCCATTTGACAGATGTGGATACTAAGGCACAGAAAAGTTAGGTGGACCATTTCTACCCGCTACCGCCATCCCATAGCAGCCGTCTGAACACAGGCAATCAGGCCCAGGGCCCCCTTCCAATCCTTGCCGAGGAGGAGCTGGAGGGGCCTTAGGCTGCACCCAGCCCAGGTGACCTGACAGCTGGGGAGGTCAGGTTGGGCAGAGCAAGCACCGGCCAGTATCACACAGTGATGGGGAGCAGGGCCTCTGGGCCCCAAATCCATGGTTTGTCCCTGTGGATTTAACAAAATACCACCGACTAAAGATTAGCATTTGCAAACAAGTGGTTGGTCTCTCCTTCACTCCTCTTCCGTGTGAAAGGAGGGACCACTGATGTGGCATTCGGGGAGGCCCTGTGCCCTCCTGCCCACCGGCACTGATGTGGGTATCTGTCCTCTGAGTGCCAGGGTCCAGCAGGAGCGTTTTTCTCTTGAATAGATCGGCTGAGCTGCCTGGAGTCATGCAGGTGAACTGGCCTCACCCCCACCCCCTGCAGACACAGACCCCAGGCCTGTCGAGAGCGGAGATGCCCTGACCTAGGAAAGGGAGGGAGCTGGGCTGTGAAGCTGAACAGGGTACTGCTTGAGCTGTGTGTGCCACAAACACTCCAGGCTTCAATGCCCAGCTCTGCCAAGGCCTAGTTCTGTGGCTTTGGGTAATTTATTTCTCCCCTCTGAGCCTCGGTTTCCTCATCTGTAAAATGGGCATCTGTAACAGCACAAGACTTATGGCCGGTGTGGTATTATAATATCTAACAAGGGGTACACAGGGGCACTAATCAATCAGACCTGGGGCCAGTCACAAACACCAACACTGTTACCCTGGAGTCGCCTGAACTGATTATCAACAATCAGAGAGAAATGCTCACAAGGGGCCCCAGAGCAGATGCTCCATAAACAGAAGCCGTTGTTTTATTTGTAAATTTCAAGTACTCTGGTCTCCTCCAGGTTGTGACCTTTTTGACACTCCAGTCCTTTACAGCCCATGACGGAAATTTCATGACCGCAACTCCAGGTGCAGGGAGAATGCCAAGCACTAGCGGAGAGATTTCATCCAGCATTCACGTACTGATGGAGCAGGCCCTCTGCACGGCACTGGGTGAGAGCAGGGAAGAACATAGCAGCCTCTGTTCGCAGGGGGACTCAGAGCAGGGGGTGAGTCACAGAAACAAGCTGGGACAGAAAGTCAGGAAGAAAGAAAGGCTGAGTGCAAGGCAGGAGCCTGGCCAGGACAGTGAGACAGAACACAGGCTCTGAGCGCAGACCCTTTCATTTCCCAGCTGAGATCTTGGGCAAGTCAGTGAACCCACCCACCCTGCCCATATCCACTCAGTTCCTGATCTGTTGCATGGGGGTGCTACTATTTATCCCAAAGCTTTGCTGCGGGGACTGACTGAGGTCCTGCCCTGTTGAAGCAGTTGCACAGATCTCAGCGTTGTAGTCTCCCCCTTCCCAACACACAGCTGGGCTTACGGAGGGAGGGAACCCTCACTCTGGGCAGAGTGGTCTGGAAAAGCTTCCTAGAGGAGGCAGTGGGGAGCTGTCTTGATGGGTGAGAGGGGCTTTGAGAGGTGGAGACGGCCGAGGGAACCGAGGTAGGAGGAAGGGAGGGCGAATGGGGCCCCAAAAAGAAACCCCAGTCAGCAGGGATGGGCGATGCAACAGCCAGTTGCTCCAGGGTTTTGCTGATCATCCTCTGGAATCATCGCAATTTGGAGCGGGAGTAACAGCTTCCATCTAAAGAGGCCAGATTCACATCATCTGACTCAAGAAGCAAACCCCAATGGAAGCCACCAAAGGCTTCTAGCCATGAAGCACCAAGGTTGGGAGCTCTGAGTGGAGCTGAGAGGGTGGGGGAAAGGGGAGGCCCCGGGTGGGCTGACCACAGGGTGGCACATGGACTAGACGGCCATCCTGTCTTGGGCAGCCCACTCAGGCAGGCCAGGTCCCTGGGCAAAGACTCCTTTCCCTTAGCCTAGAAGCTACTAGGAGAAGAAGACGGGGGCAGAGGGTGGGGTAGAGAGGGAAGAAAGCCCAGACTTGGGGGTGAAACCTTGTTCTTGCTCTGACGCAGCAGTGGGTGCCCCAAGCTCTCCAGACCAGGTACAGGGCATCTGCCCCAGGCCCGGCCAAGTGGGACTGAGCCAGGTCAGAGCTTGTCTAGGCCTCAGTTCCTCCTCTTGAAAATTTGGCTGTGACCCTCTCCCAGCTTTCTGTCAAGCCCAACTAAAAAAAAAGCCAGAAAGGAAGCCAGTAGCGGGGCCTCCGTGGCCAAGGGAAACCCCAACTCTCATTATCCAGCCGGTTTAGACAGAGCTGGGGGAAGAGGCAGAGGCGGTCTGCATACTTCTTGTCTCCAGTCAGGAGCCGTTTCAGTCAGATCCAAAAGTGGGTCTTCTGTCAGAAAGAAGCTGGATTTAATGCTAGAGAAAAAGTGGTTCTGAAGGCCTATGAGTTGCCCCCACCCCACCCCAGCTTCCACGCTACTTGCTTCTCAGCTCAGCCATTAGGAGAGCGGCCTCAACACCCCACAGCTGCTATTAGAGGGTGTTCTTGTGATAACCAAATCCTAGGATAGAATCCACGAAGGATTCCTCTTCCAGGTCATCCATTTTGCAGATGGCAAGACTGAGGCTATCCAAGGCAGCAAAGGCACAGCCAGATGGAGCAGAGCCCAGATGAAAGGTAGGGCCCAGGACTCCTGCCTGCCCTTTCTCTCTGCCATGGATGGGTTTGTTACTGGGGTCCCAGAGATCAGACATGTACTTTAAGGAGGCCATCCCCCTTTCTTGCATCAGATGCAGAATGTCAGATGTCTGTGCATTTTTCTGAAGAGAGGATATCCGCAGCATTTGTTGGATTTCTAGATAGTTTGCATCTTCTTGCCCCAAAATGTTTTAAGAAAAACTAACAGCAGGCACTCATTGCTGTGTTCAGGTTGTCGCCATCCCTCCACCTGGAGGCAGGGAGCCCCTGCAGACCCTCCCCACTGGGAGGCAGGTCCTAGCTTTAGTCTGGAAGTCTGTTGTCTCCATAGAGAAGGCAGGTCCCCCTCCATGCCTCTGACACGTTTTCCTATGCCCCGAGCAGGGGTGCTGACTCATGCTTACTCACATCTCCTCGAAGCTCATCCCACACAACCACCCTGATCCCAAGAATCCTGGGATCTTGGGGCGGGGGGAACTGCGGAGTGAAAATACTAAGACGCCATTGCCACTTCCGCCTCCCTCCTCATCTTTCCTGAAATATTGGGAAAGCTTTGGGATCATCTCAGGCAGCCGTCTCATTTCATAGAGGGGAAGATGAGCCCAGTAAAGGGAAGGACCATTCTCACACTCACACCTGTTCTAAAGGTAGGGCCACTGGATTCAGAAGAGGTCCCTCCTCCACCTGGAGGCCCCACATGGTTTAACTGTGAGGTTGAACATTTTGAGGGAGGAGCCTGTATGCAGCAATGAACCGCTGGCTTGAGCATCTCCTGTGAGCCTCAGGCTATGAACTCTCATCGTCATGGATACAGCTGAGAACCATGAGAACCACACACAGACAGGCTCAGTAAACCAGGACTTTATAAAGAACATGAAAAGCCCAGTTCATTCACTGTTCATTCATGCATTCAACCAATTTGTATTAAGTTGTTATATACCAGGTGCTAATGAAGAAAGTAGGGAAAACCACTAGACCATTCAGGTATGACCCAAATCAAATCCCTTACGATTATACAGTGGAAGTGACAAATAGATTCAAGGGATTAGATTTGATAGACAGAGTGCCTGAAGAACTATAGACAGAGGTTCCTGACATTGTACAGGAGGTAGTGATTAAGATTATCCCCAAGAAAAAGAAATGCAAAAAGGCAAAATGGTTGTCTGAGAAAAGAAGAGAAGTGAAAGGTAAAGGAGAAAAGGAAAGATATAAGCATCTGAATGCAGAGTTCTAAAGAACAGCAAGGAGAGATAAGAAAGCCTTCCTCAGTGATCAATGCAAAGAAATAGAGGAAAACAATAGAATGGGAAAGACTACAGATCTCTTCAAGAAAATTAGAGATACCAAAGGAATATTTCGTGCAAAGATGAGCTCAATACTAAGAAGAAGTGGCAAGAATACACAGAAGAATTATACAAAACAGATCTTCATGACCCAGATATCCACGATGCTGTGATCACTCACCTAAAACCAGACATCCTGGAGTGTTAAGTCAAGCGGGCCTTAGGAAGCATCACTATGAATAAAGCTAGTGGGGGTGATGGAATTCCAGTTGAGCTATTTCAAATCCTAAAAGATGGTGGTGTGAAAGCGCTGCACTCAATATGCCAGCAAATTTGGAAAACTCAGCAGTGTACACAGGAGTAGAAAAGGTCAGTTTTCATTCCAATCCCAAAGAAAGGCGATGCCAAATAATGCTCAAACTACCACACAATTACACTCATCTCACATGCTAGCAAAGTAATGCTCAAAATTCTCCAAGCCAGGCTTCAACAGTACATGAACTGAGAACTTCCAGATGTTCAAGCCGGATTTAGAAAAGGCAGAGGAACCAGAGGTCAAACTGCCAACATCCACTGGATCATCAAAAAAGCAAGAGAATTCCAGAAAAAATATCTACTTCTGCTTTATTGACTACGCCAAAGCCTTTCAGTTCAGTTCAGTCGCTCAGTCATGTCCGACCCTTTGCGACCCCATGAATCGCAGCACGCCAGGCCTCCCTGTCCATCACCAACTCCCAGAGTTCACTCAGACTCACGTCCATCGAGTCCGTGATGCCATCCAGCCATCTCATCCTCAGTTGTCCCCTTCTCCTCCTGCCCCCAATCCCTCCCAGCATCAGAGTCTTTTCCAATGAGTCAACTCTTTGCATGAGGTGGCCAAAGTATTGGAGTTTCAGCTTTAGCATCATTCCTTCCAAAGAAATCCCAGGGTTGATCTCCTTCAGAACGAACTGGTTGGATCTCCTTGCAGTCCAAGGATCACAACAAACTGTGGAAAATTCTGAAAGAGATGGGAACACCAGATCACATTACCTGCCTCCTGAGAAATCTGTATTCAGGTCAAGAAGCAACAGTTAGAACCAGACATTGAACAACAATAGACTGGTTCCAAATTGGGAAAGGAGTTCATCAAAACTGTATATTATCACCCTGCTTATTTAACTTATATGCAGAGTACATCATGCGAAATGCCAGACAGGATGAAGCACAAGCTGGAATCAAGATTGTTGGGAGAAATATCAATAACCTCAGATACGCAGATGACACCACCCTTATGGCAGAAAATGAAGAAAACTATAGAGCTTCTTCCCTTCATGAAAGTGAAAGAGGAAAGTGAAAAGGTTGACTTAAAACTCAACATTCAGAAAACTAAGATCATGGCATCCAGTCTCATCACTTCATAGCAAATAATGGGGAAACAATGGAAACTGTGTCAGACTTTATTTTAGGGGGCTCCAAAATCACTGCAGATGGTGACTGTAGCCATGAAATTAAGAGACGCTTATTCCTTGGAAGAATAGTTATGCCCAACCTAGAGAGCATATTAAAAAGCAGAGACATTACTTTGCCAACAAAGGTCCGTCTAGTCAAGGCTATGGTTTTTCCAGTGGTCGTGTATGGATGTGAGAGTTGGACCATAAGAAAGCTGAGTACTGAAGAATCGATACTTTTGAACTGTGGTGTTGGAGAAGACTCTTGAGAGTCCCTTGGACTGCAAGGAGATCCCAACAGTCAATCTGAAAGGATATCATTCCTGAGTGTTCATTGGAAGGACTGATGCTGAAGCTGAAGCTCCAATACTTTGACCACCTGATGCGAAGAGCTGACTCATTAGAAAAGACCCTGATTCTGGGAAAGATTGAAGGCAGGAGGAGAAGGGGATGACAGAGGATGAGATGGTTGGATGGCATCACCAATTCAATGAAGATGAGCTTGAGCATGCTCCAGGAGTTGGTGATGGACAGGGAAGCCTGGCATGCTGCAGTCGATGGGGTCGCAAAGAGGCAGACACAACAGAGGACTGATCTGAACTGAGTGAAACGATGATGACCAAGAAAGACTGTGATATCTTGAGACTCACACTCTGGCAGAATAACAGCATGACCAAGCTCCCACTACAGGAGGAGAACTATGCGTGACTCCTGATGGCGTTTACAGCAGCATAATTCCATCCAGCATCCTTGAGATGATGTACAGTGAGGCCTCCTATTAACTCCCAATTTCTTCTCCTCTTTCAGTTATTGGTGAAACCCTTAGCCCCAAGTAGCTGATGAAACCCTTCTTCCCTCCCGTCTGTCCCTCCTTCCTTTAGGGCTTAATATGTGCCATATGCTAGAGGAGATGCTGGGAATGCAAAAGGGGTTCGAGGAAGGAAGCAGACTGGAAATCAGATCATTATAAGGCAATGTGACTGTATTTTGGTGATGTGCAAGCCTGGGGTATCATGGGAGCTCAGAAGAGGGGGCCCTAGCTCACACTGGGGCATCTTTAGTATTTTTTTTTGTCCCCAAACTTCAAATTTTTAATTTTGTATTGGGTTACAGCGGATCAGCAATGCTGTGGTAGTTTCAGGTGAGCAGTGAAGAGACTCGGCCATCCACATGTATCCATTCTCCCCACAAGCGCCCGTCCCCTCCAGGCTGGTGCATCAGATTGAGCAGAGTTCAATGTGCTCCACAGTAGGTCCTTGTTGGCATCCTGGAGCATCTTAGTCAGCTTCTGCAGGAAGTGAAGCCAGAACACCTTCTTTCACTTTGCTGAGCATCTGCTGGGTTCTAGACACTGTGCTGGGGGCCGGGCCCAGAGGAGTGAGGCCAGTCCAGACCCTTCCCATATGCACCTCTCCTCCAGGGGGCCAGCCTTCATCACCCAGTCCCAGTGGATATTTCTGCTTATGCTGTTCCTGGTCCCTCTTCTCGACACCTACGGTTTGCCTGTCTGGCCTATTTGATCTGTGATGGACTGTCATTTACCTTCAAAAGGCCTCCCCACTCATGGAAGAAGATGCTCATTTTCTGCCCTCAGAACTACTTAGAATTCTGGTCTTCACCTACCACGTTTCCGGTGTTCCCCTACCTCCTCGAGCACAGAGCTGACGACTGTCTGCCTGCCACTGCACATAGCCTGCAGAGGGTCTGGCCCACTCACCCACCACACAAGGGATCCTACAGAGCCCACCCTGTCCCACTCAGAGCCACCTCTGCTGCATATTGCAAGGGCAGGTGGAGACCACGTGTGAACACTAGAGTAACTTCTAGATCGAATCCAAAGGAAGCAGTTCCTCCACTGTACAGACATGTTTCCTATGCCTCCTTGTGTCAGCTCTGTGCCCTGAGCTGGTGGTGCTGGGGTCTTAAATCCTGTGGGGTCTGCATGCTATTGCGTGCATATGTGTTCAGTTGCTCAGTCTTATCCAGCTCTTTGTGACCCCATGGACTGTAGCCCACCAGGCTCCTCTGTCCATGGGATTTTCCAGGCAACGATACTGGAGTGGGTTGCCATTTCCTCCCCCAGGAGATCTTCTCCACCCAGGGATCAAACCCGAGTCTCCTGTGTCTCCTGCCTTAGCTGGAAGATTCTTTACCACTGAGTCGCCCATTAGTGCAATTCAAAAGTAAAATTAATTGAAACTGTTAAATGTAATTCAGGTATGCAGAGGTTTAAATAACATAAGCAATATAGCCACTGTACTTAGCAAAAAGTATTTGATATTTTTTATATAAGCCTTTTTATTCCAAACCAAATTTCAATGAAAAAAAAAAAGATCAATTTCTCATTTGTGGGTCTCCATACTGTTCAAGTTGAGCAACAGAATCAAAATTAAAATTTGGGATTGTACCCACAGAGAAAGTGCCTGGCAGCCGAAGTACAAACACTATTCGCTGTAAATCCGCTGTGCAACCCTGAGCAAGTCATTTCACCTCTCTGTTCTAGTCTCTTCATTTATAAAATCAAGATAATATCTGACTTGTGGGAATAGCAAGTGAAAAAAGAAAAGTGAGGGTGCTTTTACATGGTTATGACTTGATCACTTGTTTGTTTTTTCTTTATTGGTTGCCTTCTTTGAATCACTTGGTATTGGAGGCTGGGATTAAAAAGCAGAATACTGCACACGTGAGAGGGGTCCCTTCTCATTGTCTTAATCTCATAGGGACACCTAGTTTCCAAGAACTGAGAAATGGTGTCCCTATAGGGGGCTCCCTGGGAGGTAAAGTGTCTACACATCAGGCTTAAGATGTCTACACTTCAGTAGAAATACAATTTTCAAGGGCCCCGGAGTTTGTTCCTAGGTTTGGGATGAAAGGGACAATAGGCAGGTTTACCTTCAAAAGGCAGGGCTGGCTTCTGTAGCTTCCTCACTCCATCCGGAGCCACCGCTTTGAATTATACATGAGGCGCTTGCAGGGGCTGTGATGATTTTTCAAATATTTCTCTAATTGATGAGAAGGGCTTTGATAAATTGCTGTAGAACCAGGAGCATCTGATCACAAGGAATTCTGTCTTGTTCCTCCTTGACAGATGTTTATTTGACTTAAAGGGAGAGCAGGGTCCAAAGGAACTACTTTTCTCTCCTGGAACTTTTATTCTATTGAGGGAAAATAATTCTATGAAATGCTATGGTTTTGTTTTTAAATCCAAACATGAGGAGTTCTCCAAGGTTTGCGGTCTTGTGCCTGCCACATTCAGATGAAGGACTTGAGAGCTCAGAGTGGAAGGGCAAGATCCCTGGGCAGCACGAATTCTTGCTTCCCCATCACGTCCTCATGGCTGCTGAAGGTGGAGAGACAAAATACCTAAGAATCACCTTTCCGCACTACCCAGAAAATGGTCCATATGACCTTGTTCTGGATTCCCACTGGAACTTAAAAGGAAACTTTCACAATGTCCGGAGCCCTCAATGTCCTGCAAATGAAGGAGGAGGACGTCCTCAAACTCCCAGGAACCCAGTGAGGTAGCACCATCCTTGGCTTCCAAGTGGAATAGTACATCTACCAAAGGAAGAGGGATGGTGTCTCCATCATAAATCTGAAGGAGACCTGGCCGAAGCCTCTGCAGTTGGCTTATGCCATGGTTGCCACTGAAAACCCAACTGATGAACCAGTGTCATATCCTCTGGGAATACTGGCCAACGAATTTGCTGCTGCCCCTCGAGCCCCTCCTACTGCTGGCTGCTCCACTCCTGGAACTTTCGCTAACCTGATCCATGCAACCTTCTGGTAGCCAAGACTTCTGGTGGTTACTGACCCCAGGGCTGACCACCACGTCTCACGAAGCCCCTTACGCTAACCTGCCATCCACTGCTCTGCATAACACAGACACTCCTCTGTGCTCTGTGGCTACCGCCATCCCGTGCCACACAGACAGAGCTCACTCAGTGGATCTGATGTGGTGGCTGTTTGCCCAGGAAGTTTGGCACGTGCATGGCATCTCCAGTGAACCCCCATGGAAGGTCATGCCTCATCTCTGCTTCTACAGAGATTCTGAAAAAACTGAAAAGGAAGAGCAGGCAGCAGTGGACAAGACTGTGAGCAAGGAGGAATTTCAGGGTGGATGGGCCACTCCAGCTCTGCAGTTCACGTCTACTCAACCTGAGTTGGGGGTCTGAAGGCATGAGGTGCCCTCTGAGACTATTCAACTCCCCTGTGAAGACTGGAGTGCTCAGCCTGCTGCTGAAGACTGCGCGCAGCTCCCACGGCCCAGCCACTGAGTGGTCTTAAGCTGTTGTTCCTCAAACTCTCAAAATGGAAATGGGTTGATGGCAAATAGTTTTTTTGAAAAAACTCACCAGAGCCAAGATACATGGGCACCAACCCACCAGAACATCAGGATGGACCTCAGCCACAGACCAAAGCAGAGCCAGGCATTAATTTCTGCTTGCTGGCTTGTGATGGGGTCCAAGGGCCCCAGGGGAGGGCATCAGAGAGGTGGAGTTGGGGGAAGAGTGAGGGAAGTAGGCACTAACTCGGGGCCTTGAGCAGTGACTTTTACTAATACTATGGAGATATTTCACTGCTTTCCAAGCTGTGTCTCCCCAGCACTGTTCTTAATGAACACCTCCCTAGCTCCTCCCCCTAAAAGAGTACCCCTGACTCTTAGCATGGTATTTCAAACCCTTTTCCATCCCATTCCAACCCAGTTCTCCCACCTTATCCCCCTCATTCCTTCCCATTCACCATCCCCCTGATTTCTAGCCCCTTCCCATCCATTACTTATGTAAATCGCACTCCTTCTGTGAAGTCTGGCCTGACTCTCCTCTCATTCTGGACTCTGCACTTGGTCATCACTTCCTCCATATTGTCACAACACTGTCACAAAGGTCTGATCTAAAATTTAATGTATCCCATTGTGATTTTTGTAACCTGTGTTAGACATGAACCCGCATATGACATTAGTCTAACCAGGGAGATTTATTTGGCTCTTGTTCCCACCAGTTATTGTGGGACATGAGGTCACCTCCCCTCCCCAACTTCTCCATTTATTTCTGCCATGATTAGAGTACAGTTCTTGTGAGTTATTGAAGGGGAATCTCCTTCCCCCGGCTCCTGCTTCACTGCTGAGGAACCTCTGCTAGCCTAACACTCTCTACCCACCTTGTCTGGTGAGAGTGTGAGAAGGAAACGGATGTGCAGGGCATCTTAGTCCATTCAAGCTGCTATAACAAAGACACCTGAAACTGGCTGGCTTAACATCAAACATTATTTATCCCGGTTCTGAAGCCTGGAAAGTCCAAGATCAAGCTACCGGCAGATTCAGAGCCTGGTGAGAACCTGCTTCCCAGTTCATAGAAGGCCATCTCCTTACTGTGTCCTCACATGGTAGAAAGGGGTCTCCTTTACAAGGACACTAATCCCCATTCACGATGACTCCATCCTCATGACCCAGTCACCTCTCAAAGGCCCCACTTCCAAACAGCATCACGTTGGGAATTAGGTTTCAACAAACGCATTTCAGGGAGACACAAACATTCACTCTCTAGTACAGGGACTTTTCTTCTTGCTACTTTGAAATCTGTCTCCCGCAGAGAGCACATCTCTATAAGCCACAGGTTTTGCAGAGGCTGGGTAGTGTAACAGAGCCTGTGTTTTCCAAAACTACTATGATTAGATGGTTGAGTATCATCCCAGGTGTGTTAGCTAGCCTCCCATCTAAAGCAAATTAATGTTCACCAAATTGGCTTTATCAGGATCAAAGGCTACTGCCTGATCCCTTCCTGAGCAATGGGGGAAGACAGGAGGTGTTATTTTTAAGTCCCCTCAAACCTCTAAAGTCATAGATCCCATAGACACTGAAAGGGTAAAAAGAGAACACTATAAATGAGTTTATGCACATAAATTCAATAACTTAAATGAAATGGACTTTTTACATGAAAGCAATAAATGACTAAAAGTCACCTAGGAAGAAATAGATAATGTGAATAGTCCTATATTTATTAAAGAAGAAGAGCTTGTTATTAAAACTCCAGGCCAAGATAGTTTTATGGCCATATTCTGCCAGAGATTTAAAGAAAAATTATACTGACTGTATATAATAATTTCCAAAAAATAGAAGGAATAACCTCTTGACTCATTTTCTAAGGCTGTCACTACTCGGAAGTCAAAATCATAAAAAAAACAGCACAAGAAGAAAAAGCTATACACTAACACTCCACATGAACATGCAAATATATCCAAGAAAATATTAGCAAAATATATTAAAAAATAATATATGACAACAGAATTAGATTTATTTCAGGAATGGAGATTAGCTAAATGTTTTAAAACTAATGAACACAAGCTATAATATTAATAGGTTAAATAATGAAAGCCACACAATCATATCAGTCAGTGCAGAAAAAATTTAGCAAAATTCAACATACACTGGTGACAAAAGTTTCAGCAAACAATGATTAGAGGAGAACTTCCTTAACTTGATTTAGAGTATCTACAAAAATTTCATGGCTAACACCAAATTCAATAATGAAGGATTGAACGCTTGCCTTCCCAAAACAGAGAACAAGGCAAAGTTGTTCATTCTCACAGCTGCTATGCAGTATCATGCTAGAAGCCCTAGCGCAATAAGGGAAGAAAAAGAGATAAAAGGCATACAGATTCAAAAGGAAGAACTAAAACTACCCCTATTCACAGGCAACATGACCAAAAAAAAAAAAAACAAAAACACACACACACAAAAAAAAACACAAACAATCTACAAAAAACAAAACAAAAATACTTATTATTGAGTTTAGCAAGTTTGCACGATATAAGGTCAACATGAAAAAAATCTATCATATTCCCTGGTGGCTCAGGCAGTAAAGGCGTCTGCCTACAATGCGGGAGACCCAGGTTCGATCCCTGGGTCGGGAAGATCCCCTGGAGAAGGAAATGGCAACCCACTCCAGTACTCTCGCCTGGAGAACCCCACGGATGGAAGAGCCTAGTAGGTTACAATTCACGGGGTCGCAAAGAGTCAGACACGACTGAGCAACTTCATTCATTCATCATATTTTTATATGCTGGTAATAAACAATTGGAAGCCAGAATTTTAAAAATTGATACCATGTACATCATTAAATTACTTATGTACAAAATTCCCTCAAATTAAATAAATCTAAGAAAACATCTTCAGGACTTGCATGATAAACACTGCTGCTGCTGCTAAGTCACTTCAGTCGTGTCCGACTCTGTGCGACTCCATAGATAGCAGCCCACCAGGCTGCCCCATCCCTGAGATTCTCCAGGCAACAATAACACTGGAGTGGGTTGCCATTTCCTTCTCCAATGCATGAAAATGAAAAACGAAAGTGAAGTCGCTCAGTCGTGTCCGACTCTTAGCGACCCCATGGACTGTAGCCTACCAGGCTCCTCTGTCCATGGGATTTCCCAGGCAAGAGTACTGGAGTGGGGTGCAATTGCCTTCTCCATGATAAACAGTACAAAATGCTTATTAAAGGAATAACATCTAAATAAGTGGAGAGACGTACTGTGTTTCTGGATTGAAAGACTCAATATAGTTAAGAAGTCAGTTTTCCCTCAAATTGTTCTATAGATTTAAGGCACTCCCAATCAAAATCCCAGCAGAATGTTTTGTAGATATGGACAAGCT
This sequence comes from Cephalophus harveyi, assembly GCA_006410635.1. Taxonomy (NCBI): domain Eukaryota; kingdom Metazoa; phylum Chordata; class Mammalia; order Artiodactyla; family Bovidae; genus Cephalophus; species Cephalophus harveyi. The sequence goes on from SJYT01043615.1 coordinate 315,302, forward strand.
GATTCTAAAATTTATAGAAAAAGGAACTAGAATAGCCATAACAAATTTCAAAAAAAAAAAAAAAAGATTTAGAGAAGTGACACTACTCCATTTTAAAGCTCCAGTAATCAAGTGAAGACTCTTTAAAGTCCCCTAGACTTCAGGGAGATTAAACCAGTTAATCCTAAAGGAAATCAAACTTGAATATTCATTGGAAGGACTGATGCCGAAGATGAAGCTCCAATACTATGGTCACCGGATGCAAAGACCTGACTCATTGGAAAAGACCCTAATGCTGGGAAAGACTGAGGGCAGGAGGAGAAGGGGGTGACAGGATGAGATGGTTAGATAGCATTACTGACTCAATGGACATGAGTTTGAGCAAATTCTGGGAGATAGTGAAGCATGGGGAAGTCTGGCGCGCTGTAGTCCAAGGGGTCGCAAAGGGTCAAACACGACTTAGAGACTGAACAAGAACAAAATCAAGACTGCAGGGCCTTGGTAAACAAGTAAATTGATAAAACATAATAAATAACCCAGAAATAGATACAAATATGACCAACTGATTTTTGACAAATTCAATAGAGATGAGATTATCTTTGTAAGAAGTAGCAATGGAACAACTGAATATCCATTGCAAAATACAAAACGAAACAAAAAAACCAAGCTCACACATTCTTTACACAAAATGGATTATGGATCTAAATTAAAATGATTAAACTTTTAGAAGAAAACATCAGGGAACATCTTCATGACCTTGAGTCAGGCAGAGTTCTTAGAAGTGACATTAAAAGCATCATTCATTAAAGAAGCAAATTGATGAATGGGCCTTCATTAAAACTTTTTCCCTTATGAAAGGCACTGCTAAGAAAATGAAAAGACAAACTACAGACTGAGAGACAATATTTGTAAACCACATACCCGGCAAAGGACTTGTATCCAGAATACACAAATAACTCTCAAAGCTCAACAGAAGGAACATAAACGACCCTATAAAAAAATTGGGCAAGCAATTGAGACATTTCCCCAAAGGAGATACACAGATGGCAAATAAGTTCATGAAATTCAAAATAAAATAAACATCCAAGATGCCATCAGAATCTATCAGAATGGCAACAACAAAAACAAAATCCCACAAATGCTGGTGAGTATATGGAGCAACTGGAACGCTATACCTTGCTGGAGAGAATGCAAAAATGAACAGCCATTCTGGAAAACAGTTCAGTAGTTTCTTTTAAAGTTAAACATACACATACTGCATGACCTAATGATCCATTACTGGGCATTTACTCAAGAGAAATAAAAACGTGTTCATGCAAATAGTACTTCATTTATAATTGCCCCAAAATGGAAACAGCCTAAATGTCCTTCAGTGGGTGAATGGATAAACACACTGTGGTCCATTTAAACACTGGAATACTAAGTACTCAGCAATAAAAAAGAAGGGGCTTTTAATGCATGTCACAACACGAGCGCATCTCAAAGGCATTAGGCCGAGCAAAAAGCTACCTCATAAGTTTACATATTGTCTGATTCCACTTCTATGACATTCTGGGAAAGGCAAAGTATGGAGATGAATAGATCATGGTTGCATGGGATATAGGTAGGGGGGTTGGCAAAAAGCAGCAGCAGGAGGAATTCTGTGGGGGGGCTGAGTGACGGAACTGTTCTCTATCTTAATTGTGATGGTGGTTACATAAATCTATACTCATATAACTATATTCACACACGCACATGCGATACCAGCAGTATTCCCCACCAGCCTGTGATGGTCACGTTAGCTCCATTGTTACCCAGCCCTCCCAAGAAGGCCTGCTTCCAGTGGACTTCTTGTTCCAAAGGTTCCATGAAGACCTCTCAGCACAAAAGGTTCCATGAAGACCTCTCAGCACAGCCACTGCTCCCAAGGCCCACCTAGCAAAGCTGCCCAGGAGGTGGTCTTCCTAGGCTGGCCCGGAATCTGGCACTGCCTCCGGCCCCCGGCACTGCCCACACCGCCAAGCACCCAGCCACCAGGCAGGTCGGCCAGTGCTGAGGTGGTGGACTGGGAGATGCCCCTTCCAAGTCCCTGGGCAGCAGGAGAAACTGTATTTTGCATTAAAGGGAGAAAAGAGGTCTGTCCCATTTTCTGCGTCACACCTTCACAAAGACGTCGCAACATGCTCCCAACTTATGAACATTTTTGTAGAAACAGCTCATTCCTTTTTACTTCCATTAACAGCTGAGCCCTTACCCCCATTTTTTTCATCCTCTGCCCCAAAACGCTGGGCTGAGATGAGTGGAAGATGCCTAACTGTAACTCAGACTCAGGTCTCCCTCCAACCCCTGAGGCTTCCTCTTCCTTTAGGATCACTGGAGTCCCAGGAAACAGAGGGTCTCCCAAAGGCACGCATACCCTAATCACTGGAACCTTAGAATGGGTTATGTTGCTGCTGCTGCTGCTGCTGCTAAGTCGCTTCAGTCATGTCCGACTCTGTGCGACCCCACAGATGGCAGCCCACTGGGCTCTGCCATCCCTGTGATTCTCCAGGCAAGAACACTGGAGTGGGTTGCCATTTCCTTCTCCAATGCATGAAAGAGAAAAGTCAAAGTGAAGTCTCTCAGTCGTGTCTGACTCAGCGACCCCATGGACTGCAGCCCGCCAGGCTCCTCCATCCATGGGATTTTCTAGGCAAGAGTACTGGAGTGGGGTGCCATTGCCTTCTCCGATGGGTTACGTTACAGGGCAAAAATGACTTCAGTTCAGTTCAGTCGCTCAGTCGTGTCTGACTCTTTGTGACTTAGCAGGCATAATTAAGTTTATGGGCTTAAAACATGGAGAGTATCTGAATTAGTTGGGTGGGCCTGCTCTAACCATGTGAGCCTTAAAAAGCAGAGACCTTTCTCAAGTGGAGACAGAACTGAGGCAGAAAAAGCCAAGGAGAGAGGATCATGAGAAAGATTTGCTGTGTCATTACTGGCTTTGAAGACAGAAGAGGCAACGGGATGAGGAAAGTAGGGGGTCTTACCAGGCTGACGGAGATCTCCCACAACACCCAGGAGGGAATAGGAGCTCAGTGGGCCAGCCACAAAGGACAGAAAGGGGTGAGGCTGGGAGCAGAGTCTCCCCCAGCACCTCCAAAGAGTCCTGGCCAGTCAACACACTGACCTTGGCTTTGTGAGCCCTGGATTAGAGAAACCTGCCCAGCTCACCCAGACTTCTGACACACAGATGAACTGATAAACTCAAGTTGTTTTTGAGCCCCTAAGCTTGCAATTGTTTTTATGACAGCGATAGAAAACAGCTGCAGTCATCATGCAAATAAACTCCCAGCGGGCCCTTCCAACACACCCGGACATGACTGAACCCCCACTCTGGAGTCAACCTGGGGCCCCTCTGGAATGTCTGCTGTCTCTTCTGTATGCTTCATCTCCTGGTCCAGCAGCCTCGTCCCCAGCAAAGGGGCGGGGGCAGCAGGAGCTGGCAGATGTGTCCCATAATCAGCCACAAAGGGACCCTCACAGAGCCCGAGAATTATTTAATTTGAGCAAATGCATTCTAACTCCTCCTTCACAAGCCCACCCCAGATGGTTCATGGCTTCAAATTGAGGCAACCATACAAGCTCCCTATTAGCCTCCTGTAAGTCCCTTCTAGAATGCAGGCCGATTGTAAACAGTGACCATGGGGAAACGGGGCAGGCTTAACCTACCTCCTCTGGGACCCAGAGCCAGCCCTGTGTCCCTTCCTTGGTTCAGTTTTCCTCTGCTGGAACATGACGGGGAGGCCCAGATGGGCCCCAAATTCCTTCCAGCCTTTGGGATCTAGAAATAGAAGACGCCCCAACCCCCACCATCGCCACCACCAGGCTGTGTTGGCTCCTGAAACGGAAACACTGGCTCAGCCGGGAAGTGGCAAGGAGCCCACTCCAGCAGGAGCCCTTCCGAAACAGAAGTCAAGAATGGAACATCCCAGGACGTGCTTGAGTATCAGTTCAGTGTTACAGCAGAATCACGTCCCCCAAAAGATGTAATGGAGCACCAACTCCTAGAAGCTGTCAATGTGATCTTATTTGGAAAAAGGGTCTTTGTAAAGGGAATCAAGTTAAGATAAAGTTATTGGGGTGGGCCCAAGTCCAGTGCGGTTGGTGTCCTTATAAGAAAGGAAAGGACAGAGACACAGGAGGGAGATGACCACATGAGGGCAGAGGCGGAAACTGAAGTGATGCGTCTACAATCCAAGGAACCCCAAGGATTGACGGCCATTGCCCCCAGAAGTTAGCAAGAAGAAAGGAAGGATTCTCCCCTACAGGTGTCAGAAGCATTGTCCTGTCAGCATCTAGATTTTGGATGTCTCCCCTCCAGAACTGTCAGAGTGACTTCTTACGGTTTTAAAGCCAGCTAGTTTGTTGTCCTTTGTTACAGCGTCCTTAATAAACTAGTGAATCCAGTTGGCCAGTAAATATTTATCGAACCATGTGTCAGGCAGTGGCCTGGGCACTGCAGATAGAGGAGGGACCCAAACAGAGGCAAGTTTCCACCCCTGGGACATTTTCATTGAACTATTGTTCCGAGGGAGTGAGGAATTTGTTGAAAAGGTATGGTTAGGAATTAGAGAGTGTCCACAGACTCCTTGATTTATTCGGAATGAGATGTGCTGTGCTATTTTCTGGTCATTTTCCAAATAGAATCACAGAATTTTAGAGCTGGAAAGGACCTTTGCTATTTCTCTAGGCAAAAGTCATGATTTCTCTAGTCTGGGAACTTAAGTTTAGAGAGAGGAGGTGCTGGGACCAAACTGACGCTTCAAGCTGCGGTGGTGCATGCCCAGGGCTCCAGTTTGTGTGGATCTTGGGCTGGGAATGAGGTCCATGTGGACCACGGATTGGCGGGGCTCAGGGAATGGGGTTTTCCGGGAGCCAATGTTGGGGACTCCCAGGGTGCTCTGAGTTTGGGGCTTGCTGAGACAACCAGGAGGCTCTTCAGTGGTGAGAGGACACCCACCACTCCATCCCAGGCATCTCACCGTTTAGGACTGCTAAAGGGCCACAGGGCAGGAAGAGAATGAGGGTGACATTGGTCTGAGTCCTAAGAGTGGCTGAGAGTGAATGAGTTGAACTGAGAGCCTGCTGCCTGCCAGAGTTGCGCCAGACAGCTCTGCTCTCCTATGGGAGGCAAAAGGCACCAGGGGGAAGGAATCTCTGGAAGGTGGAGGCATGGGGCATGGTCTCACTCCCCAGCTGAGGTCCAGCCTGGCTGTCGGGCTGAGGACCCAGCAGGGACAAGCAGGTAGGGATTAGTGGTGAAGCCTGGCCTTTGGACTCAGACAAACCAGAGGTCCATTGCCAGTGGCGTGACCTTGGGCAAATTAAGTCATCTCTCTGGGCTTCCACTTTCTTCATTTGCAAATTGGATATGCAGATGACTAGTACCTTCCTCCAGGAGCTGCTGGGAGGATTAAGAGGGATGGTCAATATAACTAGTCTGCCACGGTGTGGAGCTGGGGGGCACCGCCAAAGGAATTGCCCACAGTGCACTGCAAGGAGAAGCAGGAAGAGACCGAGGAGGGAGGGAGGGAATAGGGGCAACGTCCAAACTGAGGACAAAGAGTGTGCAGCCACCCCCCTCCCCTCCCAATGGGCATCACCATGCAGGGCCTGGGCCAGAGCAAGAAGACAGAAGGAGTGAGGAGCAGGATGGCTAAAGCTTTGCTTGTCTTCCGGTGCCGTTGTGCCCTGGCTTCAATCCTGGCCTATCCTCTGTATACTATCCTGGCCCCATCTCTTTCTCAACCCGCTGTGAACTTTTGTCCTCCTATAATTTCCCGGGAAGCAGCATCCACAATAAAAAGCACAGAAGGGTGACCACGACTACCGTTTCTTATTCCCGTTAATAGTACTGGGGTCATTTCAGCCTGGATATTTCCTATTCCCTCCTCCCTCCCAATAGAACCCTTCACCAGGTCAATGCAACTAGAGATTATCCTGTTAAGAGAAATAAGTCAGAGAGAGAAAACCAAGTGCCGTATAATATCACTCATATGTAGAATCTAAAACATGTCACAGATGAAGTTGTCTATGAAACAGAGACAGAATCACAGATAGAGAGGATAGACTGGTGGCTGTCAAGGGAGAGGGCTGAGCAGGAGAGGGATGGATTGGGAGTCTGGGATTAGCAGATGCAAACTGGCATATAGGGAAAGGAAAAACAACAAGGTCCGGCTGTACAGCACGTGCGTACGTGCGTGCTAAGTCACTTCAGCCGCGTCCGACTCTTTGTGCCCCTATGGACTCCTCTGTCCATGGCATTCTCCAGGCAAGAATACTGAAGTGGGTTGTCATGCCTTCCTCCAGGGAATCTTCCCGACCCAGGGGTTGAACCCGTGTATAATGCAGGGAGTATGCTGTGATAAACACCATGGAAAAGGGTATGAAAACAGAATGTGTGTGTGTATATAATTGAGTCACTTGGCTGTATAGCAGTAATTAACACAACACTGTAAATCAACCATACTTCAATTTTGAAAAATGAAAAAATCCTTCACCAGGTCATGCTGATTTGACCCCTTAAGCATCTCTTGAGTTTGTCTATCTCTCTCCAGCTCTCTCATCGTCACTCTCAGCAAAGTGACTAACATCTCCCTTCTGTATGGATACCCGGAACTCCTCCTAAACAGCTGTCTTTTCTTATCCGCCTGTCCCTGTTCCCTACCCCTCATCCACCAAAGCTGTCAGAAGGGCCTTCCTAAATACAGGTCTGAGGAGCGCTCTCAGCTTCACACTATCTGACGGCTTTGCATTACTTTTATGAGGAAGAACCAGCCCGAGCCTCTTCTACCGTGTCCTCCATCCTCTCCACGCTCACCCCCTCTCATCCCCCCACAATGAGCTTCTGCTTCTCCCTGCCACGGGGCCTTTGCACAAGCCATGTCCTCTGCCCAGGGCATCTCTTCCGCCGTCTCCCCTTCTCCTATTTACCTCCTCATCCTCTAGGGTTTGGTTCAGGGTTCACGTTCTCATGGAGTCCCCTTCTTCAGGTTAGTTCAGTTTCGTCTCTCACATTTGTCTCACATCAGCCTGTATTGTCCTTTCTAGTATTTTCTCATCTTGTTCTTATATAGTCACGTATGTGGCTCAGACTGGAGAAGGAAATGGCAATCCACTCCAGTATTCTTGCCTGGAGAATCCCATGGACAGAGAAGCCTAGTCGGTTACAGTCCACGGGGTTGCAAAGAGTCGGACACGACTGAGCGACTTAAAAAAAAAAAAATGTGGCTCAGAGGTTAAAGCCTCTGCCTGCAATGCAGGAGACCTGGGTTCAATCCCTGGGTCAGGAAGATCCCCTGGAGAAGAAAATGGCAACCCACTCCAGTATTCTTGCCTGGAGAATCCTATGGATGGAGGAGCCTGGTGGGCTACAGTCCACAGGGTCGCAAAGAGTCGGACACGAATGAGCGACATCACTTTCTTTCTTTCACTTTATGTAGTTGTCTGCCTACTAATCAGGCCTTAAGAGTTGAGAGAGCAAGGATGTTTCTCCTTTGCTCATCATTTATTCCAGCCCCTAGCACAGACTGGAACATGGCAGGAACTCAGCGAAGATGTTACTGAATGAATGAATGACTCCCTTCCCCACTCCCTGCCAGAGAAGGCAGCTTTTCCTGTGTGCTACCAGTGCTCCTGTGTAACTACCCAAATACCTCTGGTTATTATCCCCAAGTGCTTTCAAGATATCACATTTGTACTCAAGCTCGTACACACACACATCCCTTAGAAGCAGCCATTGCTCACAATGCTTTTGATTGACCTTTTCATCAGAGACTCACACGATGCCCAGGGTGAGTCTCTGAGCTGCCCAGGGTGGTGGGAAGGAATCAGTGGAGAAAGAGACTGGAAATGTGCTTGGGGCTCTCAGTGCTTTATCCTAGTGTGAGAGGAGTCTTGCTGGTATTTAGCAGGAGAATTCTATGCTTTGAGGACTCCCAAAATGCTCAGACATGCGTGCACATGAATCTCTTTCTGGAGCTCATTGTTCCTATTTGAACTGAGTCCCTGAAGGAGGACTGGGCTGGACAAGGAAGGGGCCTGGAATGGGGATGGGTTGGCTGGGAAAGACCCACCAGCACTTAAGTGGCAGAGCTGAGGCCAAGCTCTCAGTGTTTTAGTGAGATGCCTCTTTCAATCATCAGCTAACTTGTCTCCCCTGGGACTTCTTAAACACTGCTCTCTCTTTATGGCGTGAAAAGAAGAGAGAGCGAGGACTCGACCATATATCACTGGAAAGACAGGGAGGAATGGTTCAGGGAGCTTTGACACACAGCTGCAAGATGAGGATCCACAGGCAAGGCCAGGTGGGGGCACTGCACAGGCGTGGGAGCGAATGGCCCCAGGCGTAGAATCGCCCCTGTTCTCCTGTGGATCAGCTTCTCTGGGGCCCTGGAGGGCAGGGCGCAGGCTTCCTGCTGTCCGCAGACTGCCCTAGCTGTGCCTTGGAGAGGAATCAACTTCCAATGTGCTTATAGAGGGCGTGTGGGCCCTTAGAGAGCCAACTTGGCTGTGATATCGAACAATCCTTCCCCAGTACTTGGCTTCAGTTCTCCCATCCCCAAGAGAAGACATGGAACTCAACAACCACACCCAAGCCTCCCAGCACTGAGTTCTTAGGGCTGAAGACAGGGCTGCTGGGCCCCTCCCCTGGCTCTATGTTTGCAGAATGGAAAGCCGGATCACCTCTCCAGTGGCCGCCGGAGCAGGGGAGCACCGGTGGATGCTGACACCATGCCCTGAGTTCAACACCCACCTGCGCCCCTTCCAAGTCACCTGACCCTACCAACTCACTTACTACAGCTTCTGTCTCTGCAAGAGCGAAACTAGCATCTTTGTCCTGCGGTTATTTGAGGGTGAGCAAGGCAGTGCATGTCACACAATGTGCCAAGCCCAAGGGACCACACAGAGGGTGCTTCCCTTTCTGGAGGAGGCGCGCTGCCCATTCTACAGGCTTTGGGTTTCTGTGGGCTTTGTGGCTAGCCTGGGCGTGCTTCGCCCAGGTAGCAACGCTGCAAGCAGGCAGAACCTTGCAGAAATGCCTGGTGCCGGCGCGGCCCTCAGCAGCACGGAGAATCACTTCCTCTCGGGTGGCTAGTGAGGAAGAACACTGCTCTCAGTTCAGGTGCTCTGATCCAAGTTCATAGCTCCATGGACCAGAGGAGCCATGGGAACCTTATCTGAGCCCCACCTAGAGGGCACACAGGCCCAGCCTCAAAAGGAAGGGCTGAAAGAGAAAACTCGTTCCAAGCGTTTGCCAATAAATCTGTTCATGAAAGCCTTACCCAGGAACCAGTGTCTAGAAAATTAGTTGGAGCTTTTCCCTGGCGAATGTGTGGCTCTCTGCCTGACACTGTCCAGGAGAAGAAGGAGTTCCCAGATCAGCAACCAGATTGGTCCCAAACTGGCAAAGTGACACAGGCTATAACCAGCTTTGCTGACCCCTGTTTCTCCATCTGAGAATGGGTACAATCCCGGTTCTGGGGATCCCCCAGGGCCATCATGAGAGCCAAGCTGTCAGGTCATGAACCTTCATTTCACACGGGCAGAGTGAGAGATTTGGGGGAACAACCAGAAGGTTCGGGTCTTAAGGGGCTGACTCAGGGCCTAGACAGCAGGTGATAAGACCTGGGTGTGATCGCAGCCTGGCTGCCCCCAGCTGCCCCACGCTAGGAACATGCTGGATCGCCCACGGTTTGGGCTTCCTGATTTTCCAAAGAACAAACAAGGGGATGTTAATATCCACCCAAGAGACATCCTGAGATTAACTCCCAACCAGCTGGGGAAAGTGCAGCTGGTCAGAAGGCTTTGGAAAATGTCACCTGGACAAATGGTGGGCGTCGGAGGTGGGAGGCACACACACTGTCTGTTTATTTTCTCCGAGGAGGCACGTCTCTGACCAAAATGGCTGCCAGGAGCATCACACAGGGACACGGCTGCTTTTGCGAAATCAGACACCCGCTCCCTGTCCCTCGGGCCAGACATGATTTAATGAAATCCTGTTTACCTCTGGCTGGAGCTGCCGTTTTCAAGATTTCCTTGAAAACACATCCCAGATGGCCCCGAGCGGCTCACTTCCTGTACCAGGAACAAAACACACGTCCCTCTTGGGTGGGCTGGTCCCTGTGGCAGGAACATGCCTTAACTGACAGTAAGCTTGCATCTCTGGGATCTTCTCCCCCTCCTCTCTGCCGTCTTGGCCATGCCATCAGCCTCTGGTCCTGCAGCGCCCGCAACGGACCCTGGCAACTAGAAAGAGGCTTAATGGAGCAGGGGAGTGCAGTCTTTAGGTTTAGGGAGGCCAGCCGTGGGGACCCTGCCACAGACCTCAGACCCACACAAGCAGCTCTGCTTCTAGAATCACAGGGCCAGTACACACCCCAGGCAGATGTTGCAGACTGGGCTCTGTGCAGCTGCCCAGCAGATGGAGTTCCTGTGGACTGAGCCTTGCCCGCAACAAACACCTTAGGTCTGCAGGCTGCGCTCACCTCTGTGTCCTTCGCGTACATCACCCCGTGTTCCCAGGGCAGCCCACCTAGGTGCTGAGGTAGGATTACTTGGCATTCACCTCTGATTTTATGAATGGGCAATGTGAGACCAAGAGAAAATGAACATAACTTACCCATGATGGTATGCTGCTGCTGCTGCTAAGTTGCTTCAGTCGTGTCCAACCCGATGCAACCCCATAGATGGCAGCCCACCAGGCTCCCCCTCCCCTGGGATTCTCCAGGCAAGAACACTGGAGTGGGTTGCCATTTCCTTCTCCAATGCATGAAAGTGAAAAGTGAAAGTGAAGTCACTCAGTCATTTCTGACTCTTAGTGACCCCATGGTCTGCAGCCTACCGGGCTCCCCTCTCACAGGATTCTCCAGGCAAGAGTACTGGAGTGGGGTGCCATTGCCTTCTCTGCATGATGGTGTAGCCAGAGAGAAAGAAAGAAAACTCAAGAACAACTGTATAGGATTCGGAAATGAGGGGTGTCTCTACTAAAGCACAAATCCTTTAGGGAATCAAAGAAACGGTGCAGTCCTTAATTCTACAGATGGGAAAACTGAGGTCCAGAGATGGGAAGAAGCTGCTAGGAGCAGGAGGAGGTCAGAGAAAAGGCTTTTCCAGGCCCCAAAAGCATCTTCTTGCTCCTCACATAGCAGGGACTGAAGGGGAGGTGGCGGAGCAGTGAATGGGGCTGTGGGCTTAGTGGCTGGGTCAGGTGGCCCTTTCTGAGCCCTTCATTTGAGTCTCCAACGTAGTGTTGAGGCTCATCCTCCCCCCTGGGACCGCACTGCGAGTTCCTGGGAGAGTGAGGTCAGGCGGGTCATCAGGGGAAAGGCTGGTCATCGGGGGAAGAGCTGGTCACTGGGGTCTCTGAGTCCAGCAATGGCACCTCGCTACACTGCACCCCTCGAAACATCTTAAGCAAAGGTAGCATGCTGTGACTCATACTTTCAACAGAAATTGTGTGCATGTCAATTCCCTTGGATACTGAAGTAATCCAGGTGCTGGCATGGCTTGAGTCAGACAGAGAGACCAGAAACCTTCAGATGTCATCAGAGCTGGTCATCACCTTGCCCACTAGCCTGTCTGTCAGCTTAGACGGGCAGTGATCAGGCCTTATTCACTTCTGTGTCCCCAGGCCTGTGGCTTAACTACCAAGGTCACCTTGGACAAGATAATCCCTCTCAGAATTTCTGTTTTCTTCTTCTCATTCATTCATGCACTCATGCACTCGATATGGACTGACTACTTACTATGTGTCTAAGAGAGGAGCTACAGAAGTGACCAAAAGGGACACAAATTCCTGATCCCACGGAGCTTAAACTCCAGTTGGGAGTGGGGAAGGGATGGGAAAACATACTAGAAACATTGATGGTATTTAGATGGTGATAACATGGGAAAAAGGCGAGGCAGGAGAGGATGCCAAAGAGAACCATGAGTGGGAGGAGGAGGAGGAGTTTCTATTTTAAATAGGCTGGGCTGGGCATCGCTGGGAAGGTAGTGACAAAGTAAGACAGGACTGAGGCGAGGGAGCAAGCCACAGGGCTGGCTGAGCGAAGAATGGTCCAGGTGGATGTGAACGCAGAGCTCAGGTCAGAATGTCATTCAGAACAGCTGCACAACAGGACGTTCTCAACAACTACACGAGCGACTGGCTCCATAAGGGTGTGATTCAGGGTAGGTGTTCACAAACTGTCACATTTCCTTCCACTTTTCTTCTCAAATTTGTTAGCAAAATGAAGCTTTATTTTATTTAAAGCCTTAAAAAAAAAAAAAAAAAAAAAAAGCTGTTTTCAAAGGCAGTTAAAGAAATGTAATCAATCGTACGGTGTCAAGTGACAGATGGAAAAGGAAACCAAGAAAGAACAGACGTTGGAAACGTTCACAGGAAAATGTCACCACTGGAAGGAAGGTAAACAATCACCTTCTCCAAAGCTTCTAGTCGTTAAAAGGAAACTGAAGTCCAGGGAAGGGAAGGGACTTGACCGAGGTCAGTCCAAGAATAAGTATTACGGTAAACTTCCTCTCATTTGGAAATAAACAGGTGTTCTGACGGTAAAAGGCACACAGACCTGCTGCCAAAGGGCAGGGAGGAGCTCCAGGCAGATGTGTTCTGGAATGATACAGACTCGGGTTTGAATCCTGGGAATATCAAGTGTTTGTGAGAGGCAGTACAACTGGGACTCTCATATAAAACAGTCCAGCCAACTTGGAAAAAAGATCTGGCAGTTTCTTATAAAACTAAACACACCCCTGTCCCATAACCCAATATTTCCACTCTGAGACATTTACCTAAGAGTAATAAAAACATGTTTGTACAAATCTTTGTACAAGGATGTTCAAAGCAGTTTTATTCATAATTGTCCTCAAACTGGAAAAACCCAGGGCCCATCAACCTAAAAAACAAACAAACAAACAAAAAAAAACAGACAAAAAAACCCCAAACAAACCCCAAAACAATTATGGTATATTCATATAATGAAATTATACTCACCAATAAAAATTAACCCACAGATACATACAAAATATGGATGAACTTAAGAAACCCATCATTTGAGTAAATGAAATCAAAAGGAAGAGATGAAAGCAGCAAAACTGAAGAAATAAAGGTGATCCAAAAATTCTAACAGCTGCTTGTTAGTTTTCTAGCTCCTCAGAAACTTCTGAATACGCTTGCCATGTTTCATAAGTATGCTGCATTATGAGTTCTGTCTTCTCAAGGGAGAAGTCAGAATACTTGCTTGTGTGTGTGCGTGCTAGGTTGCTTTAATCGTGTCCTATTCTTTGCGACCCTTGGGACTGTAGCCCGCCAGGCTCCTCTGTCCATGGGACTCTGCGGGCAAGAATATTGGAGTGGGTGGCCATGTCCTCCTCCAGGGGATCTTCCCAACCCAGGGATTGAGCCTGCGTCCCCTGCAGCTCCTGCATTGTAGCCGGATTATTTACCGCCAAGCCACAGGGGAAACCCCTGAATACTTGCTTACCCAGCCTCTTTAGCTGCTAGCACAAGTGTCTGACCCCTCCAATCAGAGACACCTGCTGGAGAGTTGGATTTAGAGGTGAGCAACTGGAGGAAAGGAACTCAGCACAGAATCTGTGTTTGCTGGTGAGGGTGGAGGCTAAGAGGTCTCAGCAGCAGTGACGACACAGTTGCATTTGGATAAGGAAGTGGCATGGAGCTGATAGCAGCTGATAGGAAACAGCAAGTAGCAAACAGGAAATCCTGTTACAGCTAGGATACGGTGAAGATGCGGCGGCAGTGGCAGAGTGGTCCCTCCCTCATCAGACCAGTGCTGGAGTCAGGTTTCCGGCAGTGTTTATAGAAGCTTAACCTCTCGAGACAGGTCCTCAAGTCCTTACAGTAAGTTCATTAGCTCCCCAGTATGCTAAGAGATAGGCGACCTGGAGAAGGGAGAGGCTACCCACTCCAGTATTCTTGGGCTTCCCTGGTGGCTTAGATGGTAAAGAATCCGCCTGCAATGCAGGAGACCTGAGTTCGATCCCTGGGTTGGGAAGATCCCCTGGAAAAGAGAATGGCAACGCTCTACAGTATTCTTGCCTGGAGAATCCCCATGGACAGAGGAGCGTGGAGGGCTACAAAAGGTCAGACATGGCTGAGCCGCTAAGCACACAGCACACAGGCCGGGTAAACCACTGCGGTAGCCACCCCCGCTCCGCTTCACCCCGCCTGCTGTTATTCATGCCTTGCTCTCTACCGCATTGAATGGCGACTCTCTGCTTTGAGTTGTTCAGGTCAACAACCTGACTCCTTTACTCCTCTCAGATGTAACGCTCAGTCTAGCAGAACAGCCTGTGTAAAGGTCTGACCTCTAAAACAGACCCAGCACCCAACCTCCTCAACTCCTGAGGTGTTGCCACCCTTCTCCAAACCATCATTTCGTATTCAGATTTGAAAAAACAATAGGCGAATTAACTATCTCCCTGCTTCCATTCTTGTGCGCTATCCTTGAGGTGAACTTGCTCAGTCGTGTCCGACTCTTTGCGACCCCGTGGACTGTAACCTACTAGGCTTCTCCGTCCATGGGATTCTCCAGGCAAGAATACTGGAGTGGATTGCCATTTCCTTCTCCAGGGGATCTTCCCGACCCAGGGGTCGAACCCGGGTCTCCCGCATTGGAGGCAGACGCTTTAACCTCTGAGCCACCAGGGAAGCCCCTTATCCTTAAGCTTCAAACCTGCAGCCAGAATGACCCTTCTAAAAACATTAATCAGATCTTGTCATTCCTCCACTGAAAAGCCTATGGTGAGTCTTCATCTCACTCAGAGTAAACAACATTAATCAGATCTTGTCATTCCTCCACTGAAAAACCTATGGTGAGTCTTCATTTCACTCAGAGTAAACACCAAAACCTGCACAGTGGTCCAGATGGATGCAAAACTCCTAAATATATTTTTAGAAAACTGAATTTAATGGTATATGGATTTAAAAATACATTATGATTAAGTAAGTGGCCTGGCTTACCAGACATCAAGACTCATTACAAAGTCACGGTAGTTAAAATAGTTGCTGCTGCTGCTGCTGCTGCTAAGTCGCTTCAGTCGTGTCCGACTCTGTGCGACCCCATAGACAGGAGCCCAACAGGCTCCCCTGTCCCTGGGATTCTCCAGGCAAGAACACTGGAGTGGGTTGCCATTTCCTTCTCCAAAAATAGTTGCTACTGATATAAAAAGAAAAAAAAAAAAAGACAAATACACTAGTTTAAAAAGTACACAGAGTTCCAAATGCATGAGAATCTGGTATTGTTGAGAACTGTTAACAAAAAGTCTGAGGTTTTAGGCTACTTGCAAGTTCACAAGTTAGCCTTCCACAACTGCAGAATTGCTGGCAGAACTTGAGATCCCTAGTTCAAAGATAAAGGGCACCTTATTGCTCATACTGATAACAGTAGCCAGATAATCTGCATTTGTGCTGGCTTCCTGGGTCCCGATTCCTATAGGCTGGCATATGGAAATCTGCGCGATGGCTGCACACACAGTGGATTAAGTGACAAGAGAGGAGCTCCTAGCTTTAGAAACCCAGATCTTCACAGTGGTCAATAAGCCTACTGTCCTTTGCCCCAGAGGGAGATATCTTTATTCTACTGGGTAGTATATATATATATGGGCTTCCCTGGTGGCTCAGATGGTAAAGAATCTGCCTGCAATGTGGGAGACTTGGGTTCGATCCCTGGGTTGGGAAGATTCCCCTGGAGGAAGAAAAAAAAAAAAAAGACAAATACACTAGTTTAAAAAGTACACAGAGTTCCAAATGCATGAGAATCTGGTATTGTTGAGAACTGTTAACAAAAAGTCTGAGGTTTTAGGCTACTTGCAAGTTCACAAGTTAGCCTTCCACAACTGCAGAATTGCTGGCAGAACTTGAGATCCCTAGTTCAAAGATAAAGGGCACCTTATTGCTCATACTGATAACAGTAGCCAGATAATCTGCATTTGTGCTGGCTTCCTGGGTCCCGATTCCTATAGGCTGGCATATGGAAATCTGCGCGATGGCTGCACACACAGTGGATTAAGTGACAAGAGAGGAGCTCCTAGCTTTAGAAACCCAGATCTTCACAGTGGTCAATAAGCCTACTGTCCTTTGCCCCAGAGGGAGATATCTTTATTCTACTGGGTAGTATATATATATATGGGCTTCCCTGGTGGCTCAGATGGTAAAGAATCTGCCTGCAATGTGGGAGACTTGGGTTCGATCCCTGGGTTGGGAAGATTCCCCTGGAGGAAGGCATGGCAACCCACTCTAGTATTCTTGCCTGGAGAATCCCCATGGAGAGAGGAGCCTGGTGGGCTGCAGTCCATGGGGTAGAAAAGAGTCAGACACAACTGAGTGACTAAGCGCGCGCACACACACACACATATGTGTGTGTGTGTTTATAAAACAAATCTATCCTTTGCTCTGCATTGAGTTACCATCTTGATTTCTGATGACTGCTATCCAAATATCCTCAAAAAGGTAACTGCAAACAAAATCTGTCATAGCCTCTGATCACAAGATGTGAAGAAATGCAAGAGCCACATGAAGAATTGTCTACCAACGGCTTATGGTAGTCAGGATCACAAATTATTGGAGAACAGGACAAATTATTTAGCAAATTACGTTAGGAATAGTAACTTCCTGTGCAGAAAAAAAAAGAAAGAAAGAAATAGAGTTCTTACCTCATCTTTCTAAAAAGAAAAAGTGGTTTAAAGACCTAAGTGTAAAAATTCAGGCTAAAAACTAATAGAAAGAAAAGTAGGTTTTTTGTTTTCATTTTTGTTTTACTTTGGCATCATAAATAATTTCTTAAGACCCCAGAAGCCCAAACCATAAGGGGAGAAACAAACGGATTTCTATCAGGACTATGTTCATCAAAGTGTACCATTAAGATCCTTAGCAGATGCATAACAATTTGGGGGGAAAGACTCTGGCAAAATCTAAAACCAGCAAATGATTAATAAGTAGATTGTTCAAGTAATTCCTGTAAATTAGTCAGAGAAAGAAAGGAAAACAAACTAGAAAATGAGCAAAGGTATGAATAGGGGATTCACCAGAGCAACCCAAAAGGCTAATGAATTTCTGAAGAGATGCTCAAAATGCCAAGAAAGCACAGAAATGCCCACTGGAGTGAGGTACCACTTTATACCTGGCAAACACGAGGAAATTGGAAAACATGAGAAAGTTCTGTGCAAATGTAGGGGAACGGATACCCTTGTGCACAGTTGTAGGAATTTTGCTGTTTGGAGAGTAATATAGATATTCTGAGTGAAATTCAGGTATTTACACCCTGTGATCCTGCAATCCTGCTCCTGGGTATAGGTCTTGGAGAAAGCCACATACATGTCCACAAAGAAACATGTCCTGCAACTTCACATGTCACCCCTCTCTGCTTGCCTTCCTCTCAGTGATCGTAAGATGCAGCTCAAACCTGGTCCCCTCAAAGCTTTCTCCACTACCATGATGGATCCTGCACCCTTCCCCCATGATTCCACCCCACTCTTGGTTGCATTCTGTCTACATGCTCACCACATTGTATATTTGCAGATGGCACTAGGCGCCATCGGGGCTTCCCTGGTGGCTCAGATGGCAAAGAATCTCCCACAGGGAGACCTGGGTTCAATCCCTGGGTGGGGAAGATCCCCTGGAAAAGAGAATGGCAACCCACTCCAGTATTCTTGCCTGGAGAATTCTACAGACAGAGGAGCCTGGCAAGCTATAGTCCACGGGGTCGCAAAGAGTCAGACACAGGTGCCATCTGCATCTTCCATTAGGCTGGGAGTTCCCTCAACAGCACCGACTGTATTTTATTCCCCCTGTGTCTACAGCACCTAGCACCATTCCTGGCACAGAGTAAGCATTCAGCTGGCTGGAATGAGGAAATTCATAAAACGCAGGGCCTGGATCTGGTTCCCGGTATTTGTAAGGCAGAACTCCATCCTGGTGTTCAGATTCCACCCTGAGTACAGTTATCTCGGCTCTTCTGATAAGGGCGGGGAGGACGGCTTCAATCTGGGGATTCCTGGATATTGGCAGGAACTTCATGTGCCACTCCGGGTGTATCCTTCTCGGGGCAAGTCTGCTAATGGCCTGTGTCATTTTGAAGGAGAAGACGTCTGCCACGCCAGGATGTGATATGTACTCAGCACAGCTGGTGTTTGTCAGCCACAGGCCTCTTGGTCTCACTCAACTTCAACCCTCCCCTCTCCCCTCTTTCCCACTCCGTGCTCAAGAATGTGAGGCCTGGCTCCCTTTGGGCTCCAAAAATGCCTCAGGCTGGGTCCTGTGAAATCTTAACCTTTCCTCCCACCTCTATTCCCTCGGCAACACCACCTTCATCGTAAAATAATTTATGCAAGTAGAAAGGGGAAAAAAATCCGGTGCAGAAATACCACATGTAGAACAACATCACGAAAGCTCTGTAATGCCCTGAACGCTGTGCTGAGGCCATTTGGAAGATACATTAGCTAGATAAGTATTAACAGAAGGGCCAATCACAGAAACATTACCCAAACCACCACCTTTTATTAAGCCTCCAGGAGAACTTAAAACCAGTCCATTACTCTGACGTCTGGGACGGGTCTAGCTGGTATTTTTCCCCAACCAAAGCAACAAAAGGGACACCGATTAAACAGAGCTACAAGTGAGGGCCATCACCTTCATGTCAGAACGTGGGGTGCAGGGGAGTTTGACTGCCAGCTGATACTCAGTCGAGCCTTGCGTCAGGCATCTTCTAGAGATCCAGAAGGGAGAGGAGACTGTTTAACATTATCTTTGCTCACATCTTGTCTTTCTTCAGCAGCCAGGACACTCAAGAGCTAGTAAGACTTGAATTCTAACCCCGCTCCTAATTTGCTGAGTGACCTTAACTGGTCACTGAAACTCTTTGGATCTCAGGCTTTTCATCTACAAAAAGGGAAGTGTGCCCGGATCCCTGAAAAGTCTTTCGGGAAAGATGGTCCAGATCACCAAGTGTGGGCTTCAGGGAGGCAGACTGCCAGGTCCATAGCTCTCCCGGCTCCTAGCTGGGTGGTTTGGGGGAATTAAGGCTCAGTTTTTTCATCTGTAAGATGGGGTTCATAGAACGAACCTCCTGAGTTGTCTGTAGATCAAATAAGACTTTTATGGAAAGGATGCGAAACAGTCCCCAGAGCACAATAGAAGCTCAAAAAATATTAGTAGTTATTATTATTATTTTTAGCATTTACTTTGTTGGCCATGCCAAGTGGCTTGCAGGGATCTTAGTTCCCCAACCAGGGATTAAACCAGCACCCCTGCACAGAGTCCTAACCACTGGACCACCAGGGAAATCCCGTAGCAGTTATTGTTATTCTCACTTAGCTTCTGTGGTAGGGGGCCTCTAAAATGGACCCCAGTGATCCTCACCTCCTGGCGTTCACACCCTTATGTAATGCTAGCCCCTTGAGTATGGGCTGGATTTCACAAATTTTTCTTAATGGAGAAAAGGCAGCAGAAGCAAAGGGATGCCACACCCACGACAAGGTTATATAAAGACTACATTTTCCACCTGGCACGTCTTTTCTTGCTCCCTCACTCCCTCCCTGTGAAGGGCCCTCTGGAGTGTTTCCACAAGAGGGGCCTCCTCAATCAAGCCTTCAGATGATGGAGACCCTAGCCTCCAGTGAGGAGCCCTGAGTGGAGGACACGGTGAAGCCATGTCTGGATTCCAGATCCGCAGAAGCTGTGCAACAGCCTAGTTTATTGTTTCAGGCCACTCAATTTGGGAAATTTTTCATGACACAGCAGTGGGCACCTAAATGCAAGCTCCTTACAGCTCTGACACAAAGGCTCTCTGAAGCAAGTCCAAAACTGAGCTTATTTCTAAGACATCTGTGGACACCCAGTGAGAACTGTGGCCTATCAGTAGGGAAGCGCCCACGGAGCTCCTACTACATGCCAGGCAAGGCGCCTGAAAGGCAAGGATGTGTCTGCACCCTTATGTCTGTAAGGCAGAAATACTATGTAACTCTCCAACATTTACTGTATCTATATGGTGGAAAAACTGCGTGATTGTACCTATTTTATCTATGTGGCAGAAATGCTATATAACGCTGCAACATCTGGTGATTCTGTACAGTAGGAAGATTGTCTAACTCTGCTTCCACGTTGGTAACCTGAAATCAGCTATGGGTAGAGGATGACACCATTGCCTTCTTTGACAGAAATCAGCAAATGCTACAAATCAAGACATTGCTGGTGGGACGGGAGGTATTGTTTGTTTGACTGCTGTTTTTGTTTTTGTTTTTCTTTTGAAAGCAGTGTCAAACATTTACCAGCACACCACTGAAGTCAACCCTTTGAGGTTATCGTTCTAAGAATTCCAAGGGAACTCAAAATAATCTTTCCAACTTGATGAAGACAGGAAGCTTGGGACATGGGCTGCAGGCAATGAGGTCTCTCCAAGTTCCTTCTATCTCTATATTCCACAGTGCTATAGAAATTTCAGAACTTGGACGCAACTGAGAACCCTGTCTTCAGAGTAACATACATCTGGGGTCAAATTCTGCTCTGACTCTCCCTAGCTGATGGCTGGGTCTGGGGCATCTCTTAGACCTCAGATTCCGGTCACATTTCAGATGACTTGAGAACAACGAGGCATGTTTCAAATGCAGCAGGCCAGAGAGAACTTTCAGGCTGGTTTTTAAATTTTTTATTTTGGTTTCATTTTTTAACACCGAGGAAGCACCGTGCCAGTTGCAGGAATGACCCCGTACAAAACGGAGTTGGGGGCACACAGGGCAGTGGGGTGAGGAATCTTTCAAAGTTGAAAACCTGCTGGTCCTTGTTAAAAAGAACAGAACAGCATTCTCCCTTCCCCCAGGGCCCTGTGGGCTTGACCCTCCTCCTCCAGAACCCCTGGTTTTATTTTATAATCTAACCCGCCTGCAAACTCTCTAGCTATGAGGCTGACTTTTTACAGCCACGACTGGGGAATGACTTCATCTCGATGAATTTATGGGTCACAGCAGAGGATGGAGCAGAAGTATGTGAAGGGGGAAATCGCAGCCAAACCTGTCCCCCCCAACCCCATCGTGATGGTTTTTCCAGCCGTGGCCTTACAAAGCCCGATCGTGCCCTGTTCCAGTACAAGCAGTAGCGCTGGGCAGGAACCTCCGCCACCTCCTGGCATGTTCCATGGAATCTCAGCAGGAGACCAAGGTGCATGGCTGACTGAACTTGTTTAAAAAACTAGAGGAGATGAGCACGGGCCCTGCAAGGCCGCTTTTACTCTGAAGGACGGAGCCCGACTGAGGCGAGGGTGATGGTTTTGAAAATGGATGGTGCTTGAGACGTGACTTGCCAGCACCATCTGCCCTTAGCCAGAGCCCTCCATCCGGGTCATCCAGCCTCGTGGCTTCAGAGGTACCAACTGTGTCCTCTGGATGCAATGCTGATGCGTGGGCCTGGCCACACTGCAGGTGCCAGGCTACTTTCTGATCTGTTTCCAGCCATCTCACTAGAACCGGGCTCCCCAGAACAGCCCCTACAGTCTGGCTTTTGTGCCTTCCCATCTAGGAAGCTAGTTCCTGTGTCAGGAGCCCCCTCCCTCCTCCCGACCTCCTGGTCAGGAGCAAGCTTCACGTCCATTTCTCTGCAGCTCCCTCCTCTCCTCTGCCTCCAGTGCCTGGCACAGAGCTGGTGCTCAGAGAGCCTCATCACACAAATCAGCAAATCCACAGCCAATCCTGAAATCTGGCACAGCTGACGGAAGTCCCGGGCAGAACTGAGAGCAGGGGGAGGTGAGCAAGGTGCCTGCCGAGGGCACAAAATTTAGGGAGTCTCTCATCTTTGGGGATGAATGCAGTACCTGAGAATAAGTGCCTGATTAAATTTTGAGCCTCTCCCACCTCCCTCTAGTCCCGGGCCTGTTGTCTAAGACAAAGCTCGAAATTTCTACCCTCTAGTCCTCACCCCGAAGAGCTGCAGGACAGTGAGAAAGTCTGGGCTCAGGAAGACCAAGCTCAAAACTCTGCTGGAACTCTGGGGTTTGGACAGAATGATAATCCTTCTGAGCTTGGCTCTCTCTCTGTTCAATGGCATATAAGCCTATCTTCCCTTTCCAGGGAGGGCAAGTGAGTGAACACGCCCTGTGTGAAAGGGGGACTTAGAAAGGTTTTACTGTGGGATATGACCTTTGACAGGAGCCAGGAGCTGTGATCGGCCTTGGTGGGCCAAATATTAGGAAGCCGGAGTCTTCATCCTCCAAGGTGTCCACAAGAAGGGCAGGCAGGTGGGCAGAACTATCACTCTCACTCTATGTAATGGGGGCTTCAAGATGTATACATAGTCAGCAGAGAGGGAGAGGGTGGGGTCCTGCTGGAAAAGGGGCTGAATTGTCATAGGAGGCTTGATTAAGGCCAGTCCCCTGCCGGAATGACTGCTGAGCTGGAGGTTGAAATTTAAGGGGGAAGTTTCAGATGGACAAGGAGAAACAGAGTCGCAGGTAGGGACCAACACAGGCAGAAGGGTGTGGACATGAAAGTTTTGTGTCGACCTGGAGGAACAGTGAGGAGGCAGGCTTCACTGAAAGGTGGGCTGTTAAGGGGAGGAGGTGAAGATTGGTAGATGAAGGAGGAGCTGATGGTAGATGAAGGAGGAGCTGATGAACTAGATAAAGGGCTGTGCAACTTCCTCCTTTAAAGTTTACACTCGCGGTGGTGTGTATACATGCGGGTATCTGAGCACACTGTGGGGAGGTTGCTTGGGGCAGTGAAGAGAGTCTGACTGTGTGAAGAACTGGGGGGGTGCATGTGGAAAGGCAGCAGCGGGCAGCACGGGCGAGTCTTGGCGGGTTCTTCCGCCGGCGGGGCCTGGGTGAAAACTTGCTCAGTGGGACCAAGAAGTCCAAAGTCCTCAGGCTCACCCTCAAGGGGATTAGGGTAAGAATTTCCCCAGGTCTGAGATCCCCAGAGGCCTGGGCCAGCTGCAAGGCAAGGCCTGAGGGTTCTCTTGGGGTGCGATTGAGTCACCACTAATTCAAGCTCAGAGCTCCAATCCCCAGTGCAGGGCAGCGCCTCTGGGGGCTCAATGAGCCTCGAAGGTCAGGCTCTGGTTACTTTGCTACACTCCCTGACATCCTTCACCCACTTTCTATCAGCCTGACATCTCCTTGTCAGCAGCGCCCACAGAGAACCTCACCCCTGCAGACAGCCCCTCTGCTTAGGCTAGAAACCGCTTTCCAGTTCCCCTGTCTGCTCACCCTGGGAACCTGCTTCTCCCTCTCAAAACACCTCGCACGCCTTTTCCCCATCCCTTTGGAATAATCATTTTAAGAAAACCACACTGCTTTCTTTTAGTCCCTTAGAGATCTGAGCGCTCCTCACCCCTGGCGGATTTGATGAGTCTTCCTCCCCTCGCGCCTACCATCAGGGAAATTGGAATCATACTCTAACCTGTAACGAGATTAATGCTCTAAAGACAAGCGTGTATTTCAGAGTGGGACTGGGGCTGCTGGTCTTTGATAATCTATTCAACTCATTTGGTTCCATCGCTAATAGTCAGCCGTGGATTCTGTGATGACTACAATATACATTAATCAAAGGCGCGTTACACTCAGAGTTGAAAATAACACTTCCCTTTCTTCTCCGTTGCAGAAAAAAATATATATGAAAATAATAAAATAAAAAATGTCCCTCGATTCAACAACTAGAAAAAAAGGTATTTAGATCTGCAGAAAGCAAGCAATGAGCCTCTTTTGAGAGCCCCTTCTGGACACAATGAGAAATTATCATAAAAATGCCTTGGTGGTCAGATAAGAACAAGGCTGGGGATCAGGGTGACCTGGGTTTGGAAGACAGTGTCCATAACATACATCAGATTCTCAGAAGAGATTCTGATGCCGCCCCTCAAACTGTCAGAAATTCCTGGATCAACAATCTTCAAGGTTCTTCCGAGCATTAACAAGGTCTGATCTTACATTTAACCAGCCCTAGAATATCTCCACTCACATATCCAAAAAAGGTCAGTTGGACATTTGGCCAGTTAGTCATCAAATGAAAGATACCAAGTACTGATTCTGTCCACGCCCCTCTCAGGCCAGGAGCCATTCACAATGACAGGCAAACATGTGCTAAGAGGGAAGGAAGGAGTCAGGTCATAAGGGAAGATGCCCTTTAAGATTTGGGCTCAGAGGACTT
The DNA here is from genome assembly GCA_006410635.1 of Cephalophus harveyi. NCBI lineage: Eukaryota > Metazoa > Chordata > Mammalia > Artiodactyla > Bovidae > Cephalophus > Cephalophus harveyi. The sequence goes on from SJYT01043615.1 coordinate 339,446, forward strand.
GAGTTGGGTACCAGCGTGGCTGCTGACGCACAGAATCCCATCACCTTTCTGAGAATCAGTGGTGTCATCTCAATAACGGGAATAAGAGTATTTACTAATCAAGATGATGGCAGCAACGGGTGTAAAGTGCTCCATAGAGTAGAATGTGCCACATAAACATAAGGTGATGTTCCACCCGGAGGCAAGCAAGGTGGGTACCAGGTTTCAGCACGGCACCTGGAGTCAGAGGGCTGAGCTTTGGCTGTTAACTCTGCCCCTTGTTGGCACTTTGACCTTGAGCCAGTTATTTCACTCATTTTTTTCATATTTAGACTGAGATAATAATAGTACCTACCTCTTAAGTTTATGAGGGCCATTAAATCAGTGAAATATCCAAGCCACTTAGATGATGAGAAGGCAATGGCACCCCACTCCAGTACTCTTGCCTGGAGAATCCCATGGACGGAGGAACCTGGTGGGCTGTAGTCCACGGAGTCGCGAAGAGTCGGACACGACTGAGCGACTTCACTTTCACTTTTCACTTTCATGCACTGGAGAAGGAAATGGCAACCCACTCCAGTGTTCTTGCCTGGAGAATCCCAGGGACGGGGGAGCCTGGTGGGCTGCCGTCTATGGGGTCGCACAGAGTCGGACACGACTGAAGCGACTTAGCAGACATAGCAAGCTCTATATGTTTGGGGCTTCCCAGGTGGCGCTAGTGGTAAAGAATCCGCCTGCCGATGCAGGAGCTGTAAGAGATGTGGGTTCAGTCCTTGGGTCAGGAAGATCCCCTGGAGGGGGCATGGCAACCCACTCCAGTATTCTTGCCTGGAGAATCCCATGGACAGAGGAGCCTGGCAGGCTACGGTTCATAGGGTTGCAAAGAGTCAGACATGATTGAAGTGATTTACCACCCATGTATATGTGTTTGCTATCATCATTGCTTAAAATCTGCAGTAGAATAATAATAAAAAAAAAATTAACACACACGCACACCTGGGGGTCATAAAGCCATTTTGTTACAGCAGGAACCACATCTGCCTGGCTCAGTCTCTATCCCCCGTGCTTTGCATGATGTTAGAATACAGGTGCTGAATAAAAACCACGGAATACATGAACATCACATGTGACTCAGACCTTCCTGGCAGCCAGGGCAAGGAGGGAAACATCCTGAGTCACATAATTCCCACTTACTGAGAAGAGGAAAGACCCACATCTCAGCTTCAGTGAATATTAACTCTTTCCTAGTACCAATTTTTAAAGAGAATGTATTGAATAGGTCTCGGGTTAAGGACTGCCAAGCACTCTAATAGATCAAGACTTCCATCACAGTTAACCAAAAGATACAGAAATGTCCTTTATCTGACCGTGGCTGAACCACAGCTGAACCACAATATTAAAGTATATCTTGGAGCAAGACCTAAATAAGTAAGGTTGGGAGAGGCAGCTTCTTTGGCCAGCGTCTTCACACAAAAATCAAAATTAAGCATTCTTAGAGTCTTATACCTGTTAAAGAATAGGATTTAAAAAACAACAACTACGGCTCTCTCCCTAGCAAAAAGTACCTGTACCCAGCTGTGGGCTGGTTCACAGATCTCCTAGATCTCTCTATTAACCCTCTAGGCATCTATGAAGTATAGACAAGAATCACTTAGAAGAGTGGGTGGCGAGTCTGCCCTGCAGATACCATGTGTGAAAACGGCCTTTCAGCCGCACAGCAATTAGAAGTGCAGGCTATTGTTATCCACTGTTTCAGCTGGGCTCAGAGCCAGGAGTTGGCTCCTGGCTGATCTCCTTGGCAAGAGGCTAGAGTGTGGATAGCTTCTATTGTTGATTGAAGGACAGTCCAAATAGTTTAGGTCTAAATAGGAAAGTAGTTTAGACGCCTTCTTTCTACCACTTCTCAGGGAGTCAGGTCAGGCACGTGATGCACCTGCGTTCTCAAGGAGCAGTGATAGGCGGGTTTCACCAGCTGCTGGCACCAGGAAGCAAGGCCAAGCCTCTTTCGGAGCAAGACTGTACCTCATGGTCCTGGGCCTCGGCCCCGAGAGCCGAGCCTAGGGTCACCAGCGCCTTTCAGCAGTGAGTTCTTGTTTCTTTTTTAAAATTTGTTTGGATTATAGTTGATTTATAATGTTATGTTACTTTCTGCTGTGCAACAAAATGCATCAGTTATACATATATCCACTCTTTTTTAGAGTCTTTTCCCATACAGGTCATTACATTGTTGAGTAGAGTTCCCTGTGTGATACAGTAGGTCCTTATTAGTTATCTATTTTATATATAGTAGTGTGTATATGTAATGCCCAATCTTCCAGCTTTTCCTCACCCCCTTTCCCCACTGGTAACCGTAAGGTTGTTTTATACATCTGTGACTCTATTTCTGTTTTGTAAATAAGTTCATTTGTACCATCTTTTTACTTTCTACATATAAGTGATACCATATAATATTTGTCCTTCTCTGCCTGACTTCCTTCAAGCATTATGACAGTCTCTATGACCATCCGTGTTGCTGCAAATGACATTCTTTTGTTCTTTTATATCACTGAGTTATATTCCACTCCATGTGGTACACATGTTGTTGCTGTTCAGTTGCTAAGTCGTGTCCAGCTCTTTCAACTCCATGGACTGTAGTCCACCAGGCTTCTCTGTCCATGGAATTCTTCAGGCAAGAATACTGGACTGGGTTTCCATTCCTTTCTCGAGGGAATCTTCCCAACCCAGTGATGGGATCCAAGTCTCCTGCATTGCAGGTGGATTCTTTACTGTCTGAGCCAGCAGGGAAGCCATATATATGTATGTGCACACACACACACACATATACACACTGTATGTGTGTGTATATACATATACAGTGTGTGTATGTGTATATGTATATATACTTACACCATGGAATATTACTCAGCAGTGACTCCTGATATCCTCACCAGAGAAAGGGATGAAGCTGCCTCCAGGTCCCTGGGTGGATTTTCCTGATGCGAAAACTGCTACCTCTCGTGTGGATGTAGGGCTTCGAGCAACCAAAAGTGAAGAGCAGCCTGGATGTGCTGTCCATTTCCTGCCACTCTTTCCGACCAACATGAGACAGTACAAGAAAACTGCTTTGGGTCCTTTGTAGGACACTAAGGATATTGGCTCCCAAAACAAAGTGCCCACATGCAGGTGCCGAGCGCCCTTCTGGCCTCCCTACTGCCCTCCTCCCCAACATGGACACACACCCACCCCTCCTGGGCTCCAACTTTGCACTCACCCACTCCGCCACTCTGTGCTTTGAACGTGATGCTGCTTCCACCATGCGCCCTCCCCTTTCTTGGACAGATGGCGTCGTTCTCCTTCTTCAACCCCCTCACCCTTGATCTAAGGGGGTATCCCGGCCCAGAGTCTCATGACACATCCTGCACTGCTGACCGAGGAGGACCGTGCTGTTCTGTTAGAGTCGGTTCTTCATCCGGGACACAGGGACACAGGACGGCCCCCGTGAGGAGGTCTCCTAAGGATGGTACTCATCAGCACAGGCTGGTGCTCAGGGCCGTGTCCTGCACAGACTCGAGCAGCAGCGTTCATTATGACCCCCGCTGATGCAGAGTCTCGCAGCGCTTTCCCATCCTTTAACTTTGCTCGTCGTCCTCGCAGTTTGTGAGAGTGACGTTTGTGTGATACCGAAGCCGAGTCATCTAAAGGGAAGCAACCTGTCCAAGGCCACAGGGAGAAGCAGCGGTAGGACCAAAGCCCTCAGCCCGCTGCCCACACGGCCCCCCATGTGCTCCGTTACCCTAGAGCCCCGAGTCCTGGACCCTGAACCCAGGGCCCTGAAGAAGGACTACGCAAGCAGACGCAGGTTCCCGAGGGGATAGTTTGCGTCTTCCAACTGCCTGCATGTCACCAGAGGGAGATTTTGTGGCAGCCTCATTAACACCCTTTCTCCTCAAATGCATATACAATGATCAGCCCTACCAGGGAGGTGTGATTGGGCCAAGCACCCAGTGACAGTTTTATGACACGACTCCCCTCGCAGGAGACATCCCCTTTCACCGTGAGCGGCTGAAGACAGTGGAGCCCACTGAAGGAACCTGGGAATATCCTCCAGAGAAGAGCAGGCTGGGATGCACTTGTCTCACAGAACGAATGGGCCAGCGGATGGAGGACTACTCAGACCTCTGTGCCTATTAAAAAATCCCAACCTCAATTTGGAAAAGCCAGAACAAACTTGTATGGCCACCTACAGAGGTCTCTGCTCTGCCGAGAGGCTGTTGATTTCTTTATGAACCTGAGCAGATTGATTTTGGCATCAGCGTCTGGAGGAACGGGAACTCAGCTTTGGGTTGGAGGGTCAATGTTTATCTATCAACCTATATTGGGTTCAGTGTGAAATTTTTTATTACATACCACCTTGGCTGATATTTAACAAGGCATGTGTTGGATCTGGGAACCAAGTTAAACCACCTCTAATGTTTTGGCCCAGACCCGTACTTAAAGAACTCTGATGGGCTAGGGCTAAACATTACATTACAATTCTTTATATGTGTTAGGAGATTTCAAGCCTACAAGCCATTTTCCTATCCATGTTCTCTTTTGATTCTGAAGGCAACCCTGTGTGTTAATCAGAGCATGGTTTTTAATACCAACAGGACGAGAAAACAGTGGTGCAGAAAGAGAAGTGACGTGTTGAAAGTCACATAGTAACTGGAAGAAATAACAGAAATTGCACATCCAGGACTTCTTTTGCAAATTGTCTTTCTACTGGAAGTCTATCTAGTGATAAATGACATTGAGAGTCAAGCTGCTACAGGACAGTTCCAGGGGATGTGTGGAGGGATGAGGGTGATCGTGTCCAGCCTGGCCCTGCCTTCCAGGTCCTGGAAGTGCTGAGGACCACGGGAGATGAGCACCCCTCACATCTCCTAGCGCCAGCGAGCGGTCCAGTGCTGTCTTGTCTTGCTCAGACTCCCTGCCCCGCCTAGAGCCGGGGTTGGGCTTGGTGCGGAGGGGGCAGGCGCTGACCGGTGCTGCCCCCTTGGGAGGTCTATCTCTGAACAGAAAAGGTTTGCAGACCTCTTGCACAAGTCAGAGTCTGCCAACTGTCTACTGTAGCCCCAGTTATCTTTCATACACAAGTACAGTGTGCTTCCTAGTGTTTCAAATATTACCTGTGTGTTCTTTATGGAGCTGCACAGTTACCTTGGGAAGGCAGCAGTGTAGGGATTCTAATCCCCTCTGGGGCAAGTCACAGATAGTCAGGGTGCAAATAGCCCAGTAGCCAGGTCTTCCCTGGAATCCCCTGCTGGTCACACTTGGATTTGGCCAGTTGCCTTTCTGCCTGCCCCTTTATCCAGCAAGCATTTACTTTTGAATGTAACTAACTACCTGTGATCACCAGGAGAGAAGACAGAGCTGGTAATGAGGCTTCCTGCTTTCTGATGTGATATGTGCCTTATCCTACCATCCTTCCTCCCACTCCCCTTCCTAGGGGCTCTGGCAGAATACATATGTTGGAGACAGGAGGGCCAGCAGCAGGCCCGGGAGGAGGTCTCCTTTATGTGGCAAGCCTTCCCCACTCCACTAGCCACCTCCCGTGCCTCTCTTCTCTAACAGCTTGGCTGGACTATGCTGCTTAGACCAGAGGGCCAGCACGAGGCATCCTGCTTGCTTCCTCTCGGACCAAAGATGGATACATCTGCAGCTCCCCATCCCGTCTGACCTCCTGGCATCCAGCCATGGGCTGGAAAGCAAGAACAGAGAACAAGGCTAGGTACTGGGACTGCGCTGTGCTGACACTGTGTCAGTGAGCAAAGTAGCTGCTCTGTGGGGCAAGAGAGGAAAAGATGGCATTCCTCACAAGGCGCAAACTGCTAATACACATGACCCTGCCCATCAGGAAGCGCAGCCCAGGGGCGGTTGCGAACTGTAGCCAATGGTCAGAACAACCCTCCCATCCATCATCATTCCGCCTCCCTCACCACCCGTGAGTCTCTTGAAGGAGAAAGTGAACACAGAAGTCCCCCTCTCCAACAGCCGAGACACCAGAGCACATACAATTAAACACGGACGGAACCTACCAGTCATCTAGAGAACCTAAGACCTCCTGGGGCAGGAGCCAGTATCATTAGCCAAGTCCAAAGGAATATGGAGCACGAAGGTTAGAAAGTTCTGGTCAATTGTTCCTGGCAGGTACAGCCTATCGACCTGTCCTTCTTGTTTATCACATCTGGGTTTGGAGAAATAACAGCTAGATGTTCAGAAAGAAGTTTTCCTCGTTCTTTATAAAGTAAAACTATATACTGTGGTCAGAGGTGAGTTTGCATGTGTTTAAAAGCTTGCGCTGTTGGTTCCATAAATGTGGAAAAGATGTTATGTCCTATACGATTACACTCAGGGCCATTAACAAAATCCAAAGCAGTAAAGGGTGGAAGAGGACTTGCCCTCCCCACCCAGCACTTCGCTTTTCCTCCTTTCTCTTTTCTTCTCCCCCCGTGCCTTTCCCATCTTGGTCACCATATCGTCTCTGCCTGTCTTCCCAAGCTGCCTTACATGAAATCTTTCAACAAAGATTACTTGAGTTTCAGTCTCAGCTCAGCCAACAAGCAGCTGGGTGACCCTGGAAAAGTGCTGGCCACCATCAGATTCTCCCTCATTTCCAAAGTAAAAAGCAAAACGCTGTCTGTCCACAGCACTGGCTTTCCAGGTCATTCCAAGGACATCATATTCCAAAGGTCTACTCACCAGTGGGAGATTTCATACATTGCTTCAGTGGTTCAACAACCATTTATCAAGCACTTATTTGCAGTGGGCTTTATTCTAAGACGAAGGGGACATCATCCAAGAATCATGGTCATGAAAAAAGTTACTTGTTTCTTTTTCCAGAAATAGTCTCTCTGGGGATGTCATTCTTCTGTCTAAGATCCTGAAGTGGCTTCCCACTGCCCAAGGACTAGAGATGGAGACAGGAACCAGTTCCAGAAGCCACCTGCTTCCTCCTTCACTTCTGCCTTGAGCCAGGTTTTTGCTCACCAGGTGTCCCATGAGGACCTCTTCTGGGTGCCCTGCTTCTCTGTGCCTGCACTTTGGGCTCTTCGTGCTGGCCACTCCCCTGCTCTCAGCTTGTACATCAGGCCTTCTCCTTTACTCGGAGAGCAGCTGACTCCAGAGTTTACACACCAGTGGGAGAGGAGCCGCGTCTGTCCTGCCTGCCTCCACGTCCCCATCACGCCTGGCACATACCTACTGGTCCTCATGCAACCTTTCATGGAATGACACCTGGTGGCTGATCTGTTACTGCTGTTTAGTTGGTAAGTCATGTCCAACTCTTTGCAACCCCATGGACTGTAGCTGCCAAGCTCCTCTGTCTAGGGGATTCTCCAGGCAAGAATACTGGAGTGGGATGCTGTTTTCTCCTCCAGGGGATCTTCCCTATACTACAGATGATCGAGGCCGTGTCATCTGCATTGCAGGTAGATTCTTTACCACTGAGCCACCAGGGAAGGTGGTTGATCTAGAGGACCCTTATTTTCTCCTTTTGGTCTGCTTCATTTGGGGGAGAGACTTTCCAGCACAGGCCCTAGAGCAAGAAGGGCCATGTGACCCCCAGCCTAGGGGAAAGATCATCCCCCGTGGCTTAGAGAAGGGCCCACACCACCGCCCGAGCACAATCCTTGAACTCGAGCTGAACCCTGCTCGGGAGCATCATCCTGGGAAAAGAAACTGCATTTGCATCGATTCTCTGCACAGCCATTCTCTTTAGGGCTATACATTGTTCCTTCTTGACACTGGGCCTGGGGAGCCGGGGAGCCCCCCTTACTCTCTATGTAAATACCGGCTCCTTGAAAGATATTTATTGGCCTGCAGAAAAGATGCGGGGGAATTTTGCTCTCTAGGTGAGTGATAAAAAAGAGCAGTGAGCGGATATGTTCGCCAGCTTATTTACCACAAATCTCTTATTTATGGCCTCATAACCTCCTGATGGCCTGGTACTCTCCCCCCACACCTGGTTTTCTTCCCAGATGGAGAAAGTGCTGAGCTGAGGACTATTTGTCCGTGGTTCCTCTCTGCTTCTAGTTTCAACAGCTGGAGCCGGACCAATTGATCACCCCATGACTGCATGGTTGATGAGGTCTGCAGGATGGACCCCGTGCTGTGAAGCGTGTTGGATTTGTGATGGCCACGAACCGGTGACTGGGCTCCAGCCCACAGTTCTTCTCGATGAGCACTCACTGAGCGCCTACTGTGCCCAGCTCAGCGCGTGATGCCAGGAATGGGAAGGAACATGGCCTCGGTTTCCTCCCCTTGGGGCCCTGAATCCAGTCTTCTCCCAGCCAGGCACTACACTAGCTGCCCTTCATGAGAGACACTCAGTCGATCCTCTGAGCAACCCTGCAGGGAAGCAATGTGTCTCCAACCCAAGCATCACAGCCTCCGGAGGCCAGTCTTACTCCATCTCTCAGAATGACAACATCACCAAGACCCCTAACAGGGTGCCCTCCCACCTAGGCAGCCCAGGCTTTGGAGATGGTGCCTCCTCCCAACGGGTCTTCCCATTTCTGGGCTCTGCACCTGCCCTGCCTCTGCCCTGGTCCAGCTCCCACCACGCCAGGCTGGCATTGCTGCCACACAGGCCCCCTGGCTTGGATGCTCAGCTCCTGGTTGGCCCTTCCTTTTGGGTCCCTAGGTGGTCTTTTCAAAGCACTGACCAGGTCACTCCCCTGCTAAAATCCTTAGATGAACCCTTGTAACCCACAGGACAATGTCCAAGCTCTTGAGGTGAATCCAAGCAAACTTCTTACGAGCAGACCCACCTCTGGCAAGGGCTCTCACTGGTTCTTCAGCTTCGGGCCTTCTGGATCATTTGGGTTCTCTGACCCTGCCTCACCTCTTCTCACCTCTGTGCCTGTGCTGTGTTAGGCCTTCATCCTGAATGCCTCTCTTCTCTCCTCCTCCCCAGCTAGCCACCTTCTACTCAGGCTTCAGGACTCATTTCCAAGCCACCTCCTTTGGAAGCCTTCTCAGATCACCTTTCTGCAGATGGTCACATGCCTGTGTTAGTTTCCTGGGGCTGCTGTAACAAAGCGCCACAAGCCAGGTGGCTTAACACAACAGAAATGTCTTCTTTCCACTCCAGGAGGCCAGAAGCTCAGTATCAACGTATGGACAGGATTGGATCCTGCTGGAGGCTCTGAAGAAGCCTCTGTCCCTTGCCTCCCTTCTAGTCTCTTCTAGTGGCTGCCAGCAATCCATAGCATTCCTCGACTTGTAGGCTCATCACTCCAATCTCTGCCTCTGTTATCACATGGCCTCCTTCTTTCCTTCATGACATGTGTCATGAGATTTAGGGCGTACCCAGATAATCCAGGGTGCTCCAATCTCAAGGCTTCTAAGTTAATTACATTTGCAAACACCCTCTTTCCAAGTAAGATCACATTCATAGTACAGGGGTTAGGATCTGGTTATGTCTTTTGGGGGCCACTATTCAACCCACTGGGCTTCCCTGCCTGCCAATGCAGAAAACACAGGTTTGATCCCTGGGTCAGGAAGATCCCTTGGAGAAGGAAATGGCTACCAACTCCAGTAATCTTGCCTGGGAAATCCCATGGACAGGGGAGCCTGGCGGACTACAGTCCACAGGGTCTCAAAGAGTCGGACATGATTCAGCAGCTGAGCAAGGGCACGTTCAACCCATTATAGGTCCCTTCCTCTGCATTCCCCTCATACCTGAGCAAGACTCCTAGCAGGCTTTCACCTCACTTGGGTATGTGTTTGTGGCTTAGTTCCCAGGCAGCTGTGAGCTGTCCTGTGGGCAGAGACCTTCATTTCTGCATCTCCAGCACCTGGCTCCTGGCTTGACCCAAGGACACACATAAACAACGAATGGATGAATTGGGTATTGCCTCCCTATTGTACTGATGAGAGGAACAGAGCCTCATGGAAAGGAATAATATGGGCCCAAGGCCATGGAATGAATGACGGCAGAGCTGGAAATATGTTACCAGGACCTTGGTCCGGATCTCTTTCCTTGGCACCAACTACTCTGCCCCAGCTGGGAGCAGAGCCACATTTAGAAAATATCTTGTCCCCATTGCTTAGGGAATGAAAAAGATCTCCATCTCTGCCTCCTGTCAAAAGGCTTCCTCCCATGTCCCTGTCCCTTTGATCTCCCTCCTCCCCCACTTCATGTGCCCACTCCTCCCAAATCAGAAACACATGCTCACTGGACCTTGACTGTTTGTGAAGGAGAGTGTTTCCCCAGTTAGTGGATTTCCCGAAGGTCTTCAGGTCCCCCAGATCCAGAGTCCAGTGGGAATATGGTTCTACGGTTCAGGCTGTGCCTAGACTAGCAAGCTGGGAGGCCAGGATTGTGAAGGCCAGAGTCTCCAGTGGAAAAAGCTCCTGGAAGGATAGGAGACCTTCACAGGAGCTGAATCTCCACTGGTGCTGCTGCTGCTGCTAAGCTGCTTCAGTCGTGTCCGACTCTGTGCAGCCCCACAGACGGCAGCCCACTGGGCTCCTCCATCCCTGGGATTCTCCAGGCAAGAACACTGTGTGCCTGTAAATCCCAAAGAGAGGGACTTTCCTCACTGCACACGAACTCTGCAAATAGCTAGGATGACTGCCTTTCACAGAGGAGAAGCCTAGGGAGCAGAAATGCAGGCAAGGACAAGACAGAAGCAGGTTCGCACCCTAGGTGGACCCACCCAGACAACCCCACCGTCTTCCCACCCCATGCCCACCCAGGAGCCCTTCTGATGGGAAGAAGCAGGTCTGTTCCAGAGGCACTGGCTAGGCCACCAGCTCAGACATCACCCCCATAGGGAGAAAAGATCCCCCAAATACACACACTACAGCTTTCCTTTCTGACCCATTATGACCCAGCAAAGTCCCCCACCTGCCCTGCAAACACAGGAAAATTTGCCCGTGGGACAGTGAGTGCTGGTCCTTCCCCAGCCTGCTCCCTCCACAGGGTTTTCTCTGGTTTGCTGGAAGCTGTCTCTTTCAGACTCCATGAAGGTCCTCCCTTGCTCTCTAGGAAGCAAGAGAGCTCCCTGAAGTCAGGTCAGTCGAGGAGCAGCAAAGACGCACCGGGAGCAGCATGGGGCTCCATCTCTGACTGTCTGGGTGCCCCTGGGGAGACCACTCCACTTCTTTCAACAGTGTCCTTAACAGGGAACAACAGGAAAATAACACCTACTTCTCAAGAGTGTTATGACAAGTAAATGGAATAATGTATGTAAACGGACAGGTCCTACTGTGTGCCCAAGTTACAAGCCAGCTGACCCTGGAAGCACTCCGCACACACTATCCCAGTTAATCCTCCAGCGACCCTCTGACCAGGTGCTTTGCTAACACCTCGTTTTACAGGGGATGAAACAGAGGCACAGAGAGGTCCGGGACTTGTCCGAGCGTGTGCAGCCCTCAAGTAGCAAGGCAGGAACCATGATGCTATCCTGCCTCCCTCCTCAATATACATTTCTTGCTTTCCTCTTAACCAGGTGCCTAGCACTGTCCTTTTGAGCATAAACCATTTCTCATGTTCACAGTCTGGGTCAAGTACAGAGGATGCGAAAATGAATATGACATGGCTGCATATTCCCCTGACAGAGAAGGGGATAGGCACGAATGGATAATTACAATCCTGTGTAGGATATGTGGGGGGAAGGGCGGGCATGAGGGGGTGAGCACAGGACAGGGAGCACCATCTCCACATTAGTGGGTCGCATGCAGCAGTGGGAGGAGGTGCCTGAAGCTGCTAATCCTGATTTGAGAGAAGAAGAACCAGGAGAGATGAGCTGAGTGATAGGCTTGGCAGACAAAGTTAGGATATTCCAGGCAGAGGGCCCTGAGTAAGCAAAGGAACTGAGCCATTAACAGCCTGCTGAGTGCACAGAATGACAAGAGCTAGGTATGCCCTGAATACTGAGTGCCAGGCAGAGGCTGAGGATGGAGTGGATGGAGATGCAGGCGGGCGCTGGTGACGCAGGGGCCATAGCACAGGTCTAAGGGTGTCAACCACGTGCTGCACGCAAAAGGGGATGAAAGAAAGGTTTAAGGTAGAGAGGGATGTGGTCCAAGTTGCATCTCCAAGGGATTATTCTGGCAGTGCTGTATGGATCAGAGACCATCCTGGATCTGGGAGACCTGATAGAGGAGGGTAATCTGGGTGCAGTGATGGAAATGGAGGAGTGAGCTTGGAAGCTAGTGAGGAGGGGAAAGTAAGCAGGAACTGCTGGGTTAAGGAAGGGAAGCCAGGGAGGGAGACGACTCTAGGATGGTGTCCAGCTGCCTTGCTGGGGGTCCTGGTAGAACACTTGTGAGAGGGGACCCAAGGAGAGCTGCTGATCTGGACAATGAGGTGGTGAGTTTCAGACGCACTGACCCTGGAGGTCTGGAGCCGCCCAAGGTTGGCGATGTCTGGGGGCACTGGTTCTGGGGGCAGGAGTTGGTTGCAGTGGGCTGTGGGTTCACTAGCTTGCAGACAGAGGCTGTGGTCTTGGGTGTGTTGCTGAACAAGAGGAGCCAAAGGAAAGGGAAGACCCTGGGGAAGGCGAGCTTTTGAGAGGAAGTATGTGAAAGAAGAACCCCGGAAGAGGGCTAGACGGGGGCAGAGAGCAGAGGAGAGGATGGCAGCAGGCTGATTCTGCAGAGATCCTGTAAGGCGAGGACCAGGACTCGGCACCACAGAGTCCCTGGATTGAGGCCAAAAACGGATTTACTGGAGTTTGGGAGCAGGCGTCAGAGCAGGGAAGCCAGCAGATACAGAAGGCAGGTAAGTAGAGAGCCACATTGCAAGCACTTTCTCACCATTGTGGGGAGGCTGAAAAGAGAGGACCTGAAGAAGGGCGTGGGGTCAAGGAGGGGCTGTTTTTCTCAGAACAGGATTGCTGATAGGCATGTGCATTCGGCTAACAGGAAGAAGCCCACACAAGAGACAGGTTGACTATATGTAGGACAGACAGATAATCAACAAGACAAAGTTTGAAGGAGATAGGAGAGGCCAGACTCCACAGGCGAAAAAAAACTGGTACCTCCGCCTCTCAGAGCAGCTCCCTGGAGATGCCCGCCTGGCCATACTTAGCAAGCCGGAATGCCTATCACCAAGGCTTCCCAGGTGGCGTGAGTGGTAAAGAACCCCGCCTGCCAATGCAGAAGACATGAGAGACTTGGTCCCTGGGTAGGGAAGATCCCCTGGAGTAAGAAATGGCAACTCACGCTAGTAATATTCTGGCCTGGAGAATCCCATGGACAGAGGAGCTTAACAGGCTATCGTTCATGAGGTCTCAAGGAGTCAGACATGACTGAGTGGCTAACACTTAAACCCTGTCTCCACCTCTGTGCTTTAGTTTTTCCCACTTTTGCTCTATAGCATTTGCACTTATATTCATTTGATGATTGCTTTCCACCAGACATCAGATGTAGGAGGAACGGGATGCTGCCTGTCTTTTCCAAAGCTGTATCCTCAGCACACGGAACAGTATATGGACATAGTAGGAGCTCAGCTAAGGTCTGCCGTTGGGTGGAAATGTGAAGAGATTTCCACACACAGCCGACTCTGGACCATGGAGAAATGGGTCTAAAGTTTGACAGGTGGAGAAAGTGTTAGGAGGGCAAGAGCAAGACAGCACAGAGGAAGTGATGAGCATGACCTGTTGGAAAAGGCAGAAGGTCCGGTATCAGTCCATTCCTTCTTCCTTCCATATGTGAATAGCATGTATGATGGACCAAGAACTGCAGGTGCAAAGCTGAGGGGCACAGACTCCGCCTGCATAAGGAACTCGCAGCCCAGTGAGGGGAGACCAACAGAGAGGCACGGTCGGGTGGAGGTATGAAGTATATTCTATGGGTCACGCATCTGATTGAAACAAATAGAGTGAGGCCAAATTTAAAAGGCCTTGAATGCTGCACCACAGACTTTGAAGTTTATAAACAACGGGGAGCCGCTGATGGTTTATAAACAGGAAAGCACTTCAGTCACTCCTGTATTTCAGAAGAACTCTCAGGAACAGAAAAGGGTTAAGAACAGGGGAAGAGCAGTCCAGGGAAATGTTCCTCAGTGGCGTGCTGCAGCCCCTTTCCACCAGAACCGACAGAGCCGAGCATCTCTCACCAACTCCTCCTTCGGGGACATTACCCTTGACACCCTGAAATGGCCACAGTGGGAGGATTTACACCATGGAAACTGGTGAACAATACGTGCAGAGCTTTCTTCCTTGGAGTCCCTATTTAGCCATGCCTCCCAGGTGCTGGGGATGAAAGATGGATGCGCTACAGAACACAGAGGTCTTACTGACAAGCTGGCTCCAGAACTTTCCCACCTCTGGCTTTCATCTCAGCTCCCATCCTTTTTCTTCAGAAACAGACTACATCGAGCCTTTCCAACTTGGACCATCACCTCCGGTTGCTGTCCTCCGGGTGGAATTGACAAAATCAAGGCAAACTAAGAGGTTGAAAGCCCAGAGATGGGCTGTGTTTTGCTTTGTTTTCATAGCTTAGAGACCTCTGGAGCCTGAGGGATGAGCCACTGAGCAGTGAGAGAACCTGTTTCATCTTTGCGTGGTGTTTGTGGCCAAATTACCTGACCCAAAAGCAAGAGAACTGGAAGGGATAAAGCTGCCACGTCAAATTGCCTCCCCCAGCCTCCCAGAGCTCTGGTCCTCCTGCATCCCAGACGGAGGGGAACCCCGCGCCAGCTAAGCCACCAAGGGCTGCAGGCTGTGCTCCAGCTGGGAGGTGGGTCACCAGCAAAAGGGCTCAGAGAGAGATTATCTCCCAGCTCTTTCCTCACAAGCTTACCCTGGGGGCGCGGCTGCTTTGTTTCTAGGTAAAACACGACTGTGTCTCTTCAGGGTGGCAGGAAGAGGGAAGGGATTTACAGGGATTCCATAAAGCTAGTGACTTACGATGTCAGTTACAATCTGAGGGTGGAAACAGGCACAACGGTTGAATGATCACAAGTTTGAGGAAGTGCTGACCACCGCCCACTGTGAGCGGGAGATCCCACACCAGGGTTCACAATGCCTGGACAAAAATTGCCTGTTACTGCATGTGCGGTGTGTCAGAACCTTGTCCAGGTGTTGACATCAAAAAAATAAAGTGCTTCCTGCTTTTACATATTTTCTCTGCTTTTGCATATTTCACTCTCCCATCCATGCTGCAAGGGAAGGTAATTTCTACTTTGTATGCTCTAGAAATTAACAAATAGATGCATGCGCATCCATTATCCCATCTTCTTTGATGTCCCTCCTTACTTCTTATTCTCTTTTGCTCACCTTTCCTCCCTCCTACTTTTTACCAATTTGTCTTCTTTGCTTGAAATCTCTCTTCTTGTCCTGGGTCTGCCTGTCTCCTCCTCCTCCCTGCCCCGACTCCGTCTCCTTTCCTTCCTCTCCCTTTTTCTTTGTAGGTTTTGCACCCTTTTCTGACTCTTCTTTCTTCTCTTTTCTCTTTTTTTCACTTCTCTCTCATTCAGCAGTCCACCCAAGGTCAACAAGCAACTCTGTGGAGATTTTCACTCAAAAGAGCTCACTTGGCTTTAATTAGGATCCTTTCAGAAACCCTGACCTCGAAGAAAACACTGCACTCAAGCTGCAGAGTGCTCCATCTTATCACCTCCCTCTTCCACGCCTTTAAGAGCAAAAAATCCAATAAAAGAGATAGAATCGACATCTGGAGGAGCAAAGACATCCCAGCTTCTCTTCCTCAGCTGTATTGACGAGAAAACTGAGGCTTCGAGAGAGACCACAACACTCCAAGTCACGTAGGCAGTTAGAGACAGAGCTAACGTCAGAACCCCGGCTCCCCAAGCACCACGCCCATCAACATCCCCCCTGGACCTGGCCACAGAGGGACTCCAGAGAGCATTAAAGAGAACATTTCCCAGGACCAGAATCTGCTTAGCAACAAGTGCTGACATTTTTCCAGACATGCCCCAAGGCATCCTGGGAAGAAGCTACAAAGTTAAACAAAAACAAACGGTGAACTTGGTAATTGCACACACTCTTATTTTCTTAACAGACCGACTGGATCTTGTTAAAGGGAGGCTTCTGAACATAGACAGAAAGAACCTTGTCGTCACCCGTTAAATATGTCTAATTTCACACACTGTCATGTAGCTCTCCAGCCAGCTGGCTCTCTGCTAAAAAGGAGTAAAAGATTGCGTCTTGGCCCATTTCTTAGCACGTAGGTATCTTTCCAGGGAATATGAGGGACCCTGCTGTAATTGTCTAGCATTGGTAATCTTGCATATTTGGCATCCTCGGCAGACTTTTAACTTCTCTGAAACAAAGACCTGGCTATTTCAGATGCTGTCATCTGGCCAGTGCAGACCAGGCAGTTTACCTTACCTGAGTCCTGAACCCATCTCCTATCCTCAGTTTCCCGCAACGTAACATGAGAATGAACTAGAGTCTCCAAGGGCCCTTTCAGTGTGAAGCTTTGTTGTTACCCAGATTTGTTCTACACTTGCCAAGACCTTAACTGCATAAAAATGTGGAACAGTCTGATTTTTGTTACAGCCTTTGCTTACAGAACCCGTCTTCAAAATCGAGGACCTTCCTGATGCCTCTTAATAAGCCTATACCTTAAAGAAAAATGGAAATTAAAATATTGAACCTCTGGGTGCACTCTGCTCCCTGTAATGAAATGTGTGTGGAGGACATGCATCTGGTTCAAGGACTTCATACAAAGTTATAATAACTTAACAGTAATAAGCTAATAGTCAAAAGGAATTAATAACAGCATTGCGGCCATTTAAGCAGTGAGATGGCCCCGTGTCGTGGAATTTTTGAAGCTAAACCCTCTTGAGTTTCTATAAGCTAATAGCAATTAGCTCCTGAGTTAATGGCAGCTGCGGTCATAATGAGATTGGAATTGATCATTTAGACGCGGGCTCCCAGAAGCTGGTCTTCTGAGGCATTTCAGTTGGAAAGCACTGCCTTGACCCTTTCTTCTCATACCTTTCATCGTGACCCCGTCTTCTTTAAGGCTTTCCGGACTCAGCACACTCCTTTCCCCATGTGGTAGACAGTTCACCAGGGCTCCCAGAAGCGAAGCATCAGGGTGGATTGTGCAGCCGGCAGACCAAAAATATTGAGCCTTCAAAGGACAGAATTCACTCCTGCTATACAAACCCTTTTCTTGGCAGGTACCCTCTTAGCTCGGAGAAGGCAATGGCACCCCACTCCAGTACTCTTGCCTGGAAAATCCCATGGACGGAGGAGCCTGGTGGGCTGCAGTCCATGGGGTCGCTGAGTCGGACACGACTGAGCGACTTCACTTTCACTTCTCACTTTCATGCATTGGAGAAGGAAATGGCAACCCACTCCAGTGTTCTTGCCTGGAGAATCCCAGGGACGGGGGAGCCTGGTGGGCTGCCGTCTATGGGGTCGCACAGAGTCGGACATGACTGAAGCGACTTAGCAGCAGCAGCACCCTCTTAGCTTAGGGCTTCCCTGGTAGCTCAGCTGGTAAAGAATCCGTCTGCAATGCAGGAGACCCTGGTTAAATTCCTGGGTCAGGAAGGTCCACTGGAGAAAGGGTAGGCTACCCACTCCAGAATTCTTGGTTTTCCTGGCAGCTCAGCTGGTAAAGAATCTGCCCACAATGCGGGAGACCTGGGTTTGATCCCTGGGTTGGGAAGACCCCCCTAGAGAAGGGAAAGGTTACCCACTCCAGTATTCTGGCCTGGAGAATTCCATGGCCTGTATAATCCATGGGGTTGCAAAGAGTCCGACATGACAGCGATGTTCACACCCTCTTAGCAGCTTAAATCCACCTTATCTTCAGATTCTATTCCCGACTCCACTACTTCTCTGAACTGGCCAGTAGGTGAACTTCTCTGAGCCTCAGTTTCCTCCACAGTAAAGTGGGGAGGCACGTCATTGACCTCATGGAGTCATAGTAATAATGTAATAAGGAAATCCATACAAAAGGTCTTGTGCCATGCCTTTCATAGAGGCTCAATGAACGTCTTCTTTTCTGAATTGGTTAGCTTCTGCTGTGTAACAAATCATCCCCCAAATTAATGGCTTACTATAACAATTATTTTATGTAGCTCATGATTAGATGGGTCCGCTGGGTAGTTTTTCTGGTTTGACACAGCTCATCTCCTCTGGGCTTTATCATGTGACTCTGGTCAGTTGATGGGTTGGTTGATGGCTGGATGGTCCACACATATTGGTGACTGACAGGCTGTCAGTGTGGATTGGAGGGGTATCTGGGCCACATGAATCTCACCCTCCAGCATGATATGCTGAGCTCATACACATGGTGGTGTCAAGGATCCGATCATAGAAAGACAGTAAAAGCCCCAGTGTGCAAGTGCTTTACAAGTCAATGCCTATGTCATAGGTATTACTATCCCATTGGCCAAAGTCACATGACCAAACATAGAAACACTGTACCTCTTGATGTAAAGGAAATCTACTTAGAGATGGAAAGAATCTATGGTCATTTTTCCAGTCTCCTATACTTTATTTTCCTTTCATTAGTATCGTTCATCTACATACTGTGGCTATTATGCGGTAGGTGTTTAATAAACGGTTACTGAATGAATGAAAGAATGAGTAGTTGAAACCGGCCTTCTGACAGCAAAGCCAAGACTCCAGACGCAACATGGCTCGTACAAGACATCTCTACAATTTGATGGTGGCGGCAGTACTCAGACCCCTCTCCTGAGCTCCAGCCGGATGATGACTGCTTTCTTTATGTGGGTGAGGAAATTCGTTAAAATAAAAAATATGAGCATGCTTTATAAAACATAAAGTGCTCCAGCACGTCAAGATATTTTTGATATGTGCTTTTTCTGAGCATTAGTTTTCCTCATATATTCATGGGCATGGGTTGGTATCAGTGATCTTCCCACTCTGTTGTCTGGGGTAATATGGAAGGTGCTGTGGTCCAGAAGCAGCTCTCTGTCTCATGCTTCTCCAAAGAGGGACAGGGGATTGGCAATAAAGCTGTGTCTCTTCTGTCTTCAGATATTGCTGGAAATTTAGTACATGAGCCAATACATAGATCCTCCTTGAGCTAGCTTTGAAGAGTCTGAACAAAAGGTGGTTAAATCACAAAGGAATCATTTCCAGAGCTCTTTCCCTTTCCTATTTAAACAGCACAAATTATTTTCTCCTGAGGCTGAAAATCCACATTTGAGTAAAAATTGGGCCTTATACCATCCCTATAAGCGACTCTAAGTTTATGGCTGGGGGAGATATGGAGAATTTGAGGCAAATGCTGACTTTACCTTGCCTCTCTTGGTCAGTTAAGGCTGCAGAGGGAAGATGCGGGAATAAAGTGCCCCTATCTCTGGATTTACCTGTAGGTACTTTCTCTCTTTTCCTGTATATCCTGGGATATTTGATCTCAAAGCAACATACCATCTCCTGCCATGTCTGGTGTATTAGTCAGCATAGTCTAAGTTGTGCTGCAATAACAAATATCCCCCAACTCTCAGTGGCCTACAGCAACAAAGGTTTGCTTCTCACTCACATTATATGTCCTTTAAGATCAGTTGCAGCTAAGTTCTGTCCCATTTTCCTTCTAGTACCAGGCTAAGAGAGCAGCCCGTGCCCAGGGCATTGTTAACCTCAGGTCTAGGGGAGTACAGAGTAGAACTCAATACATTTCTGTTCAGAAGTGGCACAATCCACTTCTGTTCACATTCCATCAGCTAAATCAAATCAAATGGCCAAGCCTAATGGGGTAAGGAGGAATAATCTTCCATGGAAAAGACCAGCAAATATTTTAAACAATAATATAATCTAACACATATGGCCTCGGCATGGGTCTGCTTGGTGCTGGTGTTTAGACAAGGGTATGTGTTTTCCAGGGCTGGGTGGGAGTGGAGGGAAAATGAGACCCAGGAGGGTGTGGGGGAGGTGGGGGGCCCGCTGGTTTTCATGCTGTCTACTTCAGTCTCAGCAGAGGAAATTTTAATAGGCGCTTCCATGAAGCCATTTGCTCATGAACTTCACACATTTCCAGACATTTCTTCTTGAAGCAGCCCCAAGACTTGCTGGAGGAAAGCCAGCAGCCTGTCTGGCCCTCTTCTGAGAAATAAAATGTCCCCTCATCCAAAGGTCACACAGGGTGGAGGCTGAGTGCTGTTTGGAAAAGGTGGGATGGGGCCAAGTTCCATGTGGGGACGTGGATCATCCCAGAACCCCCTACATCTGACCCCTGAGCCCTACACAGCATCAGAGAGCCTTGGACCAGAGGGTGGTCACTCACATCTCAGCTCAGCCTCCTCAACTAGTCACTCATGTGGGTTTTTGACAGTCAGTTCTCCACTCTGTACTTTTAATCAATAGCACCAGACCGTCCTTCCTTCTCCAAGAGATGGGAAATTCCCACGGAAAAGAGTGAACAGCAGTTTGCTCTGTGGACCCCAGGGACGTGAGGAAGGTGGCGTCTCTCACGTCCGCTATCGTCACACTTCTCACGAGGACTCGGACGGCAGGAAGCCTCCACCTCCAAGGTGCCCTTTAAGGGGTGGTCTACGAGGCGAGGAGAGTGGGTGCGACCCCAGGGAGGCAGAGTTTGTAGTTCACATGAGGAACACTTTCTAACAAGGTCAGAGCCGTGGGGAGAGGGGATGGCGGACATGAGAGACAGTGGTCTTTCATCATAAAATGTGTGCAAAGGGGGCTCATGTCTGCTTCCCAAGGATGCTCCAAATGGTGGTGAGCGTGGGATAGATGTGGAGACAGAATGTCTGAGGATCACACACTCTCCGAATTGAAGGAGATTTAGCAAACTCAGCAGCAGAGGAATATGACCTCATGAATGAAACCACGAAAGATGGCATAGCACAGGCTCTCGGCTGACTTCACTTTGGTCCTTTGGGGGCTCCATCCTCCCTGACAATTCCAGGAGGCTTAGACTGTGGTTAATGCTCCAGCCCTTCAGTATTTCCTGCAGGTCTCACAGAAACAAGGCATCAACCCTCTGCACCCAGGAACCAGGACACGCCACTTGAGCTGCACCCGCAAACAGTGAGAGGTCCTTCGGCTACATCGTGGCCCCTGATGGCCAGGGAGCGGTGGTGCCACAGTGCATGAGGCACTGGGCTGGCCCCGGACTGAAGGACAGTGGCTGAACCGTGAATGTGGGTAAGGGGGGAAGTGAGGGGAGGAGAGGTATTGTTAGGGAATGGACTGGTCGCGCTTGTAGAGGAGTTCAGGGTTCGGGTTTTACAACGCTCATTTTCTTGAACTTGGGGCAATGTGGCTCTCTCCTCCTCTCTTCCTGTATCACCATCATCTTCTTTCTTACCTCTGAAAATGCCTTTGGCATTTCCCAAGGCCTGACAAGTTCACATCCTCCTGAGGGACTTGTGAACATAATCCTCTCCTGGTCAAGAAGACAGTTATGGCATGGAGGGTGTGGGACTTCCTGACTCGGACCCTGGACTGGCACCAAGCCTTTAGTGAGTCCGTGGCCCAGAAGCCAGCCACCGCATTGGGAAGCATCCTCTCGAACAGCCGGGCAGCCTGTCCCTCCTCCGCTGCAGGTGGGAGCCAGCAGAGTGACTGGGACTGGTTGTCGCGCCGCAGCATGCGGGTGGGTGTGGCTCTCAGGCCACTGCCTGCCACGGGGCTCCCAACCACAGCCTGGATGTGCACTTCAGGCTGGTCTCTGCTCTGTCCCTCCCTGGGTGAGCCTGGACCCAGCCACACTGGTCTGGGGGTTGCACTGAGACTTCCTGAGTGGTCCCTACAGTCAGGGATGGGGTAGGCATACTGCTGTATTCTCAGCGTGGCCCCTAGTATCCTACCCTAATCCCTGAAAAGAGGAGAGTTGTTCTCCATTACACAGATGAGGAGCCTGAGACTCAGACAAGGTCGCCCAGGGGTCAACAACCAATGCCCCTTCCAGGGGTGCATTCCCCCAGGTCAGGAGGCCTCCAGCCTGTTCACTTACAGAACATACAGGGAACCCGGGAGCCACTCAGATGCCTAGACCCCCATGTAGACCTACCCGCCAGGTAACAGCACACGCCCCTCTGCCAGTCGAACCTGGCTTGGGCCACTGGGGGTGGACATGCAATGCCAAACATGCCCCTTCTGAGGCAAAGGATTTGAGGCAAAGATAGCAAGGCCCTGAGTGGTGTGGCTCATGGGAATGCATCTTAGGTGCTCAGGAAGATGGGGGAGAAAACAAGGTTTTTGCTCCACTCCAGCATCTAATCTGCTGTGTAAAGTTCAGCAAGTTCCTTCCCCTCTCTGAGCCTCAGTTTTCCCACCTATAAAATTTGGGTTTGAAGGGCCATAGGCTAGAGTTTCTTTAAGGTGGAAATATCTGGACATATTCTCCATCCCCCTAGCCTGAAAAGGAGGGGTTGCTGGGAGAAATTAATGTTGCCGGCGCTGCTCAGAACTCTTCAGCGTCTCTGCTTGTTCTGAGCTCCCACTCAGTATTAACGGCGTCTGTCTTCAACTATTCTCAGGCACCGTGTTAAGCACTTTATACGTGTGGTTGTATTTAATCCTCAACCACCATGTGGGAAAGGTAGTGTACTCCCATTTAATAGCCCAGAAAACTGAGGCTCAGCAAGGTGAAGTGATCTGTCCAAGGTCACTCAGCTGGGAAGAGGCAGAGCTAAGATTTGCACCCAGAGCAGCGATGGGCTGCTTCTCCTGCCTCGAGCCAGCACGGCTGCTCTGGTGTCCCAGCTAAGCACGGATAGTTTCTCCCCGAGGGCAAGAAAAGCCGAGCCTACTATGAAGTGGGAGAGAGCGCGCAACAAAATAAACCAAGACGGATTGGAGCAGAGGGTTTCCAATGGAATCATGTTGCAAAACTGTCTTTTTCTGCAAGCTGCCCCTCTTAGGAGCTTCAAAGAGAAACCTGCTCCCAAGCAGGATCTTTTGCCTAAGCCAAAAGCCATTTGTCTGGAATATTAATATGCCAGCAGCTGCCTGTGACGGTGTTTGCCGCTGATCATACACTCCCAGCAAAGATTCCTCCTGGGAATGCTCCGGGAGGCTCCAGGAAGCTAATGGGCCCCCTGCGACACATTCTAGTTACCTTTGTTTGGCTTTCCCAGAGCCTCAGATGGGACCTCTGGGCGGGACGGGGCTTGTCTAGCAGCACAACCGCCCCACCGCACCACGGGCCATGGGTCCGCCTGGCTCATGGCGGCGTTATGCTCAGAAAAGAACAGAGAAAGACCCTTGAGATCTGACCCCAGTGCTGCATCTAGCCCCAGAGAGAGACAGGCTGGAGGCCAGCCTCATCAGTAAGGGGCACTGACTTTAGAGGAGACTCAGCTTCCACCTATAGCTCAGTCACGCCAATGCTGGGCAATCTTAAGTCAGCCACAGGGCCCCAGGACGGCAGTCTCCCTTTCTGTAAATTAAGGGGGTTGGACTTGATGCTCTCTAAAGACCCTCCAAATGGAACACGTGCTCATGATGTGCTAGGAGCACTAGCCTTTGGGTTCAAATCCCAACTCTGCCACAGGGCAACTCGCAATGTTGCTGAGGCTCCTGTGTCATTGTTGTGACAGAAACAGAACGAGAAATTATTGCTGCAAGGGTCAGAGGAGGCCTAGTCTGCAGAATCAGAGGGCATTTGCTGAAGATGAAGCTGAGATTTCATCCACTACCTGAAGTCAAGGCAGAAAATCCAGCTGGAACGATTCTACTTCCTCTGAGCTCCTCACTTCACAAGACTGGTGGTTCTTAATTAATCACTATGAACAGTAATGAAATGATGTTTCCGGGAATGACACAGTGCAAAACATCTCCTCCCACGGGAACGTCTTGTGTTCTATAAGGTCATGATGGCAAAATTTTGTGACACCAACTCACACCCACCCCTGCCAACTGTGTGACCCTACTTTGCCCTTTCAGTGGAAATTCAGAGAAACTACTCAGTAATGGTAATAATAGCAAACACTCACTGACAACTAACACATTGTGTTACTGTTCCAAGAGCTTTATATATTTAAATTCACTTAATGTGGGGGGAAGGAGAGGGTGGGGCGAATTGAGAAAGCAGCATTAACATATATACACTCTCATGTGTAAAACAGACAGACAGTGGGAATCATTATGTAACACGGGGAGCCCAGCGTGGCACTCTGTGACGATCTAGAGAGATGGGATTGGGGGAAGGGAGGGAGGCTCAAGATGGAGGGAATATATATATATAATCATGAGTGACTCACATAGTTGTATGGTAGAAACCAACACAACACTGTAAAGCGATTTTCCTCCAATTAAAAAGCAAATTTAAAAAAATTCACTTAACGCTTATGACAGCCTTGTGAGATAGGTTCTATTTCACAGAGAGAGAGTATGGAATGTATCAAGGCCACCAAGGTGTCGTGGCAGACGTGGAATTTAAATCCAGGGAATATGGCTTGAGTTTGTTTCTTACCCAATAGGTCAGTGGTTCTCAAACACACTTGTGCATTAGAATCACCTGGGGAAAGGGGGTTATTAAAACACAGTGTTGAATGCCAACCCCAGATTTCTAACTCACAGGGATATGTAGGAACTGAGAACTTGTGATTCCAAAAAATTCCCAGATGATGCTGGTCTGGAGGCCACACTCTGAAAGCTGCTGCTTTAGGCTATGCTGCTTTAGAATCAAAGGGAAACTGAACTCCCTGAGAGCCCCAAGGTCACTGGCGGCTCTGGATCCTAGTCCTTTCTGAAGTGTTATTCACAGGAAGTCCTCCCACAGGTTGCTGATCAGTATTATACGGTAAAAGGGGGCATGAGACCCATAGTCAAGTATGTCTGAGAAATTTAGATTCAATAGATTTTAAAAGGTTTCTTTGCTGGCTTTCTGCTTTGTGTTTGTTTATGTAGCATCTGAATGTACACTGACAGAGCTGGGCAAGTTGTCTAAACGTATTTGACCTTGGTGTTTTCTTTGCACCAAGTAGTTCATGGTAACAATGTTCACCAGAACACCCTTGGAAAAACGCTGACAGACTGTTGCTCACCAGCCCCAATAGGGGAGGCCTTGGAGGCCTTCTGTGGGAGGCCTAGAGCCCAAGCAGACTGTTTGGGGCCTACTAAGAT
This sequence comes from Cephalophus harveyi, assembly GCA_006410635.1. Classification (NCBI taxonomy): domain Eukaryota; kingdom Metazoa; phylum Chordata; class Mammalia; order Artiodactyla; family Bovidae; genus Cephalophus; species Cephalophus harveyi. The sequence goes on from SJYT01043615.1 coordinate 364,441, forward strand.
GGTCTTCCAGACTCCTAGAAGTGGATCAGAATCAACATAGATTACACAAGAAAAAGACTCTACCCCTCTTCTCCAGCCCAGCGGATCACACTTATACCTTCTGCAAATCTATGAAGCAAATACTCTAACTTGAGGGGAATCCAGGCAAGAGAGTAGAGATGTTTAGGTACAACTCCATCTCATCTTCCATTTACTGCAAGTGCAAAGGATCCTTCAAGATCCAAGTTTAGCACACAAATACATTCTCTATGAAAGAGGAAGGCCTGTTTTACTCAAAACACCAGTAAGAAAGGATGAGCTGTTTCCCAAGTCTCTAAGGAAGGTTTATGCTATTCCGGGTGCTGGGGAGAATACAGTGTGGTGGAGGAGGCTGCCCAAGGCCCAGATAATCCATGTCAAGGTAGGCTGCAGCCAGAGATAAGGAGCATTTGGAGGGTGGGGAGTCATCTCTCACCAGGGATCAAGGAGCTAAGTCAAGAGGCAGATGATATTCTTAGAAGGAAGTGGCTTCCTTTCCCACCTAATCCAACCACAACTCCTTCTCCAGAGGTAGTGAGTGCTGGGGTCAGGAAGCAGCAGGATCTGCACACTGGGAGCACATTCCCAAGGTCTGACAATGAACATAGAATTTCACTTCCTCTCTGGTCCAGGCAAGAGTCTGGGTCTCAGCAGCTAAGAGCACTGAGGAGGAGATCAGAGCAATAGCAGGTCCTGGGGAAACCCCAACCTTTGGAGATGTTAGAACACCTTAAGCCAGCTCTAGTGTTTCTGAGACTATATGCTGGTCTTCCTGGCCACCTGAATAGGTGGGCTGAACAGGTAGGCTGGGACCTCACCATTCCTGTGGCTAAGGAGATAATGGGAAAATGAAGACAATTCCCCTGGGTGCCTCTACATGCAGTCTGCAATTTGGCAGCTGCAGTCATATGAAGACTTTACTGGGCTGATGGGGGGCATGCTTCCAATACGATTCATGGCAAGAAAACTCCATTTCTCACCATGCAGTCATTTCTCACCATGTCTCCATAGGACTGCTTGAGAGTCCTCAAAATATGGCATCTGGCTTCTTCCAAGCTAGTAATCCAAAAGAGACAGCAAGAAGGAAGCCACGGTGCTTTTCATGGCCTAGTCTCAGAAGCCACACAGTGTCACCTTTTCCGTTCTACTCATTAGAAGAAAGTCCAGCCCTACACGAAGGGAGGGAATGAAGCTCCACCCCATGGACTTATTTTAAAACTGCCACATCATCTAAGGACAACAATTAGGGAAAGATTCAGACCATGAAAATGAATCAAAACAGAGATTGTGGAAGACTGCAAAAGAGAGAGAGAGAGAAACAGCAGTGAGTAATTAACCTATACACAGTTAAATTTAAATGGATAATTATAGAGTTTTGTGGAATGTGTAATGAAAGTGCTAAATAAAGACCTTGAAACATAAATGACACAATATTAGAGGAAAACCTAATAACGATCTGGAACTAATTATAATAAAACCATCTTGGGAGAAACTAGGACTTGAGGCAGGCAAAGGAAAAGAAGGTATAAGGAAAAGGGTTCTGTAGCTCTCATCTGTAGGAAGAGTAGGGAATTAGAAGAGTTTTAAAGGCCATAAAATAGTGGAGGGAAGAGAAAAGCAGCAGGGGAAATATTTGTCATTTTGTTTTCACAGAATAGAGAAGTGAGTATTTAATTGTGAGTATGAGGAAACAAAAGGAAAGCATTAGTAGGACAGAAAAATTGAGTCAAAATTACAAAGGGATAAGAAGAATGGAGAATAATGAAAACTAAAAAAAAAAAACTTAAGAAAAAGAAGAAACAAAATAAGTAGTAAATATAGAAGCCAACTGAAGGAGTAAAATTATGTAAGAACGTTGCTATACTAAACATGAACGGACAACATCTGTCTATTAAAAGATAGGGACCTCCAGCTGATTTTTTAAAAAAGAAATGAAAAAGCTTTCTATATGCAGGGAAGACTTTGAATAAAGGTAAAAACGAAGAAAAGCAGGAGAAAGGCGAGGGAATTTTCTGTGGCACATTTGGGGGCCTAAAAACCCATCACTAATTTTGCCGGTACCGTTTCTTCACTAGTTCCTTGCCCTACTGCTGCTACTAGAGTCAAAGGTGAACAGGTAACCAGGAAAGAACTCGACGACTTAAACAAAAAGCTCACGGTTATTAAAAACCTTCCGAAAATCAGCACCACAGAAGAGCTGCAGAAAATTGCTCATTTCATTTCTTTCAACTCTCGCTGTGGTTAAGGATTGCTTCATTTTTAATTTTTCTAGCTCATCAGAAAGAACTGGAAGCACAATATCACAGAATATAGATAAATAACTACAGTCAACCATAAATATCTGTTTTTCAACTGCTAAGTGCTAGCAGTCTTTTGTGGATACAGAAGTCAACAAAACAAAGAAAGACACTGCTCTTGTGAGGCTTACATCCTAGAAAGGTAACTGTTTATAACAATGAAATACTGGCAGTGGTCAGTACCATGAAGAAAATAAAAAGCAGGACAGGTGGGCAGGGACTGTATATTATTTAACCCATCAAACCATAGACTCATTAAGGGTAAAGTTTGCTCACCTCCATATCTATAGGGCCTCAATGCAGACAGAGATGTCATGTAATAATTGAAGAGCAATTGGATGCAGGTAAAGAGAAAACATGGTTTTAGATTTCTGCTTATTCTTTATGTGGCAGATAATAGGTAAGAGAGAATCAGGAAAGGTTTTAGACTAATGTGATAAATTTGAGTCTCTAGGAGATTTGATTCAACCTCTGTGTACAGGATGAGCAAGAGCTGCAGGAATGGGGAGTGGGGCGGTCCACAGCAGAGGTGGGGACACTGGCACTCTCGAGCAACATTGTCCAGTAGAACTTTCTGTAGTGATAGGAATGCTCTATGCCCTGGTGTCCAATATGATAAATACCCACAGATCTGAAGCACTTGAAATAAAGTGACTGAGGTGCTGATTGTTTTATTTTAGAAAATGTAAATATCCATATATATATAGTATATATAGCTAGTGGCTGCCACACTAGACAGGTGGTTCTAGGGAGATCCAAGCTAGATCCTGGGTGCTGATTCTGTGATTAGTATGGGGAGCCAGGAGTGAAGTTAGATTAAGTTTAAGGTCTTGGGCAAGTCACTCAACCTCTCTGAGCCCATTTCTTCCTGAGAAAAAGGAGATAATTAGACTTGTCTTCCACCTATGGGAACTTACAAACTTTACAAACCACAAAGACTATCAACTATCAAAGGATGCCTTGTGATCAGCATCTGAGTCTACACTGTGCTGCTGCTGCTGCTGCTGCTGCTGCTAAGTCATTTCAGTCATGTCCGACTCTGTGCGACCCCCTAGACGGCAGCCCATCAGGCTCCCCCGTCCCTGGGATTCTCCAGGCAAGAACACTGGAGTGGGTTGCCATTTCCTTCTCCAAGGCATGAAAGTGAAAAGTGAAAGTGAAGTCACTCAGTCGTGTCCGACTCTTTGCGATCCCATGGACTGCAGCCCACCAGGCTCCTCCATCCATGGGATTTTCCAGGCAAGAGTACTGGAGTGGGGTAGAAGTGCAATTGTACAATCTTCTTGGGGGGCAATTTGGAGATAGATAGACAAATATATTATTCATCTATGTATTTACTTATTTACTTTATATTGTCTCCTATATATGCATTCAAGGCCTTTGACTCAGTCAGTCTTCTTATTTAAATATATCCTAAAGATTACCAAATTCAGATTTAAATTGAAGAAAGTAGAGAAAACCACTAGACCATTCCCGTATGACTGAAATCAAATCCCTTACAATGGGAAATAGATGGGGAAACATTGGAAACAGTGGCTGATTTATTTTGGGGGGCCCCCAAATCACTGCAGATGGTGACTCCAGCCATGAAATTAAAAGATACTTACTCCTTGGAAGGAAAGTTATGAGCAACCTTGACAGCATATTAAAAAGCAGAGACATTACTTTGCCAACAAAGGTCTGTCTAGTCAAGGTTATGGTTTTTCCTGTAGTCATGTATGGATGTGAGAGTTGGACTATAAAGAAAGCTGAAGTAAAGTGAGGTTGCTCAGTCGTGTCCGACTCTTTGCGACCCCATGGACTGTAGCCTACCAGGCTCCTCCCTCCATGGGATTCTCCAGGCAAGAGTACTGGAGTGGGTTGCCATTTCCTTCTCCAAAGAAAGCTGAGTGCCAAAGAAATGGTACTTTTGAACCGTGATGTTGAAGAAGACTCTTGAGAGTCCCTTGGACTGCAAGGAGATCCAACCAGTCCATCCTGAAAGCTATCAATCCTGAGTGTTCATTGGAAGGCCTGATGTTGAAGCTGAAACTCCAATACTTTGGCAACCTGATGCGAAGAGTTGACTCATTTGCAAAGACCCTGATGCTGGGAGAGAGTGAAGGGAGGAGGAGAAGGGGACGACAGAGGATGAGATGGCTGGATGGCATCACCGACTCAATGGTCATGGGTTTGGGTAAACTCCAGGAGTTAGTGATGAACAGGGAGGCCTGGCGTGCTGCAGTCCATGGGGTTGCAAAGAGTCGGACACGACTGAGTGACTGAAATGAACTGAACTGAACTGAAAGAAAATAATCAGAAACTCAGGCAAATATGTAGGTGGAAAGATGTTTCTTAAAGTGTTATATATAGTAGTAGTTAGATGGAACCTAAATCTTCATCTATAGATTATTTCATGAAGCAAAAGTTTATCCATATATTAGAATACATACCCTACCAAAATGGTGATGTCAAATAATATTTAATAAGGAACTAAATATTGTGGAATATTGCTGCCAATTATATACATCTATATATTGACGAAAGACTCAGGGGAAAGCCATTCAGCCACTAGTGGTGATTATCATTAGGTGATGGGATTACAATGCATGTTTTATTTTTTCTTATATCTTTTCATAGTTTCCCAGCAATATATGATAAGCTTGCATTGTTTTCTTTTGTAATGAAGCAGTGAGGGTGGGAAAAGATTATTTTTAAAAGAGGAAAGCAATATCTTATTTTTAAAGAGATATTATTTTTGAAATAAATAGCACCACCCAGAGCCCCCAAGTCTTGACATCAGAAGGAGGCAACTTCCCAGAGCAATAGACCGAGGGATCCTGGGCCCAAAACCTCTGTAGGTTCCAGAGGTACAGGAATTTATTGTGGCTAGTGGCCTGCCATGAGGCACCTCCCTCTCTTCACCCCAGCTAGGCCAGTGGCTAGGCTTCCAAGCAGGAGAGCTTGCAGGACATGGGAAGGGCCTAGGGGAGGGTGAGAGCAACAGGGGACAAATTGCTTGGCATGTCCATCTCCATCTCTCTCCGTCCACCACCCCATCTGACTTCCTGTGTTCCCTCCGTCTCACTATCCATGTCTGTCTCATGCCCCTGTGTCTGCTCTCTGCACCTTCTGACTTCACCCTCTCCGTGTCTGTCTTTAGCCCCCATCCCCCCTAACCCTAACCCTAACCCTAACCCTAACCCTAACCCCTAACCCCTAACCCCTAACCCCTAACCCCTGCTCCCCGCTCTCTGCCACCTCTTGCCTAGGGATGCTGCTGAGCTTGGCAGGGTGCTGAAGGTTCTGAGCTGGGACCTGTTGAAGGCCCAGGAGCTGTTACTATTACTGGGAGCTGCTCCTGTCAAAAGAACGTTCTCACATGTCTTGAATCAGAAGAGGGTGTCTTGCCTCATTCTGCCTGATCCCAGCAAATTTTACATATAGTCTCCACACAGCTCCCTCCTACCCCCAAGTGCAAGGAAGGAGGCATTTGGAAAGCTGAGAACATGTAAAGTCACTCAGAGGACAGAGGAGGGGGCCACATCTGAATTCTGATGAGTAGAAAGGTCTGCCCTCACCCACCCTCACCCACACTTACAGAGATGTCTGCCTTGAGCATTTTATGCTGAAAACATCTCCCGGGGCCTAGCACTGTAGGCTTTGGACTGGAAGCTGAGTCATTTGCTAAGCACTCCCCAGAAGACCTGACTCTGGGGAGGAAGCTGCCAGGGCACAGGGCAGGGCACGGGGCTTGCAGAAGGGCGAGTCATCTCCCATCTGGGCTCAGTTGCCTTCTCTTCTGCTGGTAAAAACTCAAAGCCATCCACCTAGGGACCCCCAGGAGCATGTCCTGGACAGCCCACTGACAGAGGGCTGGGCGAAGGTGGGGCTTCTCTATTTGGCAATTTGGGGAAAGAGGGAAGTTGCTGCGGAAGTGGGGGAGTTGGGTGGTCGAGGGAAGGTGGCCCAGTGGGCAGACCCTTGTCTGGAGGAATGACCTCGGGGGCAATGGACAGGCCAGGTGGAGCAGGCTTCTTAGGTCCCAGGGGTCTTTTTATTTTGCTCTCCCTTTGCTGTACGTCCATCACTCATGTTCCCTCCAGCCCATGAGCTTGCAGTGGAAACCAGCTCCCCTTTCTTGGTCCTTCAGTGTCCCCACCTGTGTGCATGTGTGCCCAGCCGCTCAGTCATGTCTGACTCTCTGTGACCTCATAGATTGTAGTCTGCCAAGCTCCTCTGTCCATGGGATTCTCCAGGCAAGAATACTGGAACAGGGTGCAATTTCCTTCTCCAGGAGGTCCTCACCTGTAGGATGATGGGACTGGAGCTTCATGGGTCCCAGTCCCACACTGAAGGCGTGGCCCTGGCGTGCACTGTAAATACTGGGCTCCTGTACTTTGTTGGAGAAAATCTGCCACCACTGTTAGACTATACGGTTCCTCAGTCTCCAGAGCTTCACCCTGCCCTTCTCTGACAAGCCTCCTCTGTGTCTCACCACAGTGCATCTTGGGGCAAAGGACCCCACTCTCTAGAAAGAGTTGTCATCTGTTTTAACCTCTGTTACTCCAACTGTGAAATGAAAGCAGCCTGGGCTAAAGGATCAAAGCAGGTCTGAAGGTGGAGGGTTTGCCCCAGGGCAGAAAGCCTTTGACTGTCAGCCGATTTGAACTAGAAAGTGCTGGGTTTCCTTTCAGACAATGAGGTGGTTCTGTGGGCACGCGCATTGGTGCCAGTGGGGTGTGTGCTAACTCGGGAATCTTTGGGGAGGCTGTGCAGTGAAATGAAATTGGTCAAATCAGCTTTCAAGTTATTAAGTGGGTACTTTAAACATTTACTTCTCAGAATGGAGTGCAATAGCTGACACAGAGGAGCTATTTGCTGGATGAACTGAATGAATGAAACAGTCACTGAATCAGTGAATCCACCAGCAGTGCGGGAGGCACAGTGCTGTCATATCACAGTATCCTGGGCTTGGGGCAAATTCTGAGCTGGAAGATCTAGAGTTGGCCCGAGGCAGCCTCCCTTTCATAGGCCAGGCAACCGTGGCTATGTGAAGTGGAAGCTCTGGCCTGGTGGAGTGCCTAGCAGATATCAGCACCAAATTGAGACCAGTGTCCTTTCTCTTACCTGCTATATTCCAAAGACAGCATGTTAACAAGTAAGTCTAAGTAGCCTTAGACTTACTGGGACACGCAGCTAGGAGAAGGTGATCTTCTTATGCCCCAAGGGGTTGGTAGCATCCTGGCGCTGGACAGAGGGTCTTTGAAGTCCTCTCTGGTCACCTGAACTCACATCAACAAGGGCTTTGGACCAGACCCTTGGGGTGAGTCCTGGCATCAGATCACTTGGAAACTGTGTGATTCTGGACAGATTCTGGAACCTAAGTCTCCAGTTTCCTTATCTGAAAAATGGAAGAGAATCGCCGATGTGAAGACTCACTAATGTAATGTGTAAAACACCCAGAATAGTCCCCGAGTGAGAGGAAGTCCTCAATTAGCGTTGACTGCTGGTGTTGCTGTTAGCGTTGAGTGGTGTTGCTCTGGCCCCACCTGGAGCTCTGAACATCAGTATGCTCAGAATCACCTGGAGAGTATTTCAAAGCGGAGCTCCTTGGGTCTCTGCAGGGAACAACAGCGCCAAGCATCTGGATTTTTAACAAACACCTGTGTCTAGGTGTCTAGACACCTCATGTTTCACACAAGTCTGATGTAGGCAGCTCTCTGTGCCCACATCTGAAAAGATCAGGTCCACACCTACACTTTGTAATACATGCTGCCTTTCCTGAGAGATGGATGCCAGGAAGACAAGGGCCAGGCACGTGGCCACGTGGTTCTCACAGCACATGCATTATATGGTCTTCAGTCAGTTGAGAGGTAACATTTTGTCCCCAGGACTGTCACTAATTACAGGAATCAGAGCCCCTGGAAACCAGGTTTTCAGCTTTCTAAGTATATAAAATCCTGAGCTGTTTGTGTGTCTTCTTCAAACCGGCTCTTGATGACATTGTCTGTTGTTTCAGTCAGTGTGCAATGACTGTTCTCTTAGAAGAGATGCCACATAAATCATCTTGCAAGTTCAGTGCTAGAAAAATGTCATTCCTCCTGACAAATGTATATGCTTTCTTTTATCCTGCTGTGGCAGATTATTTTTCCAAAGATGCTCACAAAAATATCTCCTCCGCTGCGTGCTCTTCGGCAACACGTCCTGGTCCTCCACCTCAGTCAGGAGGTAGAGTCTGCTTCTTGGATCTGGGCAGGTCCTCTGACTGCTCTGACCAGGAGAATCTGGTGAAAGTGATGCTGTACCAGTTCTGGGCATAGCCCTTAATAGGTCTTGCAGCTTCCTCTTCCTATTTTTGAGAAACCAGTTCCCGTGTTAAAAGTGTAACTACTCCCAGACCATCATGCAATGAGAAGCCCAAACTCCAGAGTGAGAGGCCCTGGAGGATGACATGCACGGAGAGAAAGGCCAAGGAGCAAGGAGGCACCAGCACAGGACTAAAGAAGTCATTCTGAGAAGTCAATCCTCCAGTTCCAGCCACCCCCACCTGCTGCTGTGGGTCTCAGAGATAAACTGTCCAGCTAGACTCTCCCCAAACTTCTAATCCCTACAATCTTAAGCAAAGCAAAAGGATGGTTTTAGGCCACTAAGCTTTGAGGCAGCTTGTTATGCAACAATGGATACCCAAGACACATGCTTGTGAGAATAAGTAACCATCATGTTTCCTTTTTCCCTTGGCTGTCAGGAAGTTCAGAGCTAGATTTCTGACTTAACTGTAGCAGTTTCCCATAACTTATCCCTACCTCTTGCTTCATGTATATACCATTTGATATTTTAACCTTATGTTAATTAGATTAGATTTGTGTCTTTTATTATAAACCTCTCCCACAATCTTTTAATAAAGAAATAGGAAGATGTTGGGAATTTTGCTGCTTCCTTATCCTTTTCTATATTATTTCAAATCTCCCATGTATCAAAGTTCCATTAATATTTAATTTCCTGGGCTGGCCCTGAGCACAGAACCAGGACTGTTATTCAGTGGGTCACATTTTCATCTCCACGATTCCCTGTCTTGCCCCTTCCTTCTCTGGTTCTGGTTTATGAGTACCTCTCACTCTCAACATTCAATCAACCCATTTTCAATTTTCATCTTTACAAGTGGTCTCTCAAGGACCAAAGAACTTGAAATATCTAAAGAAACAGATTTCTTTTGAGGAAGTTCAAGTTGAATAGTCAAAGAGATTTTTTTTCGGTCAAGGTTATAGTTATGGAATAAATAATACCTAAGGACAGTGTCATATGCAAACAACTCTCTGTATGTCCTTGAAGCAGAACTGATGATGGCTCTCAAGTACTGAGCAGTCAACACAGCCAGATCCTCTACAAGTCCACAATCCTTTGTGTGAAATCTTTAGAGCCATATGTATTTTGGGAATCAAATCATTATAGATTTTAGAAAGGTGCTGCTGCTGCTGCTAAGTCACTTCAGTCGTGTCCGACTCTGTGTGATCCCATAGATGGCAGCCCACCAGGCTCCCCTGTCCCTGGGATTCTCCAGGCAAGAACACTGGAGTGGGTTGCCATTTCCTTCTCCATTTAGAAAGGTAATAGGGTACATATAGCATATAGCTTATTTTACCTAACATAGCCAGTGGATACCGAGGTATTACCCTGTGATCAAACCCAACAATATTTCTGCAGCAAAACACACAAATAGTCTCACAGTAACAACTCTAAATAGTTTTACATAAGTTCAAGTTAGATTTCTATTGCCAAGTGAGTTCAAGTGAGATCAAATTTTACTGCCAAATGAGTTATGAAAAATACTCTTAGTTCTCAGAACTTCCTAATTTTGGCATTGTGGACGGAGTTTGTGCTTTCATATTATATACTTGCTTGTACTGATCTCACTATTTCACAAAACTGCCAAATGATTAACACTGGTATTATCTCCATTGTGCAGATGAGAAAATGGAGCCATTTGAATGGAGGTCCAACAGCTCATAATGGCAAGACTGGGGTTAAGTCCAGATGCATTTGACTTTCAAACCTGGATTCTTAATTACTGTCGTATCCTGTCTCCTGTGTTCTATGCCCCTGGTCACAGCAGAAGAAATCTGCCGACGTAGGTCCCTGGGAAGCTACTTTGCTAGGCTGAGGGATTGCTAGGGAAAAAGAAGGGAAGAGGGAGAGAGAAATTTCCTTTTACAAAGTAAATAATACACACTCCTCTCCAGCTCCATTCCTCAAGGGAAAATCTGAGCAACCTGAACCAACAGAGAAAAGAGGAGAGTCTTCCAGAAAGGCTCCAATTCTTTTCCCCAAATTCTTGTGGACATTGGACTTTTATCCCACTGCTGCCATCACATGTAAAGAAATAGATATTTTAAAACAAGCTTTGCTTTATAGAAAAATAAAAGTCCCAAGCCTTTATCAAAACATAATGGTTAGGAAAGCCCTGGGCTTAAAGCCCCCACCTAAAGATGTGGCTTCCAGTATCAGCAATGTCAGCTCTAGGAATGTTTTCTCCTCTTTAAAGGGCCTGCCTAGAGAAATCCCTTCTTTGCCTCTGCCTCTTGGTCCACATGAAAAAGGTTGAGCCTGAGACAAGCCCTCCAGGCCCTCAGAACGCCTGCGGGAGAGAGGGGACGTGTGCTGTGGGCTGAAGGACTGGAACCTCACACTTTCCTATGGTCGTTCATTCAAAGTAATCCTGTAACGGAAATACCTTCCCTGAATCTCTCACCCCAGGTCCCACAGTCAGGAAACACGTCTTACCTCCCTGTGCAGTATCAGGACAGACCTCTTTAGAGCCAGCTGGGTTGTGGACACCTTTGTGCTTCAGTCTGTCAAGCAATCCACCCTAATGAGCTTTTCCTGTCCAGACTTGATGCCAAAATAGAAAAATCTCCCCTCGTCCTCTCATCCACTTGAAACAATATTAACTGTTTATCACACACATGACTCTGTGTTTAGCATGCAGATTTCATTTCTTCATTCATTCATTCACTCAAAAGATATTTATTGAGCATCTTCTATGGGGCAGGCACTGTACAAGGCATTCTGAATACAGCTGTCAAGGACATGGAAAACATTTCCTATCCTCACAGAGCTTAAGTAAGTCAGGCACGGTCTCTGACAACCCAGAGCTCACTCTTTTCTAGAGAAACTCTTAAAATACACTAATGTCTACTATAATTGATGTAGCACAACACTCTATAGAAATGTAGGCATCCAACCTAGACAAAGGGGATGTGTTATAGACATAATGCCTTTCTAGGAGTAATGACAGAAACGCTAAATCTGAAGACTGAGTAAGGACTATGGTCAAGAGCAGAGAAAAGTGTTTGGGGCAGAAGAAATGTGAGCAAACAGAAGAAATAGCACAGTTCACACAGGGAAGAGAGTGTAGCCCTCTGAGGTCAGGGCCGAGGGTTTGGGGCAGAAATTAATGGATCTGTGGCTGCAAAATGAGGCGGGGTGCATCCCACACAGCTTTTTCTTGACAGCAGTGGAGAGCCCGGAGCAGGTTTCACACAGAGGGACAAGAGGAAGAAATGAGTTCTTTGTTAGGATGGTTACAAGGCTTCACGAATGACGCATTTGGAGAAAGGCCTCATGCCCATGTGAAACGGGCAAGGGGGATCCTCCTGACTTGTACCTGGACCCTAGGTGCCCTTGGGGATCCTCTGCCTGAATCTGAGGCCCTGAGATGAAGCTGCAGCCTGCAAAGGTGGTGGTGGTGGTGACTGAAGCTGCGGCGTGCGCATTCCCCTAATCACTAAGATGAGTTTCTGAGCTGCTGGGTAGCTAAGTCTAGTTGGTGTCAGGGTAATTAACCAAGCTGCCTGAACTTTATTCACAGCCTGACAAGGTGCACTCCTGGGACTTGTCACTGCGGTTAGTCAGGGGGCGGGGGACTTGACATAAGGCTGATTAGGGAGTGTTTTACACAGCAAGAAGCTCTCTGATCTTCAGCTGAGTAGGGCTCCCTCCTCCCATCTCATATCAGAGATGCCTGCGAGCCCAGAGAATAAAGATCACCCAGTCCAACCCCCTCATTTTCAGATGAGAGAACAGCCATTCTGAGCATGGCTGTGGTTTTCCCAAGGCCGCACCGCGAGTTTGTTCTGAAGACAGGATTACCACCAGATCCTCATGTTTCTGCTCACAGCCTTTTCTCCATTATGTCCTTGCTCTATCGCTTTTTAAAGGTTATTTCCTAAATCACTGCTTCTCAAACCTAACATATATAGGAACTGCTGGGGAACTTGTGAAAATGCAGATTCTGATTCAGAAGGTCTGGGTGTGGCCGAGGTTCTACACTTTCAACAAGCCCCTAGATGCTGATGTTGCTGGCTGATGGACAGTATTATGAGCATCAAACTGCCCAAAGACCCTTTCCCAGAGACCACCTGCATTTTCAGTGAAACCAGCATGAGTTACTCATTTACTCACTCCAATAGGTCTTGAAACAGGAAACTCCTAAAACCAGAATAGCTCTGGTTAAAGGATTCTCAGAGGTCTCATAGTCCAGTTCCCATGTACACCTGAGTCCCCCTGTTCTGATGAGGGCTCTCCTATATGTCAACAAACCACGCAGTTCATTTCACTAAAGCAGAGTTTAAGGGAAGCTGGGGCAGGAAAAGGTATCTCTTGCTCACCTGCCCCAACCCAGCTCTCTAAAGATTTACGTACTCATCAGCTTATTCATCCCAGCAAAAAGCAGCAAACAAAACTCTCAAAGCCGAGTGACCTTCAAACCCCAGTGCCCATCATAGCTGGAAACTGTCCTCTCTACTCCTTTCCTTTCTGAAAGACAGAATCTGATGGGCACTGTTCACCTGTTTGAGTCTCTTTTCTTCTCTGGGAAACACCTGCAACAAAGTGGTGAGACATGACTAGGTGGTCTTCAGGGTCCTGCCAAATATTCATTCTCTGTGACTTTAAGGTTCCCAGGTGGCGCAGTGTTAAATGAATCTGCCTGCAGGAGACGTGGCTTCAATCCCCAGTCAGGAGAATCCCTGGAGGAGGGAATGGCAGTTCTTGCCTGGAGAATTCCATGGACAGAGGAGCCTGGCGGGCTATAGTCCATAGGGTCACAAAGAGTAGGGAGCGACTGAAGTGGCGAGAATGCACACACAGGTTCTTTGCAACCAAATGCTTTAAAGAAACGCCTTAATCCTGATTGCTGGGGAGGACATTCACTCAAAGGAACTGCATTGGATACTGTTCTCTCCAACTGATGAAGTCATGGCGACACGTACTGAAGACAGTGGGATGTTTTCACATTTCATTTATGTGACTGATGCCAGGACACCATTCCCAAATGGTGACTGCCCCATCAAGAATATGATGAGATATAGTACTCAAGGCTCAATTCTCAGGTTATAAGGGTCAAGGGCTTGGGCATTACCTCTGTGGGTAAGTTCTGTCCCCTTTCTAGGCCACTGAGGCCATTCTCACCCAAGTCTCATTTCACAGCTGAGAAAATTAAAGTTCTTCTTAGATTTGGTCTTCGATGATTCCACCGTAATTACTGTTTTACTTTAAAGTTGTAAGTCCTTTATTAATTGAAAAAAACCTTGACGAGAAGACACATATTGCAACTCCCACCACCTTTATGCACACCTACGGCTCGCGCCCTCCTGGGTTCCCACAGGCCATGGTAACCGGGGGATGTCTGCCTAGGTTACACAGGAAGCGTCACGGCACTCCCCACTGGCGGATTGTTTTACGGATTACACTTAAGAAGAAAGGCTTCTTTGTACGACAGAGGGTTTAAACGTCCTTTCTGCAGCTCTCGGCCTTCATATTTCCAGTGCAGACCCTCATCCCCAGCACAAAGGAGAGTGACTGTCCTACAGAAAGAACAGAGTTACTAGAGAAAAAAAAAAAGAAAGACAGAATTTTCAGCAGCCAAGGTCACTCAGCCATGACAAAGGCTTTCAACACTTCAGTTTTTGAAGTCAGAGAGATGCTCCAGCTCAGACTGGGCTGTATGGAACCAAGATGCTGTAAGATACCCGAGGAGGATGCAGACAGGGCAAGATGATGCCTTCAGATAGCTACCTTATGGCTTCTTAAACTTCCAACTATTCAGAGCTGAAAATCTAAAGAAAACTAAGGACTTCCTTCTTATTAACAGATAAATGTTAAGTTGCTTCAGTCATATCCAACTCTTTGTGACCCTATGGACTGTAGCCCGCCAGGTTCCTCTGTCCATGGGATTCTCCAGGCGAGAATACTGGAGAGGGCTGCCATTTCCTCCTCCATGGGATCTTCCCAACCCAGGGATCAGACCCCCATCTCTTAAGTCTCCTGCATTGGGGCGGGTTCTTTACCACTAGCGCCACCTAGGAAGCCCCAGTAGATAATGCCCATGCATAAATATGAGTAAGGTGTTCCCTGCAATTGCAGCAGCTTTATCCCCACCCTAAGCCAACTCAAGAAGCTACCCATTGACCACCAGGAGGGCCACTTTTTGTATCTGTAGCCATGTTGGACTTGACCTTTAGATGCAGAGGCTAGAGCCCAGTCAATAAGTGTCTCCCCGGGATTAACTGAGGCTGTGTACACATGACACTCACATTGGATAGCCTTGGTCTTCACCACTCAACCAAGCATTGACTAGCAGGGGAACATGTGGATGACTGCAGCTAAGACAGTCAGGCCATGGAGGGGTTGCTTCACACAAACTGACCTTGCTTTTTAACAAATATCACCCGGCAACTGAAAACTGCTTCAGCCAGACGTGTGCGAGCATCAGCTTACAGCAAGAAACGGCACTCAGCAGGCTCACGAGGACTGTGAAGGAAGCCAGAGGCAGGTGGGCTGTGGCTGTGGCCTGGGACCTGATAGCAAAGAGCTGGGGGTGTTGACTCTTGTCTCTCTTCTCAGTCCCCGTGAGCAGTGAATTGAGAATCTGGGTACCTGGTTCTGAGCCTCACATCTGACACTCTGATGCGCAGAGGCTAGTCTCCTAAGACTACAGGTCTTAATTCTCCTGCCTATGAAAGAGGGAGCAAGTGTATTACCCAGTGGGTTACCCTGGCCAGAGCATGTCCTAATTCTATATGGAGAAGGATGTACAAGACAAGATAAGATGTCCGACCCCCATAGTTTCTTGCTTCAGAGTCATGTCTGGGACCCCTGATATCCAAAACCAGTGGTCCTTCTTGCCCCCGCCCTCAGGCATGATAGCTGATGCTTTGTGGCAGGTAACACACTTGCCTTGTGTTCTGCACTTGAGTGCTCTTGAGTTTCTGCTCCCCAGAAAGATCAGTTTCTTGCCAATGTCATCACTTTTAGCCAGCAGGGACCTATCAGTGGCTCCATCAGGCACGGGAGGCCCCAGCCCCAGCCTTGGCTTTAAGTCTGAGCCCTGGGAACACTGGGGAAACTTAATTCTCGAACACCTTCCACTCAAAGAGCCACTGTTCTGCAAAACCAGTACTGGCCCCTGCATTTCAACAGCTTTCGGGTGGGTTTCCCACCCCAGACGTCGATAGGTCCCGAAACGCCTGTGAATGTGTTGACCTGACTTCAACCGCAGGCTCGGTTTCAAAGCGTTGGCTGAAATTTTAGCCCGCCCTCATTCCGCGTGAGGCTTGCTCCTGGAAGCCTCGAGCTGGATCTCAGTTACTGGGAAGACTTTCCCTGAATGTAGGTTTCCACCCAGCGGCTCCCGATGAGCCATTTCTCATGGCAGGATGCCCACCTCGCAGGGGAAGCAGACTCAGTTCTGGGAATTTCTTGCCTCATCCCTCCTCCTTTCTGCGCCAGATATCAATAGGAAAGGGCACCAGATGTGCCATCAGAGGGACTGCAGAGCAATCCTGCCTGCCCTTCCTACTCGCCATGCAACCCTGGACAAGCCACTTCTCCTCTGTGAGTCTCGGTCCTGCCTCTGGGCTAAGAGTATCAGGTCGCCTTTCCTTGTGGGGAGGAATAAAAGTGCTTTGTAAACAGGAAGCACTACAGGGTGCTATCAGGGAACCCACTCAACAAGGAGCATTTTGGACTTTTTGCTATTTCCCTTCCTGCGCCTGAGAAATTAGCAGGCACAGATTGTGAAAAACCAGCCCGGTCTTTGTAATTACAAATGTGCACACGTCCCACTGAGCATCATTTTCAAAAGGCATATTAAGCAGCAGAGACCTCAGGGGGGACCCATGTAAACAGGCCTCCTCAGATCCTGGCAGAAAGGGCTCGGAGAATGCACTGGTCCCCAGGAGCGGATGGCTGTTCCTGCAGTCCCGGCCCCACCTCGCAGTCCTGGCAGCAGAAAGTTCTGTCTCCCACGGGCAGGGTTCTGGTTCATGGCGAGGGGGTGGGCTCCTGGTACTCTGCAGGATTCATGCTTCTCCAAGCCCACACCGTGCCTTCCAGACTCACAGCCCCCGGATGAGAAGCCTTCCAGCGGCCCGCCCCCAGAAAACTCTTCTAAAGTCCTTGAGGTGCCTCTCTGCAGGACTCGTCATTTGCCGCTTCGGGTCATCAGTTTGCGCGTCCACGTGTCACTTCTTATACTAGACTGGGCGCTCTTGAGGGCAGGCTGGATCTTCCTGTTTCCTCCTTCACAGAGCCCAACATACAGCCGGCATTTGGTACATTTTGCAAACAGGAAGAGAGGGAGACTGGGCAGAATCAAGGCTGCGGTATGTCTTTCATTTATGCTATCTCATGTGACTCTCTTGCCAGCCCATGGGGGATGTTGCCCCTGCTTTTAGCCAATTAGGACACTGATGCCCCTTGAGTTTATGTCACTGGCTCAAGACCACAGTGCTTGCCATGACATTGGAAGATGATCCCACATGTCCTCAAAGTCCCTGTTATTCCTTGCAACATTCTCATCAAGCTGTTCAAAGGCAGGAATTTAGACTGTGAGGTGTGGGCAGCAGAGCCTCAACTAATGAAACCAGGCACCAACTAAACGCAGGAGTCCCGGGCTGACACAGGGGCACAGGACAGCAAGACAGCCCGGATATCAAGGGATCGTGGGTGTCCTGGCCAGACCACCTCTGCTTTTTAGCAAGGATTTCAGGAGCTATTGCCACATGCTCCCAGAACCCTAGGGACCATGGGGATGCAGGCCATGAAGGGCACAATGCATCTGTCTGAGCCACTGAGAGCCATGCAGGGCCCCCCATGCACGACATTCCACATGACTAGCTTCACAAGCCAGCTCTCCTACATACGGGCGAGGGGGTGTCATCCAAGGCGGGGACACTGCCGAGGTTATCCAGGAAGCCGCCAGGAATGAAGAAGCAACACTGCTATCTCGCTGCTGCGGGAGGAAGGGAAGGAGAATGTAATTCAACTTGAGGGTGGTTAATGGAAGGCTTCCCAGATGATGGGAGGATGGAGATTAATTCCGAAGCAGGCATGGATGTTATTCAGGACAGGAAGGGCATCCGAGATAGAGATGAGGTGAAAGACAGCATCGATCATTCACCGACGACAAACAGTTGGATCTGACTGCGGGAGAAATTGGAGGAAGCAGAGCTGGAGGAGAGGGGAGGGGCAGCGGGTGGGTGAGGCCAGGGAGCAGGCAGAGGCTGATTGCGACAGTCCTTATGAGCCATGCTGATGATCTGGATTCCCAAGGCAGGGAGATATAAGGAGAGTTTGAACAAAGAGTGGTGTGCTCAGAAGCAGGTTCTAGAAAGATCACTCTGGGAGCCGGTGGCAGATGTTGGTCCCTGGGAGTCAATCTTGATTCTGTGGACAAAGGGTGTCTCTCTTAGGAAGTGCTAATTGTGAAGTGGTCTAGTCACACTTTGAGATGCTCGAGGCCCCCAAGATCCCAGGTCCAGCTCTGCTGGTACAGGTGTGGATGTCAACCAGGAAGTGGGGTTAGCTGGTCTTCCGGGAAAGAAGCAGTAATCAAAATGCAACCCGAAGACATCAAGGACCCCTCGAGCTCTGTTTATTTTCATGTGCAAATAAACTCCTCGGAAAGAGAAGCCAAGATTTTTAGAGCCCCTCCTCATGCCTGCCTGGATTGCTGCAGGTCTGCAGGAAATCCCTGATTGGAAAGTGTGGGTGACAACTTCAGAGGGGATGAAATATGAGCCGGCCTAAGGAAGTGAGCGGAGAAGGCAATGGCAAGCCACTCCAGTGCTCTTGCCTAGAAAATCCCATGGATGGAGGAGCCTGGTAGGCTGCAGTCCATGGGGTCGCTGGGAGTCGGACGCGACTGAGCGACTTCACTTTCACTTTTCGCTTTCACACAATGGAGAAGGAAATGGCAACCCACTCCAGTGTTCTTGCCTGGAGAATCCCAGGGACGGGGGAGCCTGTTGGGCTGCTGTCTATGGGGTCACACAGAGTCGGACACGACTGAAGTGACTGAGCAGCAGCAGCAGCAAGGAAGTGAGCACACGTGGTTGAAGGAGCTCTGAACTCAATTGCACAGCTCAAGGTGCCCCAAGCTGCAGCTGCAGCCAATTCAACTCTGCCAGGACAGCAGAGAGGCCTACTGTGTGCAGAGACCTTGGACGTATGGCTGTGGAACGGGGAGCACTGGAGAGGGGGAGGACCATTCTGCAGTGCCTGCCTGCAGGGATGACCAGCTCAGCCTCTTAGTGGGGGTCAAACTGGGCTTCTCTATATGCATTTGTAATAAATTCTGCCCTGGAGTTCCCACTAGAAGAACCCACCCATCAGGTCCCTAACCCCCTTACTCATTTCTTGCTGGAACAAAACTTCTCAGTAATGTAGGATGCCATGCAGAGTAGTCAGCCTCTGAGACGGCCTCTCAGATCCCTGTTTCGTGTGTTCACACCTACGTGTGGTCCCCTCCACATTGTACCAGGCTTGGTCTACATGACCAATTGCATCCAATGGAAGTGAAGGCATGTCACTTCCAAGGTAGGTTATAAAAAGCACTTGGCATCTCACCATCCTCTCTCTGTATTGGATCACCTGTCCTGAGGGAAGCAAGCTGCCACATCACAAGCAGTCCTATGGAGAGCCCAACACAGGAGGAACACAAGCCTGCTGCCAAGAGCCACCTGAGGGAGCCCAATCCAGCTTTTAAAGGAGTGCAGCCTCGGCTGACACCGTGACTGTGATTTCATGAGAGAGCCTAGCCTAGGGTCTCCCTGCCACACTGCTCCCCTGGGGCCTGACCCTGAGAAAGTTGGTGGAGGGTGTAACTTGTTACCCAGCAACCGGTAACTAATACCCCTCAGAAGACACTTTAATCTCTAGAACATGGGCTTGGCAAGAGAGAGACCTGGGTCTGAGTCCACACCAACCTTGTGATCTTGGTCAACTTACTTACTTAACTCAGTGACTCAGTATTTCTATCTCTAAAATGTAAGTAATAACAGTGCCTATCTCAAAATGCTGCGATGAACAGATCATTTAACAGAAGTAGTGCAATTAGGGCAGAGTCTTGCACATACTGGGCTTCCCAGGTGTTGCTACTGGTAAAGTACCCGCCTGCCAATGCAGGAGACATAAGAGATGAGGGTGCAATCCCTGAGTCAGGAAGATTCCCTGGAGGAGGACATGGCAACCCACTCCAGTATTCTTACCTGAAGAATCCCCATGGACAGAGGAGCCTAGCAGGCTACAGTCCTTAGGGTCAAAAGAGTTGGACGCGACTGAAGGGACTTAGCGTACACTCACCCACTGGTACAAATGAAGCACAGAATAACCAAGACTAAACATTCACACTACTTTTTCAACCACTCCTTCCAGACTCTCTGTGCAGCTGCTTCTGCTGGAGACCCTGTTCCTCCATCCCTCTACCTGCCACCTTCATCCATCCAAGCTGATCAGGTGTCTCCTCTGCTTCATTCCCAGTTCCTGTAAGTAGATGATCACCCCCTTTTCTGGGCTCCTACCATGCACTGAAGATTGTCCTGGTGTTGCTTTTTTAAAATAATATTTTATTGTCATTTTTCTGGAGCTGCAAGAGCATTTATATTCGCAGGGACTCGCACATAGTAGGCCTTCGGGAAAAACGCATTAAATGAATGACTCTCTTGGCCTTAGGTAAGGACGCCCAGGAGGGAAGGAGGGTGACTGGGCTGCTGACACAGATGCTCTCTTGCAGCCTCTGGCAGCTGTAATCAAGGGATGCTTTTCACTCTCACGTGCCCCTTTCACCACCACAGACAGCTCGTGCTATTCCATCCAGCTCCTTTTTGGATAATATCTTCTACTTGCTTTTATTTTATCTCTTTTCATGATTTCAGCTCCCCTTTCAACCTTATCTTTTAAATGGAAACAGCGAGTGCCCATATAATTGAGACCGCAGAGGCACACATTCATTAAAGCAGCTGACACAGCTTCACTCCTTCAATTTGGGGTCCCAACCTGGCCCGGGTTAACCCCCTCATCGGAAGTCAATGCAAGGTGGAGACTCTTCCTCCCAAATTGCTGTGCCTCTCCCCCCACACTTGCCTGGATGCAGAGAACCCTGCCCAGTGATGGCACCAGGACACGCAGCTTCTTCACCCCAAGACAACTCTGCTTCTCGGCGAGGAAGTCAGAGCTCCAAGCGGTGTGGCCTCAAGCACACCCCAGGCTCCACAGCAAGCAGAATGCCAGGAGTCGCCCACCTTGGCCTTTGGCCCAGGCATCATCTCTAATGCACAGGACACATTGCCAGGCCTCCATCACCCCCCATTTCTTTGTGTGCTAGGGACAATGACTCCATCCTCTTGGAACTTGTTCACCCAGGATTTCTTGGGTGCAGATTCTGAGCCCCGCTGTGCATGAGGTCTGTGCCTGGGGTTGGGGTACACTTCCCTGAGCTCTGGGAAAGGGCCTCTCAGCCTAGAGAGGAGAAGGTCTGTAATCAGACTCTCTACAAGGAAACGGCAGCCGTGGCATTGACTAGAGGTACAGAGGATGCCACGGAACAGGGAAAGCGGACAGCCAGTGAGGAAGGAGCCCTCAGGGAAGGTTCAGGGAGCGGCGGCAGCAGGGCTGAGGGCAGTCTGAGAGGATGAGGAGGCAGCCTCAGGAGGTGGTACGGGCACAGGGCAGGAGAACAGGAAGGTGGATTTGCAAGGAAGCATCTGTCTGCAAGCACGTGGGCAGAGCCGGCGGACAGACAACCTCAGTGCTATGTCCCAAGCGCATGAAGCAGGAGCGGGAGGGCGACAGGGAGCCTGAGAGCCTGGACCAGCCAGAACACAGGACGAAAAATAACACAGATGAAAGTGCTTTGTGAACTCTGACATGCGGGCCAGCGTTTGTTTCGGAACGCTATCCTTTCCAGCTGCCCATTCTCACAAAAACAAGCTGAAGCCAGCAATTTTTTTTTTTTTTTAAATCATCCTTCCTACAGATTCGCAAAGGACAATCAAGTACGTGAATGTTCGCAAGCCGTCGTCTAATCAAATGATTGGTGATTTTCTCTCTAATTTCCCTTTCTTTGCCCAGTTGTGTTTCTACTGATTTCATGTTTCGGGAACATAAATGCCAGCTCTGTGTTTTTAGGAATAAATCGAGAGGCACTCACTTAATCCCATTATCCAAGAAACAAAATCACTCAGCCTCCACCCAATCCTGCAATCCAATCACCTGCGTAGGAGATGAGAAAGGAAATCATTCTCTTTTCTTTTGCCTTTTTTTTTTTCCCTAACTAGTAGTATTTTAGAAAATTAATTATGTTGTACTTGATATCCAGGGCCCAGGTCCTCAGACAGAGATGGGGACTGAAATGGGACAATGTTGGTTGGCTACAGAGGCAGGTATTTCATGGCATCCTTCAGCCCCTATGTCTTTGTAGATGAAACAATGTTTTGTTGTGACTCTAAATACTTCCATTCAAGTAGCATTTAGAGCATTATCGATAGTCTCTTTTTATCACGCGTGTGGAAATTCCACTTTTCTTGTGGGCCTGTGAAAGCAAGACGCCTCACCGCCACTGGTCTAGTACCGTTGGTCTGAGCCCCGGCTCCGTACGTGGTATGACCTCAAGCACAGGCTCCTGGGTCGAGTGGGGACAGCTGCAGGCAGAAGTAAAACACACGGGACTTGAAAGTGGACAGACTGGATTTGAACCCCAACTCTGCTGTTTCCTAACTATGATTTTAGGCAATTGACTGAAATTTTCTGAGCCTTAGTCTTCTCATTTTTTCAAGTCAGGATAATAACATCCAGCCCACTGGATTACTGCAGTGAGTGAAAGAGGGAGATGGGGCACAGGGAAAGGTCTGAGATGGGGCTCAGTACTTGGGACTGCCAAATATAGATGCTTGGCTTCTGCCTTGCCCAAAGATGCCCAGCCAAGGGGCATGTGAGACTGATATTCTGCCTTACTTTCAATTTAAACTTGCTGATCATTCACACTGGGTTCTTAAAAAAAAAAAAAAAAATCCACCCAGAGAATTGTGGATGATTCACCCTCAAAGGGAAAGAGAAAGCCTCTTTGTAATTTACACAAAAGTGCAATGCACGGAGAGGGGTCCCTGAGTGCAGAGGTGACTCTCCACCCCACTCCATTGGTTCCTGCTCCACCACTCTCCTGCCAAAACCTGTCCAGCCTCGGCTACAGATCTGTGCAAAGGCAGACTTTGCCTCATGCCCTTAGGCAGCCCAGCTCATCTTTAGATGTCTCTGTTCAAAAGTATTAGAGTTCCAATTTTGCAAGATAAAAAGAGCTCTGAAGATGGATGGTGGTAATAGTTACACATTTAGAAATGGTTAAGTTGGTAAATTTTAAATTATGCGTATTTTACCACAACTTAATATTTTTTCATCTCAAAAATATTCTACTACCAAAAAAAAAAAAAAAAAAGAGCTAGCTCCATTTGGTGCTGAGAGGCAATAAACTGATACTTGGCATAGCCAGGGACTTGCTCTCTGAGGGTCAGAACTGAGTACCTGTGGAGGGTAAAAAGTATTTTCTTATGTTTGAGCTGAAATCTGTTTTCATATAACTTTTCTCCATGGTGGTCTTTGGAGCACTAAAGGATAAACGTATCAGTAAATCTTGTGGGCTCCTTGGGCTATTTAGTGTACTGGTTAGGTTTAAAAGTTAGGGTGCATTACGCTGCAGAAAAAAGCCTTTGGGGCTTAGCCCAGCAAAAATATATTTTTCGCTACCATGTGCAAAATAGATAGCTAGCGGGAAGCTGCTGTAGAGCGGAGGGAGCTCAGCTTGGTGCCCCGTGATGACCGAGAGGGGTGGGATGGGGGTGCGGGGTGGAAGGGAGGGTCAAGAGGGAGGGGATATATGTATACATATCGCTGACTCACTTCACTGTACAGCAGAAACTAACGCAACGTTGTAAAGCAATTATATTCCAAAAAAAAATAAGAAATATTTCTCTCCCACAGTGTGAGTCTGTGATGTATGTGTGTGTGTGGTGGGAAGGGGGGTACCTATGCAAGATCCTCACGCAGGGAGTCTTTACTCTGTGGGCCACTGTTCCCAGTCATGGCCATGGGGGGAAGCCTGGGGAATCCTGTATGGGCCTTTCCCTGCTGCAGCCAGCAAGAGGCAACTTTCCCTCCAGTGGGCTTTTCCTTGGTCAGTCACATGACTCTGCCCACTTATAAGGAGGCCAGGAAATGTGGGGGAGCAGATGGCCCATCTGGGCAGCATTGCTGCCTCCCTAGCTTTCATGACTGTGGGCTGATCCTGTCGGGATCTTAGGGTACTGTCCTCAGGCCTGGTGCTGGCCTGAGTCCTGCAGGCAACCCCTCTTACCGTTGCCAGAACTCAGTTTTCCAATCAGCCATCAAAGTTATTAATTAACGACCCTGGCTAGAGATGGAGGAGAGAACCACCCTCCATGGTTCCCTAACATGTGCCCCCAGGGGTCCAAGGCATTTGAAACCGCAGTTGGCAAAGACCCCAAAGAATATGGAAACATGTGAAAAAGAGAGATCTGTTCAGGAAGCCAGGGCCCCTTTTCCAATGTTTGGCCTTAGATCCCTCTGAAGCAAATTACAAGTACGAAGGGAGGCCACATTTCCGTTCCTATTTCACCCCAGTCTGGGATGCTGACAGAACTGCTCCACTTTTAATAGTGCCTGGGGTGGAAGGAAAGGCCTGGTCTGCGGCCACAGAGAGAACTTTTGTCTCCAGGGGTGTCTGACCTGCCTCCATCCTGAGGATTACTGTAACTTTTTAATTAAGGCCAAGTTTGTAGGGAGTGTGCTCTTTTGATGTGGCAGCTGTAGCTGGAAAACAGGCCTACGTTTAAGACTTTACTGCCTGCCGATGGCTCAGCAGCCTGCCACCCACATATCAGAGTCTACACCCCATAAACAGTCCGGATCATGTTTCTTTAGAGCAAGTTGTGTGAGAGGGGTCTCGGACCACCATGACGTGGAAGGACCACCTTTGCTGATAGTCTTATGGGACCTGGACCACCCGAGGGTCCCCACCCTCAAAGTGGGGGTAGTGCCTTGAGGTGGCAGAGGAGTGGATAGGTGACCTCTAGAGACACGTGACAAAATGTTTATTCTTGACCTTGATGTTCTACAATACCCAGACAAGAACCAAGTGAGAGGCAGAACTATCCTCAGCATCACCTCGTCAGAGCACATGTTTCTGGTCCTGCTGAATGGGGGGAGGGAAGGGGACTCCTTTGGGCATCTTTGGATCCCAGAGTCCCACACACAGTAGGCTGATGAACACAGCTGACAACTGTAACTTTGGGAGAGTGATGGATAGAGTGTATTTTGAGGATGCTGTTCTATTATGGGCAACACCTCTTCAGGAGCCCCTACTACATATTAGACATTGGTTCTAGGCACCGACGATTCATCAGCAAACAGTAACCCTGCCCAGTTAGATCTCCTGCTCTGCGAATCTGAAGTTTGTGACAAGCACTGGGATGTAGCTGGATCACACGGTGAACCAGGGGCAGAGCTGACCCGAGACCTGGGGTTTGCTAGCTCCCGTGGGAGCAGGGCTTCTCAAGCCTTCCCGCTGAAGAGCTTCCCATGGAGGCAGAGCCCAAAGCAGCCAAATATGGATGTGACATTTCTTTGACTTTCCAATGCTTTACTTTAAAAATTTATACAGATGTTGAAGTCTGCGCCATTTCACATCTATGTTTGTTTTACTATAAAGGAATGGTGTAGGTTACCTAGTATATATATATGGATGTGTGTGTGTATATATATTTTTAAGTTGCCACCTTGTTGATCGTGCCTCTATATTTCCCGTGGCACACAAACATATACTCTTGGGGATCCACAAGGAAGGGAGCATCTTTCCAGCTCATGTGTGTGTTTATCTGCAGTAGTCACTCAGTCGTGTCCGACTCTTTGCATCCCATGGACTGTAGCCCACCAGGCTCCTCTGTCCATGGAACTCTCCAGGCAAGAATACTGGAGTGGGATGCCATTTCCTTCTTCAGGGGATCTTCTCAAGCCAGGGATCAAACCCAGTATCCCGCAGTGCAGGCAACTGCTTTACCCTCTGAGCTATCTGGGAAGCCCCTTCCAGTTCACATGGACTCCTGTAAATTTCTATATCTTATGACCTGGCTCCTCTTTGCTTTTGTCTTTAAAATGAGGTGCACCATAAAAAAAGTTAAAAACAAATGACACACAGGAGGGAAAATTTTGCAAATTATTAGTACGCCTGGTGGGCTACAGTCCCTGGGGTCGCAAAGAGTCAGACGCGACTGAGCAACTAAACAGCAGCAAAGTAACCCCAGATCTAGAGGAAAATGCAGGGATTTTCATGCTCTTCCCACCAGGCCAAGGAGTTGGCCCAAACAACACGGCCACCAGCAGCACCCAGTGTGAGGAGCATCCTAAGAAATGGTAGGGAGGGTGAGCCAGCACAGGGCAGGCAGCTGGAAGTTACAAGAAGCTCTTTGCATCACACGCACCTGAGTTTGAGGCTTCCCTCCATTATCTGCTAAGGGTAAGACCCTAGATGAGTTACAAAACCTCTCTGAGCCCTGGACTTATCTCCATAAAGTACAGGTGATAATAATATTTTTTGTGGGAATTCATTGAAATAATGTCTTGAAGGTACTTTGGCTACTGCCTGCCACACCGTGTGCACTCAGTCAACAGTGGTAACCAAGTAGGAGCTGGTGGTGGTGATTAGAGGCTTCGCGAGCAGGTGCAGACCTGGATAGAACGCCTGTTCGTTGCATACACGTTAAGCCTGTGCATCAGGAAAGAGAGGCTCTTCTCAGAGCTGAGTCCCTGAGGTTGCTAAAGCACAACCCCGAATCGAACCATTCTGTCAGTTTCAGCAAAGTTTCCGGGAAGGTCATGGCAGTTGGTCCATGAGACCAGGGAATCACAGTGTTTCCAAGCTGGGAGGACCGAGCTCTCAGCGCTAGGCTCGTCAGACCCCTGCTTTTCACAGGATGTGAGGCTTCGCTCCAGGCGGCACCGTCACCCCCAGCCAGCCCGAGGCCCTCTTCCTCAGATCACCGCAGGGCTCGCAAGCCGTGGTGGGGCTGCAGGCAGTCTCAAAGCCAGAGAAACGGCTCGGCATTTTGGAAACTGACTTCCTCAGGTGTCCTAGAGTCCAACAGTTGCGCTATTTAGAGGGGAAGTCACATTATCGTTAGAAGAAAGGGGAAACATCTTTCTTTATGACTTCCCGTGGAGGGTTAAGCGCTAATGGGGATTCAAGACGCTCCTGGTGGAGTCCCCAGGATCATACCAAATCTCTGAACTTCTGCCTCGAGGTGAACTTTTAACTCCCAGAATGATCCCTGAAAGCTCTCTTTTCCTCCCTGTCTCGGCTGCCAAATTGACTCCGCAAGTCTGCCCTCCGTGTAAAAACACAATAAAACCTTATACAATCAGGAAGGTATTCAAGGCTCGTAATAAATAATTGCCCTGTGACCAGGGGTTTGGATCCCCCAGTGCACCCTCAATGGGCCTTTTTCTTTAACAGAACAAATAAAAGGAACAGATGCAGGGTCTCCTGTGCCCACTCTGCAGTGGCCTTGTGCAGGCCAGGGGGGGGTCCCGGGGGAGCATCGCTCCCACGGTGATGAACACACGCGGGGCACAGCAGGGCGCATGCCCCCGCTCACTGAACGCTGCCCCGGGGGCACCAGTGCGCCTTTGGCCAGTGGCAACACTTCCTTCCTGGCCTGTCTTCTTCCTTTGCTGATGGGGGAGCAGGTTCACAGAAGGATCACGATGGCCCAAGTGGGATTCTGATATTCCATGGCTAATTCCTCTTTCCCCTCAAACCACCTTTCTTTGATCATCTTTTTTTTTTTTTTTTTGCTTCACAGTGCGGCATGTAGGATCTAGTTCCTTGACCAGGGATCCAACATGGGTCCCCCGCACTGGAAGTATAGAGTCTTAACCACTGGACTGCCAGTTAAGTCCCAACTTTTGATATCTTTTTATCTCTGTCCCATTTCTTCCCCATCCCCTTCTTTCTCCCTGATCCTATCTCTCTCTCACTCCCATTAGACTGCAAGCTCTTCCTAGCTGAGGTCCATATCTGTTTATGCACAGAACCCTAGCATAGCGCCTAGACACAGTAGCAACCCAGTACATTTGGTCAGATCAGTACATGAAATGAAAAACACAGTGTCATTGAAAAATAGGAAATGAAAGGCCACCTTACCAGACACCTGGGTATTCTTCTCAAAATCCATTTCTGTGGGTTTTGCAGTTTCAGAGGCCTTTGCTTCAATTCCCCAAGTGGTTGGTGACAGTGTCTGCCAGCCTGGGTCTTCGGAGAGGAGTCCTGTAAGAGAGAGCACAAAGCATTCCTGTTAACAGCACATGATGGTTCTAGGGTAACACCTGTTGCTCTGCCCAATCAGTGCATATCCCTCTTCTGCTCAGAGCACCTCAGTTATCCTCTCTCTGAGGCTGGCCCCTTGCCCTTCATATGCAGTTCCGGAGGCACCTAACCTCTGGCCAGTGTGAACCCAGCCCCAGAGCAGCCAATCAGACTCTCTCTCCAGGTGTTTACACCCCCTTGCGGGTGATGAAAGGGCAGGACCTGCTGAGCCTGCAGAGCACTTGGAGGAGACTTGGCTAAAGTCCCTGCTCCACGCTGGAGCAGCCTCATCCCCGATCTTTGCAGGGCCTGGTACATCATTGTTCCTCTTTCTGTCTGCTAACCCCTCCCCTTGCAATACTTGCATGCACGATTGCCCAGTCACTTAGTCATGTCCAACTCTGTGATCCTATGGACTGCAGGGCACCAGGCCCCTCTGTCCCTGGGATTTCCCAGGCATGAATACCAGAGTGGGTAGCCATTTCCTTCTCCAGTGGATCTTCTCAACCCAGAGATTGAACCCAGGTCTCCTGCATTGGCAGGCAGATTCTTTTACCACTGAGCCACCTGAGAAGCCCCTTCCAATAAGTTCCCTTCGAGATTTAGGTGGCTGGGCTGGTTTCTGTTGCTTAGAACCCCACGACCCTGAATCAGGCTTTCTCAGCCTCAACACAAACAATACTTGGGGCTGGAGAGTTCTTTGCCATAAGCATCTCGTTAGGAGCCAGTGTGGTAGATATCCAGTGCGTGATGGTCACGCTGGTAATCTGACGCAGCCTGAGCCTCTACCCTGGATCCTTCCACCTCAGCACTGCTGATATTTCAGACTAGAGAGCTCCTTGTTGTGGGCGCTGCCCTGGGCACTGTAGGATGTTTATCAGCACCCCTGGCCTCTATCCACCAGATGCCAACTGCAGCTCCCTGGTTGCGACAAATGTCTCCAAATATAGCAAGATGGGGCCTGGGAGGTAAAACCACTGCTGTAAACTGATTCAGTGGTTGAGAACCAGTTCAATGAAGCACTGAGTCAGAAGTCAGGGGGTCTGGGATTTCTCTGGCCCTGACCAGAGAAATTCACTTGGACCTGAGCTCTCTGTGTTCGCAGTGCCTGGCCCTGTCCTCCCAGGTCCATGGCCCAGCACCAGTGAGCAAAGACTTGGAGAAATCCAAAGAGCTGCAAAAAGATGATGCTGGAAGATATGTTACCACCTCACAGCGGGTCTTTACTTGTCAAAGAAGTTAAAACCTGCTCCTTGGCCAGCTGGCTGAACTTGGCGATAACTAAAGAAACTGAATAAATATCCTGACCCGTGGAGTCTGAAGTATCGACATTTCACTTATCATATTGGGTGGCATTGCACAGGCAACAGAGAAATTGTTCTTGCAGGGACAGACCTGTCTTTCTTCCATCCAGTGCTCTTTTTGCCAAAGTGACTAGCATGGCCGGGATGCAAGGCAAAACAAGGTGAAATTATAAACCTGAGAGATATGAAGGCTCAGAAGCTGCCCTTTCAGACAAAACCAAGCTCCGACCCTTTCTCACACCTCACACTGAAACCTTTTTGAGCTTTGATAGAACATCGACTGCCATTTTGGTCCTCTGTTTTCGGGCAAGGTCAGCTCACCCCTGTGCTTTCTGAGACCACCTGGGCACAGGTCTGCCCAGGACAACGTGACTCGTCCAGATTCAAACAGATGGCATGGAATGTGCCGATCTCTGAGCTCAGTGCTTTACCAACACTGGAGAAACAGCTCAGGCTACAGTCGGGGGAGAGGGTTCAGTGTGAACCAGGAGTCTGGAAACTAGAGACAGGTTCCGACTCCACCAATCACAAAGCTTGGGAACACATCTTTCCTTCCTTGGTATCAGTTTCCCCATTTACAAATGGGTGTTGAAATAGGTCATTCAGTCATAAACTTATTTCAGTTTCTCTTGGTTAATATGAACCCAGTGCATTTCAGTTCATTTGCTCAGTCATGTCTGACTCTTTGCAACCCCATGAACCGCAGCACGCCAGGCCTCCCGTTCCATCACCAACTCCCGGAGTTCACCCAAACCCATGTTCATCGACTCGGTGATGCTATCCAACCATCTCATTCTCTATCGTCCCCTTCTCCTCCTGCCCTCAATCTTTCCCAGCATCAGAGTCTTTTCCAATGAGTCAGGTGGCCAAAGTATTGGAGTTTCAGCTTCAACATCAGTCCCTCCAGTGAACACCCAGGACTGATCTCCTTTAGGATGGACTGGTTGGATCTCCTTGCAGTCCAAGGGACTCTCAAGAGTCTTCTCCAACACCACAGGTCAAAAGCATCACTTCTTTGGTGCTCAGCTTTCTTCACAGTCCAACTCTCACATTTCTTCATAGTCCAACTCTCACATCCATACATGTTCAGTTCAGTTCAGTTCAGTCGCTCAGTCGTGTCCGACTCTTTGCGACCCCATGAATCGCAGCACGCCAGGCCTCCCTGTTCATTACCATCTCTCGGAGTTCACTCAGACTCACGTCCATCGAGTCAGTGATGCCATCCAGCCATCTCATCCTCGGTTGTCCCCTTCTCCTCCTGCCCCCAATCCCTCCCAGCATCAGAGTCTTTTCCCAATGAGTTAACTCTTCGCATGAGGTGGCCAAAGTACTGGAGTTTCAGCTTCAGCATCATTCCTTCTAAAGAAATCCCAGGGCTGATCTCCTTCAGAATGGACTGGTTGGATCTCCTTGCAGTCCAAGGGACTCTCAAGAATCTTCTCCAACACCACAGTTCAAAAGCATCAATTCTTCGGCGATCAGCCNATTTGCTCAGTCATGTCTGACTCTTTGTGACCCCATGAACCACAGCACGCCAGGCCTCCCTGTCCATCACCAACTCCCGGAGTTCACCCAAACCCATGTTCATCGACTCGGTGATGCTATCCAACCATCTCATTCTCTATCATCTCCTTCTCCTCCTGCCCTCAATCTTTCCCAGCATCAGGGTCTTTTCCAATGAGTCAGCTCTTTGCATCAGTTGGCCAAAGTATTGGAGTTTCAGCTTCAACATCAGTCCCTCCAATGAACACCCAGGACTGATCTCCTTAAGGATGGATTGGTTGGATCTCCTTGCAGTCCAAGGGACTCTCAAGGATCTTCTTCAACACCACAGGTCAAAAGCATCAATTCTTTGGTGCTCAGCTTTCTTCACAGTCCAACTTTCACATCCATACATGACCACTGGAAAAACCATAGCCTTGACTAGACAGACTTTTGTTGACAAAGTAATGTCTCTGCTTTTGAATATGCTATCTAGGTTGGTCATAACTTTCCTTCCAAGGAGTAAGCGTCTTTTAATTTCATGGCTGCAGTCACCATCTGCAGTGATTTTGGAGCCCAGAAAAATAGTCAGCCAGTTTCCACTGTTTCCCCATCTATTTGCTAAGAAGTGATGGGACCAGATCCTATGATCTTAGTTTTCTGAATGTTGTGCTTTAAACCAACTTTTTCACTCTCCTCTTTCACTTCCATCAAGAGGCTCTTTAGTTCTTCTTCACTTTCTGCCATAAGGGTGGTGTCATCTGCATATCTGAGGTTATTGAACTTACCCCCCAAGGATATATCCTTAGCCACACCTCCACAGGCAATGTAATTTCATAAAATGCATTGAGGCTTCCCTGGTGGCTCAGACAGTAAAGAATCTGCATGCAATGCAGGAGACCTGTGTTCAGTTCCTGGGTCCGGAAGATCCCCTAAAGAAGGGAATGGCAACCCAGTCTAGTATTCTTGCCTGGGAAATCCCATGGACAGAGGAGCCTGGTGGGCTATAGTCCATGGGGTCGCAAAGAGTCAGGCACAGCTAAGCCACTCACTAAGAAGGTTCCTGAAGTCTTTTCCACAGCCATCGAGTCCAGGGTGAGGCCAGTGGATCAGATGGTCTTTAAGAAGCCAGCCCTTTCTTGACCCTCCTTTGCAGGAGCCCAAGCTCATGGTTAGTTTCATGCTAAGACAGACGTGAATTCTTAACACATCTGGTTTGAAATCCCAGATTCTTCTCTCATCAGCTCTGTAACACTAAGCAAGTTTTCTAAACTTTCTGCGCCTATTTTCTTTATTTATGAAACAGTGAGATAATATTCCCCAGTAGTTCGTTTGAAGCATTAAACTACATATTACATGACACCTAGAAAATGCTTGACTCACTTCTACTTTCCAATCCTCTCTTTCTTCCTCCCTTGACCCCTTATTGGTATTAAGTTCCTCTTAAAACAGGAGCAGAAAAGCATTTCATCAGATTATTTTGGCATCTGGACAGGTCGCGAGGAAGGTATGACTCTGTAACAGTTGTTTATAGAGAAAAGAACCTCAGAGTGGCCCTGCCCCCTGGCCAAAGATGACTTTACATTGCAAGCAGCTACTCTTTATAGACTGTGTGGCTTTAGTTAATTAGCTTTACCTCTCTGAGCTCCCATCTGTAAACAAGGATAAGGATAACACCTCCCTGATCACCACCCACTCAGAGAGTCCCTCCTGGATGCCAGGCACCACACGAGCACTTCACACAGAGTCCATCATGAACACCAGGTGTATTGTGAAGACAGAGAGAAATAATGTACTGAGAAAGGCTTTATATACAGTGAAACATGAGGCAGACACTTCATTTTCTCCATGATCAGGGGGTCTCAAGAGCTTGTTTTCTATTGTGAAAATAGGAGTGGCTTTTCCAACCAGAAGTTCAAGCACATAGAGCAGGAAATGACAAGTGACATGGAGTTAGGGTCATCTCAAAGATAAAAGGTGGGCGCCCCTTGTAAGCATCTTTCCTGGTGCTTTGGTGAGAAATACAAGGAGGACAGAAGGCAATGTGATTTCTTTTCCTGTGTGTTTCACATAACATGCGTCTCTCCTCAGTGAAGCTCCAATTTACCCATTTCTCATTTAGCGCTTGATTTATTGGATACTGCAGCACGACAGCCAAAATGCTGGGCGAGATGGTAAATCTAGTAATAAAATATCTAAATGATTTATAAATACGGTTTAGGGAGGCTTGGGTAGGTAAGGCGGCACACGGCTAGTCGAACAAAATCCCTGTGCTTCAGAAACTCTCCCCCAGACGCCTACATCCAACGCACAGAGCTTTTTGTCTCTATTGAGCCGAGCTGACAACTCCAACGTGTGCAAATACAGATTTACCAGGCAAACGTGCAGCCAAGCCCAAGATCTGTTTGACGAGCAAATAATGCGTCATCAATAAAGACTTGTCGAGATGAAGTGAAGGAGACCAGCTGTTGCTGAACATCTAGTCCAGGGCAGAGAGAGGGTGCAAACCGAAGGAGGAAGAGCTGTCTCTTATACACATCTAGATGTGTATAAGAGACAGGAGTAAATGAGGGTGGGGATGGGGATGGTGAGGGTAGGGATGAGGATGGGGATGGGTTGGGAGAGGCCTGAGCAGCACGTTTTAGAAGGATAACGCTGGTGTCCTTGACCACATGGTCAAGATGTGTGGGCCACCTCGACTGAGTGGGGCAAGCGGCACTAGAAGAAAGCCTTGCTTGGAGGCACCTGATGTCTTACTAACAAGGAAAGAAAGATGATCAGGAGCTGCCAACAGAGCAAGACCAGGCTGTGCAGAAATTAACGTCTTAATTTACATCATATGCTATCTCATATATGGAATCTTAAAAAAAAATGATATAGCTGAGCTTGTTCACAAAACAGAAATAGACTCATAGACATAGAAAGCAAATTTATGGTTGCCAAAGTGGAAAGGGGAGGGGAGGGATAAATTAGGAGTTTGGGATTAACAGATACACACTACTACATATAAAGCAGATAAGAAATAAGGACCTACTGTATAGCACAGGGAACTATATTCAATATCTTGTAATAACCTAAAATGGAAAAGAGTCTAAAAAAGAATATATCTATATATAGAGAAAGATAACTGACTCACTTTGCTATAACACAACATTGTAAATCAACTATACTTCAATTAAAACAATTTTTTTAAACAAAGATTAGAAATGAAAAAATCTTAATTCACAACAGCTGAAAGGTGGGTGCAAGCAAGGTGTCCGTGGACGGGTAAACAGTAACAAAGAAGAGGTTGTATAGCCATCCAGGAATATTATTCAGCCCTAAAAAGGAAGGAAATTCTGACTCATGCTACAAGACGGATGACCCTTAGAAACAGTGCTAAATGAAATAAGCCAGTCACAAAGGGCCGTTTATTGCATTATCTACTTATATGAGGTATTTGCTGTTGCTGTTTTTGTTGCTGTTCACTCTCTAAGTCAAGTGTGATTCTTTGCAACCCCATGGACTACAGCATGCCACGCTCCTCTTCCATTATCTCCCAGAGTTTGCTCAAATTCATTGCCATCGAGTCATTGATGTTATCTAACCATCTCATCCTCTGCCGCTCCCTTCTCCTTTCGTCTTTAGTCTTTCCCAGCATTAAGGTCTTTTCCAGTGAGTCGGCTCTTCCCATCAGGTAGCCAAAGTACTGAAGCTCCAGCTTCAGCATCAGTCCTTCCATGTATATTCAGGGTTGATTTTCTTTAGGACTGACTGGTTTGATCTCCTTGCAGTTCTTAGAATCATCAAATTCAGAGAGACAGAAAGTAGAGTGGTGGCTACCAGAGGCTCGGAGTGGGAGGAATGAGGCATTGTTTAGTGGGGACAGAGCTTCAGTTTGGGAAAATGAAAGTTTTCTGTGGCTAAATGGTGGTGATGATTGCACAACATTGGGAACATACTTAGCCCACTAAACTGTACAATTTAAATGGTTAAAACTAAATTTTATGTTATGCACATTCTCCCACAATAAAATAAATTAACATCTTTTAATATATGTCCCATGCAGGCTTGGATTTCAGTTGCTAGGATGCCAAGCTCCACCGTTAGATGGCAAGTAATTTGATGTCGGGGCTTCCCAGGTGGCTCAGTGGTAAAAGAATCTGCTTGCCAATGCAGGAGTCACGGGCTCAGCCCCTGGGTTGGGAAGATCCCCTGCAGGAGGAAATGGCAACCCACTCCAATTTTCCTGCCTTAGAAATCCTGTGGACAGAGGAGCCTGGTGGGCTACAGTCCATGGGTGGCAAAGAGTCAGACATGACTGAGCAACTGAGCATGCACACAAACATGCATGCATTTTGATGTTAAGAATTAGATTTGACTTAGCTATAAATCCCTCACTGCACTTAATACAGTGGTTCTCAAAATGCAATCTACGGACCACTGGGGATCTCCAAGACCCTTTCAGGATATCCACAATTCAAACTCTTTTCATAATGTTACTAAGCCAGAGTTACTGTTTGTTATGATGGTATTACAGCTTGCACTGATGCTACAAAAGTAATGGTGGGTAAAATTTCTGGTGTTTTCACACACCAAAGCTATGGCACCAAACTGGACCAGCAGTCATGCTATTCTGATGGACTCACAAGTAAAAAAGAAATTGTACTTAAGAATGTCCTTAATGAAGCAGCACAAATTATTAATTCAACTAAAGCTCAGTCCTTGACAGCACATCTTTTTAACACTGTGTGTGACAGAAGTCTTTAAAACCATGTCTGCTAAGTACTGACGTATTACGGCCACCTCAAGGATCACTTGTGTGATGGTGTGAGTGTCAACCAAAAATAGCTGCCTTATTTTTCATGGAACATCATTTTTATTTGAAAGCACAACTGACAGACAAACAAAAGTTATTCAGATAGGGCTATCTGGTAGACATCTCTTCAAAAATGAGTGAAGCAAGCCTGTCACTTAAAGGACAGGCTCAACAACTGACCATGTGGTTGGCAAAGCTAAATTCCAACCTGTCGAATGAAACTTAGGATTTTGGACAGTGCTTCTCCACCATTGTGAGCTTGAGTGTTTCTGAATACTTAATGGATTACTGATACATCATACTCCAAAATCACATGTAAGTAAAAGATCCATTTAAAGTTTTAAGATAGATGAATGAATTTTAATGTAACCAGGTACCAAAAGTTCTAATATGGTTTCAGATTCCACATCACAACTGAACTTTAAGAAACTTTCACTTGTTGAGTTTTGGTGTAGTATCAAAGAAGACTATCCACAATTTTCTGAAAAGGCTCTTCTCTTTTTCAATTACAAATCTGAGTGAAGCACATACTTGAGGATCTACATACTTTCTCTACATACTTCAACCCAAACAATGTATTGCAACAGACTGAATGCAAAAGTAGATACTGTGTTTTTTTATAAACTGAAAGTCTGTGGCAACCTTGTGTTGTCAGATAATGGCTAGCAATTTTCAGCAATAATATATATTTTTAACTAAGGTATATAAATTGGTTTTTCAGACATAGTGCTATTCCATACTTAATAGAATATAACACAACTTTTATATGCTCTGGGAAACCAAAAAATATGTATGACTTGCTACATCACAAAATTTGCTTTATTGCAGTGGTCTGCAACCAAATCCACAGTGTCTCCAAGATAAGCTGATATAGGAATCTAGCTCTCTTCTACTAAGACAACTAACAAAGAGATTTGCAAAGGCATCAATACCATTCTTCTCATTATTTTTTTTTCTATTTTGGAAAATGATTGTTTCTAATAAAAAATATTTATGTTAACATGCAATCGTTTTTTTTTGTTGCTATTGTTAAATGCATTCTTAGGTAAGTATTACTAACATTTCTCAAAACTCATTTTCCACGTCAATAGATATAACCTACAAAAGCAAAAGCTCTTTGGGTTTCTCGGTAATTTTTAGGAATGAAAATGGATGATCCAAAAATTTGAGATCCTCAAGTCTAACACATGTCTTAATACGTAAATAAATGAATGAGTGTACCAACTGAATGAATGAATGAGAATATTGCTGGCGAAAATATATATATGGCTATGAGTAGTGTAAAGGAAAGAGTTGGGTTGATATGGAAGGGTCAACTGGAGTAGGAGAGCTAGCGGTTCTTGATCTGAGTATTTCACAGGTGGATAAAATTTTCAAAGTATTTTGGGAATCAGCACAGAATGGCCAACTTTTTATTTGGTCAAGTAAGGACATTTGAAAAAATAACTACAGTCTACCATCATCATTATTTTGTAAAAGTCAAGACATTTTAACAGAAAAAAAAGGACAGATAGAATCTTGGGTATAAAGGGCAGTCTCTATATTGAATAAATTGAGCTATTTTGAAAGTTCAGCTTCTGGCCCTTGATTTTCTTGTTTTGCCTTGGACCCATGTACACTTTTCCCTGTACCAGACTTTACAGGCATCATCCTAGAGCAGGAGTCAGAACCATTTTTGATAAAAGACCGACAGGAAAGATGTTGGGGTTTGAGGGCCATTCTGTTCTCTGTTGCAGCTACTCAACTGTACTCTCAGAGCATGAAGGCCGCCACAGACAGCACATCAGTGAATCAGCATGGCTGTGCGCCAACGCAATTTTATTTACAAAACCCATGGTGGCCAGATTTGGCTCACTGGCCATTGTTTGCTGACCTTGATCTAGAGAGCCGGGTAGAGGTGTATGGGAGGCTGGGGCTAGGCCATTTCTGCCTGGTCACCATGGACTTCAGAATTGTCAAGATGACCAGCATTACCATTTTCCTGACAAGTAGACCAGGCAAATCTGCTCAAAAAGCTGGCTGTCCTGCCATGATCCACTGAGCCTGTCCTTTTAGGCATCTCAGCAGTAGGCAGTGGGGGTGGTAGCGGGGGGTTGATAACGCCATTACACCTCCCCTGGGAAAGCAGGATTGAGCACAGTGACACAACCCACCACACTGGCATCCAGGGAAAGTCACCAAATAAAGAAGTGCAAGAAAGGCAGGTGAGATGGCCTATCCACAGTGACATGATGGGCGGGAGGTGGGGGGCGTCAGTGACACTTGAACCAGAACTCTGGCACTTGAATCAGAGGTCTCTACTGCATGTCACCAAAGCTCTGGCACAGGGACACTTTCACCTTGCTCCTCACTCCCATGTGGGAAAGAGACAGAATCTTAGCTTAATTGAGAGGTGCATTTAAATTCCCCAATCTCAAAAAAAAAAAAATCTGTGACTTTCTTTCTGAACAAAGGGATTCATTTTTAGAAAGGGAATCTCCGTTGCCCATCTCCTCCCTTCCGGGATGTCAAGATTTGCCAGGCAGCCCTCTGCCAGCCACGGGCACATCCTCCCCCCCGCAGCTGCCGATCTGCCCATCAGATTAGGGGTGCGCGCATATGGTGGCAAAGGCAGGGAGAATGAGCTCCATCGTTTCTGACATGTGAGCACCAGAGCTGCGAGCATATGGCCTGGAAGGCTCTCCAGGAATTTCACGGGACATTTCATGCAAGTTGAGGCTGAGGCATTCAGGAACCTGGATCCAGAGAGAGGAAAAGAGAAACTGCAGAAAATATTTTCCTCTGAAATATTTACCACACATGTGAGAGAGAAGAGCTAGCTTCTGTAAGGTATAAAACTCAGGCGAATCATTTAAGAAGAAGGTGAAAACCCCAAGAGAAATCGGAAAATGACACGAACCCATAGTTCATAAAAGAACCACCAATGGCCACTAAAGTAAAAATGAAATTTACCTTTACTGGTAATAAACAAATGCAAATTGTAATATGACACATTTTTACTTTATCCTTTAAAAGGATAATACTTAATGCTGGTGTGAGTGCAGTGAAAGGAACACTCTTTGCATATTGCTGGTGGGCATGTAACCGGGTCGGGGACGCACCAGCTGGAAGTCAATCTGGTAATACATACTGAGAATTATAAACACATTCATAATCTTTAACTCAGCAACCCCACTTCTGTGAACATGCGGAATAAACTAACATCATTGCTTCCCTCTGATGGAACATCTACCTCTATTAGCAGAATCCACACTGCTAATGATGTCTCCTGACAGTTTCACATGTCATTCATTCTGACCTATGAATTAAAACTTGAATGCCTCCTTTTTTCCCTCTAGAAAATGATGCTACAAAGTCACAGCCACCTTTCTATACAGGTATATGTTTACGAGATCCCTGAATAGAACTCTCCATTTATTCTTGGTTGAGTCAGCCCATCACTCAGATCATTTGGATCCATGCCCATCATTTGAAACAGCCTCAGCTTTTCCCAGCTGAATGTCATCGGCAAATGACAGCCAGCCTGCCTCCTGCCAGTGTCCGCATTCCCAGGAGGTGGTGGGGCAGGACATGGCTGAGGATGGAGCCCAGTGGCAGTCCACAACATACCTCCTTCCACGTCATTTCTGATCCATTACCAGTAGCTGGAGTTGTTCAACCTGTTATAAATCTACTTTGTTCAGCTGGGATGTGGACACATTCCACATGTGTAATCGTGAAACATCATGTCACACGTCTTGCAAAAGGACAACTGGAAGGGGCAGGAGGGGACAGTACTTCCCTGAGAGAAAACCCTCAGCTCTGCCTGGCTCTGCAGGACTGTTTTGTCTGGGTCCCCACCTGTCCAGAAGCTCCGCTTCCTTTCTCTCCAGCCAGCACCTCCTGGCCTCCCCTCCAGCCTCACTCCCAGCTCCCTCTGGCTTCACTGTAATAGCTTATCCTGGCTAGGTGAGCAGACGTGTGTCTGGAATGGTTGTTCAAACTCAGGGATGCTGCTGCTGCTAAGTCGCTTCAGTTGTGTCCGACTCTGTGTGACCCCATAGATGGCAGCCCACCAGGCTCCCCCATCCCTGGGATTCTCAAGGCAAGGACACTGGAGTGGGTTGCCATTTCCTTCTCCAATGCATGAAAGTGAAAAGTGAAAGTGAAGTCGCTCAGTCGTGTCTGACTCTTAGCGACCCCATGGACTGCAGCCTACCAGGCTCCTCCATCCATGGGATTTCCTGGGCAAGAGTACTGGAGTAGGGTGCCATCGCCTTCTCCATGTATACACATACATATGCATATAAGCAGGGCTTCCCAAGTGGCTCAGTGGTAAAGAATCTGCCTGCTAATGCAGGAGACATGGATTGGAAACCTGGATTGGGAAGATCCCCTGGCCAGGTTTAGTTATTAGCATCCTTCCAAGGGAAAGAACTTCAGCAAGCTTTCTTGTCTTAAAGAGAGGGCACCTGGCATCCAATGACAGTAAACAGCACACTTGGGTCATAGCTGGAGCAATGGCAGTGAGAGGACCTAGGCCTCTGGGGCACTGGGACCACTATTGTTATCAAATGCCACCAGGACACACAGAAATTCTGTTTCAGAGTTCGTCTGCTGTGTGGTTTCACCTCAAGTTATGGGAGTCACTTCTCTTACTTGTGTGTGGTTGAAAAACTGTATTCTTCAGTAAGAGAAGAAAAAGAGTCCATAAGGGGACATTCTTAGGATAGAATATTATGTAGCCAGAAAACTTTTATCTTCAGAGCATATTTCAAGGCATGTGGCAATATTCATAATGTAATGTTAAATGAAAGTCGTGGAAGATCAATTTATATCTGCACAAAAAACTGTAATATTCTAGCTTTATACAGTATTTCCTGTATAAAAGCAGTGATTATAAGATGCACCACAGACTTAAAAAATATTTCAATATAAGGAAACATTAAAGAAGCACACTTGGAAATATTAAAGATGAAAAATGTGCATCTAAGAAGAAATGTGACATAAATTTATCACATAAATATCTGGTTTGTGTATGGGTGTGTGCATGTGCACATTTGTATGAGACCAAGAAGTGTATTAAACATTACTACTGGTTAGCACACCAAGCCTCCCTGTCCATCACCAACTCCCGGAGTTCACTCAGA
Source organism: Cephalophus harveyi (assembly GCA_006410635.1). Classification (NCBI taxonomy): domain Eukaryota; kingdom Metazoa; phylum Chordata; class Mammalia; order Artiodactyla; family Bovidae; genus Cephalophus; species Cephalophus harveyi. The sequence goes on from SJYT01043615.1 coordinate 405,159, forward strand.
CTCACATCCACCGAGTCAGCAATGCCATCCAGCCATCTCATCCTCTGTCGTCCCCTTCTCCTCCTGCCCCCAATCCCTCCCAGCATCAGAGTCTTTTCCAATGAGTCAACTTTTCACATGAGGTGGCCAAAGTACTGGAGTTTCAGCTTTAGCATCATTCCTTCCAAAGAAATCCCAGGGCTGATCTCCTTCAGAATGGACTGCTTGGATCTCCTTGCAGTCCGAGGGACTCTCAAGAGTCTTCTCCAACACCACAGTTCAAAAACATCAATTCTTCGGTGCTCAGCTTTCTTCACAGTCCAACTCTCACATCCATACATGACAACTGGAAAAACCATAGCCTTGACTAGACAGACCTTTGTTGACAAAGTAATGTCTCTGCTTTTCAATATGCTATCTAGGTTGGTCATAGCTTTTCTTCCAAGGAGTAAGCATCTTTAATTTCATGGCTGCAGTCAGCATCCACAGTGATTCTGGAGCCCCCCAAAATAAAGTCTGACACTGTTTCCACTGTTTCCCCATCTATTTCCCATGAAGTGATGGGACCAGATGCCATGATCTTTGTTTTCTGAATGTTGAGCTTTAAGCCAACTTTTTCACTCTCCTCTTTCACTTTCATCAAGAGGCTTTTGAGTTCTTCACTTTCTGCCATAAGGTGGTGTCATCTACATATCTGAGGTTATTGATATTTCTCCCGGCAATCTTGATTCCAGCTTGTGTTTCGTTCAGTCCAGCGTTTCTCATGATGTACTCTGCATATAAGTTAAATAAGCAGGGTGACAATATACAGCCTCAATGTACTCCTTTTCCTACTTGGAACCAGTCTGTTGTTCCATGTCCAGTTCTTACTGTTGCTTCTTGACCTGCATATAGGTTTCTCAAGAGGCAGGTCAGGTGGTCTGGTATTCCCATCTCTTTCAGAATTTTCCACAGTGTATTGATGGACGTGAGTCTGAGTGAACTCCGGGAGTTGGTGATGGACAGGGAGGCCTGGAGTGCTGCGATTCATGGGGTCGCAAAGAGTCGGACACGACTGAGCGAATCAACTGAACTGAACTGATCCCAGAGGGAAGATTCTAATTTTTATTTTATATACTCTTTTTAGTATTTTTCAAGTTTGTCTCTGATGTGGCGATACCAATTTTTTAATCCAAAAAAATGAACTCTGCATGTAGAACATTAAAAGCAAATGTAAGAAAAATGCACATGACTTTTTGACTCACACAAGGATCGCAATTTTCATTCCCGAGTCTCGACACTTTTTAGCCCTTCTTTATTTTGTTATGATTCTCCACTCTGGTTTCTAAGGACAGTTTAACATTCCATCTTCCATGAACCATTAGAAGGCTACCGTCATGCTTTCCCCACTCAGCTGCATTTTAATGGGATGCCCTGGGTCTTTGGGCAGCAACTCTTAGGAAAGTCAGGTACAATTTCTTGGTGCAGGTGCCACAGGCATGTGTAAGATCTGACTCTGCACTGCAAGCAGAGATCTTTGTTTAAAAAAAAAGTGTCTGTGAAAAAAATTTGTTTAGACTCTAGTGCTAAGAGAATCTCGGCTTTCCTTTGAGAAAATGGTATTTTTTTTTTTTTTACTCTAAAAATCATGAATACTATCTTAGCTGTATATTATTTCTCTTTTTCCCTTCCTGCTAAGAAACTCCAATTTGAAACTCAACTGTGAAAACTCTGTTGGTCCCTAGGCTGGGGCTATTTTGCATGTCTTTTTTTTCGCCCCTTTGGTTCCGATTCTTGAAGTAAACTGCTTGATTGTACTCTTTGTGTTCTTCCATAAGAGGTCACAAATCACTGCCTGCAACGGCATAGAGTAAACACGTATACTCTGCAAATTTTTCTGAGTTCACCTTTGACTTCTCTCTGCCTTATACTCACAGCATCCAATCTGTCAAAAAACCTCCTCAGTGATGTCTCTAAAATATGTCCCATATCGGTCTGCTTCCCCCACCTCCACTGTCACCTTCCTGCCCAAGACACTGGAGAGCGACAACACCCTCCTGGCTGTCATCAGAAGATGATGTTGTCTACATCTTCCTACATCTTCTCTCATCCCTCCTCTCTTCCACTGACTCCCTCAAAGTGTGCCTTTGGCCCCTGATTGAAAGCGGCCTTCACGCACTCATCCTCCATCTTGCCATCCTACGTCACTTCCGTTACAGCACGTAGGATGCCCGAAATAACCTTCACGTGTTTACTTGCTTGTTCTTATCGCTCCCCTTCTCCATCCCTAAAGTAAAAGCCCCACCTTGTTCCCTGTTGTATCTTCAGTGCCCAGGACTGCCTGGCACATTGCAAATCCTCAAAATGTATTGGAAAAATGAAAGCCTGGCTCACCTCCGACGTCCTTTTAGCCATTGGTACTTTCGCCAGGGTCCTAACTCCCCACGCCCATATTGCATTTTCAAACAGTGGACAAATGCCATCCAACTAGGCCCTTGTGGCTCTCAGCATGGGGCTCTCCTACTCTGTGTGCGTGCGGGCAAGCGGGTAGACTGCTGCCAAGATCCCATCTACCTCCTGGGAGGTGAGAAGGAAGGGCTGGGAGGGAAAAGGACTGTAGGGGTGATGAGAACCTGCCCAAGACAATGGTCGCAAGATCAGGGTCATTGCTGAAAGGTCTAGAGAGCCCTGCGGCCCCACAGTTTGACTCCCAAGAGTTATTCTCCATCCCTTCAGATTACTTCATTGGCCAGACATTCAAATACCACATTAAAATTCTTTGCCCTGGAGAAGCAAAGCTTCCCCAGAAGACCTCACACACTCTAAGAGAAGTGTTCCTGGAGATGAATTTTCTCCTAGGCAATACGAAACCAGGCTTTTCTTTTCTTTGGCTGTGTCCTCCCTATGAACTGGACCCACGGATTCAGCCGAGGTCAGAGCTCCTGCCTTCACATCCGCTTTTTTTCAGGAAGGCTCGCTGTCTCCCCAGCCCACAGGAACTCCTCTCTACTCTTCTCTGCCGTGGCCCCAGGAAGGTCTCAGTGGCGCCAGAAAGACACTCGTTGGCATGCATGGGAGAAGCCCCCACCCCTTTCAGAAGAGCCTATACCCAGTTACTCTAGACACTGGCGTTGTTATTGTTCAGTCACTAAGCCATGTCCAACTCTGCGACCTGATGAACTATAGTATGCCAGACACTGGCAGCGATCCCTAACTCCCCTGGATTTGGGTCACCAAGGTAAATAAAGGTCAAGGAAGAGCCCCGGGGGAACCTTACGGTTTCCAAGCTCAATATGCAAATCACTCTGCTTCCTCCAGATGGGTAACTTCAACGGAAGGTTGCTGGGGTAGGGATAGGGTTGGGGGTGTGCAGGCCCTGGAAAAATACCCCTCCCTCTGTGCTCCAGGAATCCTATCACTCAGAGAAAAGCCAGAGCAACTGGAGGCAGAGAAAGTGCCAGATGGAACTCCAGTGAGGGTGTAAAGGTGGTGGGGTGGGAAAGGGCACCTCCTCACCCAGGTGGGATTATGACTTGATGAGTGTGAGCCTCAGAGACGTTGGTTTATGAATCCCAGTCTCACGGGGAAATCCCCAGCCTTCAACCTCCAGACATTGCCCAGAGTTCCTGGGACTCTGGGAAGAGGGCCTCAATGCAGGCTGATTTGGGGAGACTTCCAAAAACTTCTAAGAGACTAGTCATAAACACCCTTTTATCACATTTTACAACTAATATTCATTGGAAGGACTGATGCTGAAGCTCCAATACTTGGGCCGCCTGAAGCGAAGAACCGACTCATTGGAAAAGACCCTGATGCTGGGAAAGATTGAAGGCAGGAGAAGGGGACGACAGAGGATGAGATGGTTGGATGGCATCACTGACTCAATGAACGAGTTTGAACAAGCTCCAGGAGATAATGGAGGGCAGGGAAGCCTGGCGAGCAGCAGTCCGTGGGGTCGCAGAGTCGGACACAGCTGAGTGCAGCAACAGTCACAGATCAGGAAGCGGAGGCAGAGAGCAGCGCGTGAGATCAGCCCATCCCGCCTCCATCCGTCACATTCCAAGGCTGCGCTGCATCTGGGTATAGGATTCCCATTCCCCTCCCCCTTCCTGCAGGGCCCAGCTGAGATCTATGTCGCACTCAAGTATAAAATATTTAAGCCTCTCCCGAGGAGCCTCGTGTCACTTCTAAATCAATTTATTCTAATCTAATCTTCATCTGCCATGGTTTTATGGGCCAGTGCCATCAAGGAAACCTCTTGGCAGGTGAGAGAGGCTGAAAACACAGAACATTTGTTTTTAACGGTCCCTCCACAGCCAGCAGTTTCCAATATGGCAAAGTCCGCACAGACCGTGAAATACGACTGGTCCTTGGAAGCGAACCCTGATGCGCTCTGAGATCCACGCAGATGGGTGTTCGCCAAGCTGCGAGCGTAAAGTTTGTCAGGAGCCCCCGAAAACCCTTCACAAGCGCTGAGGTGAAGTCAGGAAGGGCCAACAGCCGAGGGAAGGCCGGGAGGAATCCTGGCAGGAAGGCAAGCCTCAGCCAGCCACCGCCTTCCTAAGTAGACTTTTAATAGCTTCGGCCATAAAAGGCAGTTTTCTCCATCTTTGCCTGGGCTTCAACAGTGTTCGCTTTTCCCCAGCTCCTTTTATTTTGATAGGAAAGTTCCAAAACACAGACACTGGCCTTCCCTTGCTTCTCCATCAGGCTCAGCTGTGGAACTCCAGAGGAAACTCCAGAAGAGGCTGGGAGCAGAGCCCAGGAGGCCTCTGGAGCGGCTGCAGGGCTCAGACTGAAATGTGCCAGGAGGGGATTCATGGAAACCTCTCCCATAGGACGCAGGGTCCTTCACCCTCTGTCTGGTGCTTTCCTGCCATACCGAACTGCCAGCTTCCTGCTTGTTGCCAGCCCCTCCCAGTCAGAATTCCCACCAGGCCCCCTTCCCTGGGCCAGCCGTGACCAGGGCAGGAAAGGTATCCTGGCTCTGCTCCAGCGGGCCTTGGCCTCCAACCTGAGAGCCTGGAAGCAATAAGCTGGAACTTTAGAGTCTGACTTTCTCTGCTGGGTCAGCCCTGCCCTGGAGCAGTGGGGTTTCTCCCGCGCTTCGCCCACCCTGAATTCTCCATCTCTGGGCTGGGGAGCGAGGTCTCACCTTGAACCCAACCTGAAGGAGTGGCTGCGTCTCTGGCATTCACTCTTGCAGGCTCAGGGACTGTCCCAAATGGTCAGGAAACTGATGTCTCTCGTCTGCCTGGGAATCTGGTGTTCAAAAACGCAGGCTTAAACAGAGTAGAGCAAGCAGAAAGGTGTTCAAATTCATCTCTGGCACATCCTGGCCATGTGACATCAGAAAATCAATTACCTCTATGTGCCTTGGTTTGCCTATCTGGAAAATGGGTGTAATAATGATAATGCCCCCATCTCCACTGCTACCCATCCGTCTGGCTCACAGCGCTGAGGGCTATGGCCCAGATCAGGGTGGGGGTAGTAGGAGAAGCCAGGCAGGGAGAGAGCTCTCTGGAGCTCTAAATGTCTTGGGGGCCAAGACATCTGCTTTGACTCAAAGCCCAGGGTGGCAGAGGGGCCCCACACAGGCTGGCTGCAGCTTCAGTCCCCCCGCTCTCTCCTCGAGGTCCACGGTCCTAAACTCTTTTCCAAGGAGATGCGGAGAATGGTTACCCTAACATCGTGTTTCCTCTGAATTGGCCAGATTCTCACTCTTCTGGAATCTGGAAGCCAAACAGGCCAAAATTTCCATACAGTTGTAGAAAGTCAGAGGTGGAAGGGCCATTCACACCAACTTCACTGTACAGAGCAGGAAACAAGGGCTGGCCTTGCCCAGCATGACAGCTGTGAAAGAGAATCCTGCTCTCAGCTTAGACGCTGAGCACGAATGCCATCAGATTTGATTCCTCTGGAATCTGATGTCCCCTGGCCCCAGCTAAGCAGTCTGGCCAAGGAGGCAGCCTCCACCAATCAGGGGTGTCCATTTCCCAGAGACCAAAGGCTCCTCTTAGACAGAGAGAGGACCCAGAGAGGCTGCCCGCTGTCCAGACCTGGCTGGGTAACCAGCAGGTGGTGAGATTTCCATGTGCGCACGGAAGGGAGGCCTGCCTGCAGCTCCCCACGGCCTCTCATCAGCCTCCACCCAGGCTCTGTTCTTGACCCAAATACAGAAATGAAAGACCTCAAGGATCCAAGAGTCTGGGGCAGGAAGAGGCCCTGAAGGCTCGGGTGGATGACCACACCCGGGCCCTCTCCCTGGGGGGCCGTCCTGCTCCCGGTGACAGCCCCACTGCGTTGCTGGAACGGGCAGCAACCCACCTCCCATGCAGTCATTTCATCCTGAACTTTGTCCCCGTACTCAGTGAGACGCCTCCCTCTGCCCCAGATCTGCCCTGTGGGGCCATGCTGAACCTCCAGATCCCATGGCAGCCCTTCTAGAATGGGGACACCCGCCACCTTCATGAAACCTCTTCTCTCTGGTATGAACAGTCCAAGGGGATCATGGAACCTGGTGTCCTCTCCCCTCTTTTCCCACCCTCTTCCTACTCAATATGTGCTCCAGCCCATGGGCATCACCTGAGAAATGCAGAGAATCAGTTCCATCCCAGACCTATGAGTTCCACATGAGTTGGAACCTACATGTTTTTAACAAGATCCACAGCCGCTTCCTGGGCACTTAAAGTTTGGGAAGCTCAGGCCTAGACATAGCTCACACTGTGTTCCTGCCTCTTAGAGGAGAGGACAGAACTTGGGGGTGTGGGACAGGACTCCGCCTCGCTCCTCCCCAGCCTTCTTTACATCTCCAGGACCCTGATAACACAAAGGATCCTGGGTCCACCCAGACCCCTGAGTCTGCATCACAGAAACTTCTTCCAAGCTGCCTCTCCCCTTCCAGGGTGAGAAGGAGCTGGTGTGTGCCAATTTAGGTACAGCAACGTCCACCGAGCCAACTTAAGCATTGTTTTTTCAGCTGTGTCTGGTCTACTACTTAATCCACCAAGTCCCAAACCTGCCTTCACATCAGGTGGGCGTTTTAAAAAATGATGAAGCCAGGACCGCGTGGCAGAAGAATTGAACAGACTCTCTGGAAACTGTTCTGGATATTCGGCTTTGTTATGCTCCCTAGGAAATTCTAATATGCCGTCAGGATAGAGAGCCACTGGTTTAACACACTGCCTAAGAAGTGGATTTTTTAGTCAGCTGGAGGCTCTAGGGTCCATTGGTGCAGGCAGCTCACTCCTCACCGTGACAATATCTGAGTTCATGGCAATATCTCTGTCAGATACTGCCACAATATTGCTGTGGAACAAATAATCACAAAGTCAGAGAGGGTGCAATAAGAACGACTCGTGCGGGGGATGTGTCTGTGGATCAGCTGAGAGAGCGCTCTGCCTGTCTGCACTGCCTGATCAAGGCTGCAGTGGCAAGGTGGCCCACTTCAGACTGCAGCTGGGTTGGTCATGCTTCTCTCGCCAAGTGTGTGGGTAGGATGACTGGCTCTTTCTGGTTTTCCCAGGACTTTCTTAATTGGGGTGTTGCAGGTCCCACATCCCAGTACACCTCACAGTCCTGGGAAAACTGGGATGGTTGGACACCTTATCTGTGGTCAACTTGGGTAGCCCTGCTCTCTATTCTCTTATCTTCCTTAGACGAACAGAGTAACCGGGGCATGTACCTTTCAAGACTCTGGCAGAGACCCAACACAGCCAGCAGAAACGAGGGAGACTCAGGCCCAGACTGGCACGCTGTCACTTTCCATCACGTGTCAGCTTTGTCCGCCATGTTGGATGGAAGTCTCCAGTCCCAATTAAACTCCCTCCTATTAGATTTAGCCTTACTCCAGGCTGTCACCATCTTTCTGAGTCTTTATTCAGGCATCTGGTACATTGGCCAAAACAAGTTTCACAGCTGAGCCCAAAGTTAAGAGGCATGAACAAATACTCTTCCCACGATGAGGCGATGGCAGGAGTCTGGCTGCAGAGACGGGTGCATAATTGGGGCCAATCATACCACCTCCCACAGGATTCTGGCTTCCAAATGCAGATGACCTAATTCCTTCCTGGCTACTGACTCTCCCCAGAGAGCCCAGATCCAGGGCCCGAGACCTTCTCAGCCCCAGTTTGCATCCAGCTCCTAAAGCACAAATCTGTTCTGGTACCCCATGCTCTGAGGCTTCCACTGGGTCTCCTCCTTCCCCTCCTTCTGCTCTTCCTCCTACTCCATCAAGCATCTGGAAAAGGAAGGTGATCTCGCATCAGCCTAATCAGCCATCTTGACTAGAAATCTCCTGTGTGAATAAACTTCAGCCTCCCAGACTCAGTCTCACTTCAGTCTGGCAGGATCTCTTGGATCCTGATTCGATAGCCAATACCTTCCCCACCACCTCCAGCTCGGCATCCTGGGCCCTATTTTATGCATATCCATAACCCAGATGTCAGCTAGGGCCTCTGAGCCCTGGATACTGAGGCACGCTTGGCTGGAAACCCCAACTCCAAGGTCTGTGAGCACACAAATCCTTGCCCTTGGCTTTTTCTCTCTCTCAACAACTCCATGCAGACATCTGTGAACCAGCCTGGTGCCCACATACAGGCAACTAACAAGTGATAAGTTAGTGACTTTGATGAAGCCATCGGGGGGAGTAGCTCACATCACAAACCTCACAGTCCACACAACACTCCGATGACTGACCCCCCACCTGCTCCCTTCTTTCTTCCCTGTTCCCTGTCCCCTTCCACACAGCCCTGCCCTGTACCTTGTGTTGGGTCCTTCTACATCCAGGGGACCCAAAGGGATCTAAGCTTTTGCCTCAAGAGGAATATAGGAGAATATGCCCCCATCTCATTGCATGTCAATCACTTCTGACTCAGTTTTAGGTCCCAGATCTCTTTCCCCAGCTGCCCAGCAACCAGCTGGGCTCTGATCCCAGGGAAGTGCAGCAGAGCACAAAAAATGAGTAGGGCTCCAAGGGAAAATAACTTAAACACCTTCATTGCTTGAAAAATTATGTTGGCTTACTCGCCCTGCATCCCTAAATGTATGACTGCATCTTGCCACAAAACAGGAGAAAAAGGATTCCTGACCTGGTGCACAGCCTCACTCTGCAGCCCAGCCACAGTTTGTCCCCCAAGCAGGTCAGCCATGATGGGACCCCAGAGTTGCGGGGGCCAGCTGGGAGCTCGGTGGCACCTGCTAATGGGATTCAGGTCCTGGCGCTGACGCTTAGCGGTTGACTGTGCCTGGACCCCCTCTTACCTTCCAGGCCCCGGCTTCCTGATGGGTTGACACCCAGCGGGGATGCTATGGAAAGTGCATCAAAGAAACAGCATCTTCAGGGAGGAGCCTCAAACCCAGGAAACACTGCCCTGGAGTGAAGTGCTGTTCTTATCTGTGGAGCTCAAAAAGTGCTGCCGATTTTGACACACGCCTCAGTGAGTCTCTAATTAGAAAGGAGATCCACTGTCATGAAAACCACATGTCTCCTCCCCAAGCCAAATGGAATGGGCTTCTGCCTGGGTCCCGCTGGTGGAATATGCGGTGCTGCCTCCCTGTCTGGCAGAGGTGACCTCAGAGGCCCGGCTCTGCCACTTGCTCCCCCGGCTCCTGGTCCCAGAGCATGAAGGTTGCCTGGAGGCTGCAGGCAGCAAAACAAGAGGGCTGAGCAGCTGGGCTTGGGTCAGGCGCAGGGGCCTGAGCTCAGCAGAGGCAGCCAAATGCCCAGCCCAGCTGCCACCGCCCCGTGCTGGGGCGCTATGCCGGGCCAGCCCCTCGCTGCCAGGCTGGCAGGCTCCCTTCCGCAGCTGCGAGGCTGCCTGGACCCCGCCTGCCGTCTCCAGCTTGCTTTCCCTCCCCTCCTCTGATCGTCTCCTGCTTTGCCTCTCTGCCTGCGTCTTCTCACTCTCTTTCATTCTGTTCCTTTTCTCTTTCTTTGTCTCTCCATGTGTATCTGTCTCTGTTTCAGCTTAAATCTCTTTTTTGCATTTTTCTCTTGTCTTCTGGCCTCTATCTCTGTATCTCTCTGTCTCTGGACTAAAGGATCAGGATTGGGGAGAGGAGATAGGCGGGGCTTGGGAGGAACCCCAGACAAAATTGGGGATCTCATTCCCGCTCATTCAAGACTCAGGCAGGAGGCTGGGGTTGGGGTCCTGGGAGCAGGCTGAAATTTGAATTGGGAGGCATATGGGGTATGGGTCTTTTAGCCATGCTCACAGAATGAGGCCAGGCCCTGTACCATCTCCCGGGGAAGTCCAACACTCACAACTCAAATGTTTTGGGGGCCTTTCCTTAGACCCAGACTCTGGGCTGGGATTGAGAACACGGACGACCGAGGCAAAGAGACACTCTGATGGAGCTCCAGGCATGCAGGTAAAGAGTGCATAAGCTACCACAGAATCTAGGCACCCTGAAGTCAAGGGGCACCCGGAGGGGAGGGCCAGGACCATGGGTCCAGCAAGTCTGCTCACTGGAGAGGCAAAGCCGGAGTGGAGCCTGGAACAACTTAAGAGTTTCCTGGGCTCAGGAGGAAGGGAGGATATTCCAGACAGTGTCTGGGAGTCGAGGGCCTGAGCCAGCCTAAGCACAGGAGGGAGGGAGGGGGCGGGAGGGGAAGGGGCTTCAAGTCTGTCCTGCATGAAGAGTTTCCTGAACAGGAGGCAGGGGGCCCTTCCCATGCTGGAAGCCCTGACTTTCCATGAAACTAGGGAAATGACCCCTCCCTTTCCCCTGCCTTCTGTGGGGAAGGGGGACTGGAGGAAGAGGCCGTGCGGACTGTGCTGTCTGTCTGCCGAGCAGAAGGGGGAAGGCGTCTGTCTGGCCCTCACTACTGGGAAAGGGCATCGTGATGAGCCAGTGGCGCTCCTAAGGGAGGCCATGGTGGACCACACACGGGGGCTGGGCTTCCCAGGGAAGAGCAGAACCTACTTGAATGTAATTTCTTATGTAAAAGAGCAGAGGCGGTGGCAGCTGTGAGGCCAGTGAAGGATGAAATAAAGAGGCACCTTTAACAGTCGGCCTTGACCCTCACTTTGGGGTCATTAGGTCACTCCGCCATGCATTTCCTGGCCCAGTCATACACCCTCCCTGCTCCCAAAGCGTTCTGAAACAGAGGATAACTGAGGCTGTCATTGTGCAAGTGGGGAAAACAAAGTAAGAAGGGGGTGGAGCTTGCCACAGGTCACAGCATCTGCTGGAAATGGGTCGCGCTCCCAGCTCTGCCATGTCCATGGACACCCGTCCACTCCAGAGGTGGCACCATCCCTGGCTTCCCTGGAGGCTGGAGGTGTGTGGCCTGCAGGTGGATCCTGAGCGTGACCTGGTGACCTGAACGTCATCCATACACAGGAGAAGCTGGGAAATCCCACCGCAGGAGCAGAGTAGCTTCTGAAGGCCATCTCTCATGTCCACAGCAGACTGCCACTGCCGTCACTCTGACTATCCACACTTTGAACTGTGAGGACAGTCAACATGTCCGCATCCCAGAGGGGAAACCTAAGTTCACAGAGGGCAGCATCCTGATTGAACGCTGAGGCCCAAACCAGAGTCTTCGAGCTCTAAAGCTGAGGCCTCTTCTCCAGCCTGTCAGACTTATGAAGATACTTGCAATCGAACGCTGACGCATGACGTGGGTGTGGATGATGGGTATGTGTGTGCAGTATACACACACATGTATATGCACACACAGGCACATGCACACAAGCACATACACAGGTTTGTTTTTTTCTGTTTTTAAATCCTCTACTGCCTCTCCTTGCCCTCTGCTGCATGGAAAATTAATATATTTCTGCAGTCACTAATCCCTTTCATTTGGATCCAAGCAAATGACAGGATCAGTCTCCATCACTGCCACAGCTAAACCCCAGGGCCCTCCCTGGTGTCTTGAATAAGAGTCAAGATGACCCACTTTCTCCAGCCATCCTCTGTCTCCGGGCTGCTTTGGCTGGGAAACTGTCAGCCTGGTAAATATCACGGGCTTAGCAGGCTGGTTCCGGCTTCCAAGTCTGTCCTCTTTTTGGCTGCCCAGCCTGGCTTACGGGACCAAGCCCCAGGGTCCTACTCCAGATGCCAGGGTTCAGCTGCCCATACACAGACAGGACCCGCCTGTGCAGCATGCCAGCATCCACAGAGCTGCTGTGCCCAGGCACAGACCAAGGGCACTCCCTCCCTCAACCAGCATTTCCTGGGTGCCCGGTCTGCAGCAGGCACACAAGCCCAGGCTGGGAGTGTAGAAAGCTCTGCCCTTGTGAACATCCCGACTTGGAAGGGAGCTAGTTCGTGAAAACAAACTCAGAAATAAACAGCAGAGCAAGCCAAGTTTTCTCTGAGCTCAGAGAAGGGAACAATTACTTCTGCTGGGAGGGTCAAGGAAGGTTTTCAATAAGACTCTAAAGTTGAGACTAGAATGCAAATGAGAACATAGCACATGGAAAAGTGAGGGAGGGCCCTCTAGGAGTGGGGGACAGCATGAGAGAAGGCAATGCAAGCAAGAGTGGCTGGATGGGCAGCTGGGGCCAGACCCTAACTGACCTTGGATCCTAGATCAGCGGACATCTTTGTCCTTCAGGCCAAGTCAGGGGAGGCAAAGCAGGGTTGTAAGAGGAGGCAGTGCAGGATCCAGACAGCCTAACAAGCAAGAGACCCTGTCCTCCCTTTAGACCATCCTGCCAGCCCCTACCTGAGACGTTTCCACCCCTCAGTGATCTCACCCCCCGCTGATGGGTGCCCTGCCCCCTCCTCTCTCTTTCTGGGATTTTCCTTCCCACGGAGTGTGGAACATTTTCTCCAGACAGCAAACGTCACTCAGTGTAAATGCTGGTCTCTGCAACCTTCCTTGCAGGGCCAGTTGCTGGCTGCAGGAGAGAGGGAAGGATACTCAGATTCCACAAAAGCTACTGCCCCCAGGGGATCAAAGTCAGCCCTGCAGGGGAATAGACTCTAAGGTTGATGGAAGGTTGTGCCTGCTAATGCTTTAGCAAGGCCTTTTGGAACAAAGACTAGCCACATTTAAGACCCCCAAGTTATTCAGGGGATGGCCAGTCACCTCTGAAGCTAGAGCCAGAGTGTTGTCTCAAACCAAGTGACACTAAAAGCTGTTCCGTTCTGCAAGGTCTCCTCACCAGGTGGATGCACGGACACGGAAATACAAACGGGAGCAAGGCTGGGAAGGCAGCCAAAGATGGCTTTGGTGCCTCCCTAGCTCAGTGAACCTCACACACAAGTAAAGTCCTGGAGGCCAGGAGCAGGGTCAGGGATGGGTCAGGGCTTCCTTAGGTGCACGTCCACGCGCCTCAATCATCTGCCTGGTTCTGGGGAGCCACAGGGAGCCAGAATGAGCTACAGGAGCCCTGGAAGAGGCATCAGTTGATCTCTTACATCAATCTGATGGAGATACAAGCTTAGTATAATAAATCCCATGCACTCAAAAGTATCCTGTGATGAGCGTGGATAAATGCAACCAATACTACAATCAGGATTCAGAGCATTTCCATCACCCCTTAAAGCTTCCTCTTCCTCCTCCACATTCAATCTCTCTCTAGCTCCAGCTCCAGGCAACCACACTCCACTTTCCATCAATACAGATTAGAGTTTTCTAGAGTTTCATATAAATGGAATCATATACTATAGTTTCTATCCTTTTACGTCTGGTTTCTTATGCTCAGGATTCTGCTTTTGATATCCACTCTTATGCCTGGATCAGTCACTCACTCCTTTTCATTGCTAAGTAATATTCCATTATGTGGTCAAACCACAATTTGCGTATATTCCCATGCTGAGGAACACTTGGGTTGCTTATTTGGCTTTTTTTTTTAATCAAGTGGCTATGAAAACTCAAGAACAAAACGCTGTGCAGCCACATATTTATTCCTCTCAAGTAAATACTTAGGAGTGGGTTTGGTAAATGCCATGCTGTTTTCCAAGAGACTGTGCCATATTATACCTCCACCAGCAGGGTAGGGGAGTTCCCATTCCTCCACATTCTTGCCAACACTTGTTATGAGCAGTCTTTTTAGTTCTAGCCATTCTATTGGGTGTATTTTATAGCAGATTTAATTTGCATTTCCCAGATAACTAGTGATGTTAAGTGTCTTCTCACATCCTCACTTGAGTCCTGAATCTGCCATTTACCAGCTCCACTCTTGCACAAGGCACTTCCTTCCTCTCTCTAAATCATATTTCTGAGTCTGGAAGAGCAAGTACCAATCCTAGCTCTGTCCCATCCCCAGACCTTTGTAGAGATGACATCAGATAATGTATCTGTACACTAAAATATTTACCAGATGTGAAGTTCTGGGTTGCCACTTCTCACAGCCTCCAGCTCACTGGCCTTTCATTTTACATCCATCATTTTATTGCAGCAGCCTCCCATGCCCTCTTTCTCATCCTCCCCGGGGCAGCCAGGTGTTTCTTCTAAAGCATGACTAAAACCTTACCTTCTGTGCTTAAAACCATTCCAGGTCATGCCATAGGATCCATTTCATTCTTTCAACTAATAACTTTGATCAAAACCTGCTGCATGCCAGGCACTGTTCCAGTGCTGGGATTAAGGGCTAAACAGAGCAGGCAGTCCCTGCCCTTAGAATGAAACCCATTTTCTTATTTTATAAGGGCAACAGAGGCCCAGAGAGATGCATAGACTATCCCGAGTCACACAGCAAGCTAGCAACAGGGCAGAGATCTTTCCACCACTTCCAGCAGCTACCTTCTCCTCAGGTTGCTTTCTCGGAGCCTCATTTTTCAGAGCTAAGTGGAGACAGCCTGCAAGGGACACCATACACAGCCTCCCCTCTTCTTGTGGGGGGCCCGGAAGGAAGTTCCACTTGGGCCCTGAGCCCAGTTGCCCCTTTCTTCGGGTGCCTTGTCTTGAATAATTGCTTCTTGTCAGAGCCCAGACCTGTGACTAGTTGGTAAATGGTGCCGTTTGCTCCCCGCTCCCTTCCCCGAGGCACCTCTTGATTTCTAGCTTGTGAGATGCTCTGTCTACTAAGAGAAGGAGCAGAGCGGCAATCTTGTTAGGTTGCTTGTGGCTGTCAATCTCTCTTTAAATGGGAAAGCCTCGCACCGTGACATTTAAAGAGGGCTCTGCTGAAAATCCCAGCCTGCGTCCCACCCCCTACAAGCTCCCTTGGTTATTTCAGACCTGATGCCACAGAAGGTCAGGCTTGAGACTCAGACTGATGGAAACACCTGAGTCCAGGAAAGGGCAGCAGACTCACCGAAGTTCACACATTGAGCAAGGAGGAGAGAGGAGACTAGGGACTCAGCTCTGACACCTCCCGGCTCGGTGTCTTCTATGTATCCTATGTGACTCTCAGGGAGAAGGCACTGGCACCCCACTCCAGTACTCTTGCCTGGAAAATCCCGTGCACAGAGGAGCCCGGTGGGCTGCAGTCCATGGGGTCGCAGAGTCCGACACGACTGAGCGACTTCACTTTCACTTTTCACCTTCATGCATTGGAGAAGGAAATGGCAAGCCACTCCAGTGCTCTTGCCTGGAGAATCCCAGGGATGGGGGAGCCTGGTGGGCTGCAGTCCATGGGGTCGCACAGAGTCAGACACGACTGAAGCGACTTAGCAGCAGCAGTGACTCTCAAGAGAAATACTAGCAGCTCTCTCTCTACCCGCCCCCCCCCTCCAGGACCCCAGATCCCTGATCACAAGGTGCCTATGGACTGGGAAGGAGCCTCCTCCAGATTCTTCCCCCAGAACCCCCTCCTTCCCTTTCCTTGCCAGGCAGTATCAATCAGCGTGCAGCAGTAGATCAGACACTACTCTGACTGGATTAAGCAGAGAGGGATTTAATACAGGGAACTGGTGCTTACAACATCCTGGAAGGCCCAGAGGAGTAGCTGCAGGCTCAGCTCCCAGGAGTGAGTCCCAGGATGCCACTGCTGAAGCAGCGTGACAGCGGAGCTTCTCCTTACTCCATAATCAGAAAGCTGGAGGCCACAACTGCTGTCTCAATTAGCCACACTATCTCTGCTATGAGCTGGTGATCACCACCGGCCACCAGCCTAGATGCCTGCTCCACAGCTGCACTGCCTTGGAGCCCAAGCCTGGGGGCCTGGGATAGAGGAAAATACATGAGCCCATCTGTGACGTCTCTCCCAGGAGCTCATGGTGGCTTCCTCTAGAGGCTTATCCCTTTTGCTACATTCAACAAATCTCTTTGATCTATGCATGTTCAAGCTATGGTGTTGAGCTCTTATTTATTCTCAGGCTGTATCTTGGGCCATACACTTGTAAAAGGAGATGAGGTGCAGGGCAGAGCTTAGGACAGAACTTAGGACACAGCTGGAAACCTAGATTCATGCCAGAGCCCTTCAGAGAAGTGTAGCCCAGGGGTGGAGAGCACAGGCTCTGGAGACTTTTGCCTGGTGTACATCCTGGCAGTGCCCCCACACCCCTGTCACCCCAGGTAAGTCACTGGCTTTTCCTTGCATCTCAATTTCCATGTCTGTCATCAGTTCAGTTCAGTTCAGTTCAGTCGCTCAGTCGTGTCTGACTCTTTGCGACCCCATGAATCGCAGCACGCCAGGCCTCCCTGTTCATTACCATCTCTCGGAGTTCACTCAGACTCACATCCATCGAGTCCGTGGTAGGGTGATAATAACAATACCCATAGAGTCCTTAGAGCAGTGCCGGGCACTGAGAGAGCAGTTGATGGGCATGGATTTTGTCCCCCCAAAATTCACATCTTGAAGCCCTAACCCCAAGTATGACTGCATTTGGAGATGGAGCCTTGAGGAGGTAATTAAGGTAAAATAAAGTCATAAGGGTGGGGCCCTGATCCAATAGGATGAGTGTTCTTATAGGAGTAGATGTCAGAGCTCTCCCATTCATGCTCATGCTCAGCAGCTCTCCCTCCTCCCTGCAACAAGCACACACGGACAAAAGCCACAGTGAGGCGGCTGTCTGCAAGCCACGAAGAGTCCTCACCAGAAACTGACCATGTTGGACTTGATCTTGGACTTCTAGCCTACAGATGATGAGAAAATAATTTTTCATTGTTTAAACCACCCAGCCTGTGGTGTTTTGTTATGGCAGCTCAAGCAGAGTCTAATAGAGTTATTAATCAATATGAATTATCATTGTCATTTCTAACTGTCCAACTCTGAGATGTAACACAGATGATTTGACGTCTCTAAGCCTCAGCTACCTACTCTACATCAGGGTTCCTCAATCTTGGCACTATTAACATTTGTGGCTGAAAAATCCTTTGTTGTGGGGTCTATTCTGAGCATCATAGCACGTTTAGCATGAGGCACCAGTAACATCTTCCTCCACCCACGTCGTGACAATCACAAATGCCTCCATACATTAGATAACGCCCCTGGAGGTCAAAATCACCCCTGGCTGAAAACCATTGCTCCAGGGACTCCCCAGGGACTCAGCAGTGAAGAAATCTATCTGCAATACAAGAGACGCTAGAGACTCAGGTTCAATCCTTGGGTCGGGAAGGTCCCCTGGAAAAGGAAATGGGAATATACTCCAATATTCTTGCCTGGAAAATCCCATGGACAGAGGAGCCTAGAGGACTATAGTCTATGGAGTTGCAGAGAATCAGACACGACTGAGCAACTGAGCATGTTCACACACAGAAAATGAGGCTAGATTTATTTGTTCAGAGCTCTGTCACGTAGACTAAACAAGGCAAGAAATGTTACTAGCTACATGTGAACTAGAGGTTGCCTCACCCCTGCAGTAGTAAATACAGTTAGCTTGAACCTAACCTCATCCTGTGGGAGGTTCAATGTCCTCCCCCAGATTTCAGAAAATTCTTGGGAGAAGACATTCAGTTTCTTCCTCCAGTTTTCTGTAAAAATACTGATGTTGCTACTTTTATCTTTGCACTTCAAGTGGTCCCTAATGTGAAAGATGGACCCTTTCCCTTAATTTCCTCAAAATACCACTCAAAGAAGGCAGTCGAGCCCACCAGCACTGTTCCCAGAGGTTCATGGCAACCACAGGCCAGTTTCACAGATGACTTGGGTTTGTGTGTTGTGTGCTGGGCTTAGTTGCTCAGTCGTGTCTGACTCTCTGCAACCCCATGGATTGTAGCCTGCCAGGCTTCTCTGACAAGGGGAGTCCATGGGGATTCTCCAGGCAAGAATACTGGAGTGCATTGCTATACCCTCCTTTAGGGGATCTTTGTGTGTTAGCCACTCACAAATCAACCCACCGTGCAGAAGTTCTCGAGTCCACTGTGCCGCTACCCCCTGTCCCTCGGAGCCTCCTCCCAGGTTTACCTTCTCAGGCTCCTCTGGAACTTCTGCTCTCAGCACTCTCCCTAACTACCAGGCAGAAGGACCAGCCTCTACAGCCCGAATCACCGTCACTTCCTGCTCTCTACAGAGGACCAAGTTGGCAGGGAAAGCACTCTCCCCACCTTCAACAAAAGTGTCACACCCACTACACATGTGAAGAGATGCTGGCTACAAGAGAACACAAGTCAATTTACAACCACCTCCATGAACTCAAAGCAAGAAGGGAAAACCCTCTCATGCCAGAAATAAAACAAAATTTAAAGCCAGAACAGTGAGCAGGAGTTAACAGGAGATGGCCCACAGGGGTATAAGAACTGGATGAAATTGCTCATGTTTCAATACCCATGAGGGATGAAGAGCCAAGGCACAAGGCCCTGTGCACAAAAGAGCTGAGGAATGATCTTTCTGCTTAGAGCCAAGGACCTTAGGAGAGCTGTCCCTTCAGTAAAATGAAAAAAGAAAACCACCACCTCAGTTCAGTTCAGTTCAGTCGCTCAGTCGTGTCCGACTCTTTGCGACCCCATGAATTGCAGCACGCCAGGCCTCCCTGTCCATCACCATCTCCCGGAGTTCACTCAGACTCATGTTCATCGAGTCAGTGATGCCATCCAGCCATCTCATCCTCGGTCGTCCCCTTCTCCTCCTGCCCCCAATCCCTCCCAGCATCAGAGTCTTTTCCAATGAGTTAACTCTTCGCATGAGGTGGCCAAAGTACTGGAGTTTCAGCTTTAGCATCATTCCTTCCAAAGAAATCCCAGGGCTGATCTCCTTCAGAATGGACTGGTTGGATCTCCTTGCAGTCCAAGGGACTCTCAAGAGTCTTCTCCAACACCACAGTTCAAAAGCATCAATTTTTCGGTGCTCAGCCTTCTTCACAGTCCAACTCTCACATCCATACATGACCACAGGAAAAACCATACCTACACCTTCCCAAAAGTGGGCACACCTCCCCGGGGCCATCAGTGAGAAGGGAGACCCCAGGGCAAGTCAGAACTCCAAGTCGGCTCCAGTTGCAGTGTAGGGCCCCAAAGCTGCACCGCTCACCAGGTGTGAGACCCCGAGGAAAACATTTACAACAGAGCCTACCCGAGTCAAGGGAAATCCCTAGGGCTGGGGTGGAGGTGATCATGAAACCAGAACCTCCCAGACGGGAAGCAGCACTTTCTGGAGATAAGCTCTGAGTAAAGTACAAGCAAGCAGGTGAGGCAAGTGGAGCCCGAGCCCAGTGTCTCTCACTGTCTAACGGGAGTAATAGGAGGAGAAGTAAAGAGGATGAAGGAAGGAAAAGTCGCTCAGTCATGACCGACTCTGTGAACTCGTAGACTGTAGCCCGCCAGGCTCCTCTGTTCATGGAATTCTCCAGGCAAGAATACTGGAGTGGGTTGCTATTCCCTTCTCCAGGGGATCTTCCTGACCTAGGGATCGAGCCCACATCTCCGGCATTGCAGGCAGATTCTTTACCATCTGAGCCACCAGGGAAGCCCTAAGAGTAAGAAGAGAGACAACATTTGAAGAGGCATCAGCTGATGGCCTTCCAGAACTGAAGACATAAGTTCTTACATCAAAAATACAGAGTAAGATTGAAGCAGGACATATAGAAACACATACTCACATTTGAAGAAGAGGATCAACGCGTCTGAAGCTGATAAATCAAGCAATTGATGTAGAAGGATATTATGTAAAGTATAAAAGAACTAATAATAATAATATATACTGAAAGATGACATGGGAGAAAGTGAAGTAGAGGAAAGAAACAAAGCTACCTGTTTTTTTTTTTTTTTTTTTAATGGTGGGAAAACCTCTTAAGTTATAATTCAAGAAATAAGACATAAAAGAATATTGTGCATAGCTACAAAGCAACCACTGAAGGAAATAAAAATTATCCATAAACCTTCCAAATTATTAGAGGGAAAAGTAATACACAAAGCAAACCATGGAAACACAGACCATGAAGGAAAAGACTTTTAAAGGATGCATTAAAATCAGAAAGCATAATATAAAATAATATGACAGAACTGAGACCAAATGTACCTATAATATCATTAAATATAATGGGACAAACTCACCTATTATTTATTTTAAAAACTCTAATTTTTGAATCAAAGATGGAAATGACAAATATAAGCTTGTTGAAGATACCTCTGATTCTCCAACTCAAATGTTCTCAGCCTCTTCCCTGATTTTAGCCATGTCAGGGTAGACAATTCCATGGGGCTTGGGCTGACTTCAAGCTGGCAGAATCTGGATGCAGCAGACATGTACCTATTGTCCCTCTGTCCCTAGGTCCTCCAGTGTAAGTGGGAGCTCTCTGGGTTCATGCATAAGTGAAGCTTGAAAGTGCAGGAAAATCAACACCTTCAGGGAAACACCCACCCAATGTTAAATGAAGCCCATCTGTGAAAAGGTGTTCAGCCCCATTAAGCTATGAGGAAAATGAAAATTAGGCCCCAAGATGTGGTATCATTTTATACTCATTTTAGGGCCCAAATCACAGTTTATCAGTTCAAGGGGATGGAGAGAATATAGAGCAACAAAGCCTTTTATATGTTACTAATGGATATGTAAATATGTAGAATCACAGTAGAAAACAACTGGCATTATCTTATAAAACTGAATATTCCCACAGCAAGTCCATGCCTAGGTATGTTCCCAAGAGAAATTCTGGCAAATTTACCCTAAGAGATATTGATAAGTATAATCATGGCAACACCATTCATAATAGCAAAACCATGGAAATAATCAAATTATCCAAAGATGAGATAATGGCTAAATTGTGTCATATTTACACAATGAAATAATATATAGAAGCCAACATGAATGAGCCATAGTCACATGCAAGAATACAGCCATCCTTACAAAATATCATATTAAGAAATGTAGATATCATAGGTGATATACACTGCCTGAGATCCTTTTAATAAAGTTATTAAAAGCAAATACTACTAACTAATATAAGTTTTAGAAGAATATAGATGCAACAGAATTACACTGAAATAGATCTAGGCAGCTAAAGTTACACTTAATAGTGAAAGACCAAATGTATGCTTTTCCTTAAGATCGGGAACAAGACAAGGATTCGCCTTTCAACATTTCAACATTGTACTTACTGGAGGTTCCAGCCAGAGAAATTAAACAAGAAAAAGAAATAAATGATACCACATTAGAAAGGAGAAAATTAAAATAATTTCTATTTGCCTATGACAAGATCTTGTATTTAGAAAGTCTTAAGGAATTCACTTAAACCCTATTAGAATTAATAAATGATTCAGAAATGTTGCAGGACATATGATCAATATAAAAACCTATTATATTTCTATAAACTAGCAACAAAAATACAAAACTGAAATTAGGAAAATAATTCCATCTGCAAGACCATCGAAAAGAACAAAATACTTAGGAATAAATTAAACAGAAGATTGTAAGACACACTTCAACTTCAAAAAGATCTAAATAAATGTAGAAGCATTTTATGTTAATGGATTGTATGATTTAATATAAATAAGATGGCAATATTCTCCAAATTGATTTACAGAATTATTACAATCCTTATAAAAATCTTAGCTTTATTTATTTTCTTTGGCAAGGGACTAAGAATAGTCTAAGCAACCTTGATCAACCATTCATTTCTGGACTCTCAGTTCTACTCCATTGATCAAGACTGCCTTGAATATTCTCAGTCTCTTGGGTTTCCATATGATTAAGGTTACCAAGACAATAAAGTGGGAAAAATTGTCTTTTCAACAATGGCACCCAGACAAATGGATACGCATATGCAGAAGAATGAAATTAAACCCCTTGTTCGCATCATACACAAACATTAACTCGAAGTGGATCACAGACCTAAACATAAGAGCTAAAACTATTAAAATCTTAGAATAAAACATAGGAGTAAATCTATATTGTTGGGTTAGGCGATGGTTTCTTAGATATAATACTAAAAGTACAAGCAACAAAATAAAAAATAGATGAACAGAACTTCATGAAAATTGAAAGCTTTTGTGATGCCACTGGTAACATCAACAAAGTATTATAAAAAGACAACCCATGGACTAGGAAAAAATATTTTCGAATCATATACTTGATTTGTATCCAGAAAACAAAGAATTCTTACAACTTAACAGTAAAAATAATAAGAAGAACACAGCTAAAATTGGGCAAAGGGTTTTAAAAGACATTTCTCTAAAAAGACATAAATAAGCACATGAAAAGCATAGGAAATAGGCACATCAAAAGATGGTCAATATCATTAGTCATTCAGTTCAGTTCAGTTCAGTCCACTAGCTCAGTCGTGTCCGCCAACTCTTTGCGACCCCATGAATTGCAGCACGCCAGGCCTCCCTGTTCATCACCATCACTCGGAGTTCACTCAGACTCACCAGCGTTTCTCATGATGTACTCTGCATAGAAGTTAAATAAGCAGGGTGACAATATACAGCCTTGACAGGCTCCTTAGGGAAATGCAAATTAAAGGACAATAAAATGTAGCCACTAAGTCAGCTAAAATATAAAAGCTAGAAAATGGTAAGTGTTGTCAAGGACAAATGGAACCCTTATGCATTGCTAGAGAAAATGTGGACCAGTGCTGCCACTTGAGGACACAGTTTGGTGGTTCCTCCAAATGTTAAACATCGGGTTACTACATGACCCAGGAATTCCACTCTTAGGTGTATACTCAAGCAAAATGAAAATGCATTTCTCCACAAAAATTTATATATGAATGTCCATGGCAGCATTATTCAAAGAAGCAAAAAAATAAAAGCAACTCCAGGGTCCATCAACTCATGAATGAATAAAATATTATATATCCACACAGTAGAGAATTATCCATCCCTATATATCCTCACAGTGGAGAATTATCCATCCCTAAGATATCACTGACTCGATGGACATGAGTCTGAGTGAACTCCGGGAGTTGGTGATGGACAGGGAGGCCTGGCACTCTATATTGTCACCCTGCTTATTTAACTTCTATGCAGAGTACATCATGTGAAATGCTGGGCTGGATGAAGCACACACTGGAATCAAGATTGCTGGGAGAAATATCAATAACCTCAGATACATAGATGACATCACCCTTATGGCAGAAAGAGAAGAACTAAAGAGCTTCTTGATGAAAGTAAAAGAGGAGAGTGAAAAAGTTGGCTTAAAGCCCAATATTCAGAAAACTAAGATTATGGCATCCAGTCCCATCACTTCATGGCAAATAGATGGGGAAACAGTGACAGACTTAATTTTAGGGGGGGCTCCAAAATCACTGCAGATGATGACTGCATCCACGAAATTAAAAGATGCTTGCTTCTTGGAAGAAAAGCTATGACCAACCTAGATAGCATATTAAAAAGCATATCACTTTGCCAACGAAGGTCCATCTAGTCCAAGCTATGGTTTTTCCAGTAGTCATGTATGAATTTGAGAGTTGGACTGTAAAGAAAGCTGAAATCCAAAGAATTGATGCTTTTGAACTGTGGTGTCGGAGAAGACTCTTGAGAGTCCCTTGGACAGCAAGGAGGTCCAACCAGTCCATCCTAAAGGAAATCAGTCCTGAATATTCATTGGAAGGACTGATGCTGAAGCTGAAGCTCCAATACTTTGGCCACCTGACTGTGAAGAAAGCTGAGTGCTGAAGAATTGATGTTTTTGAACTGTGGTGTTGGAGAAGACTCTTGAGAGTCCCTTGTACAGCAAGGAGATCCAACCAATCCATCCTAAAGGAAATTAGTCCTGGGTGTTCATTGGAAGGACTGAGGTTGAAGCTGAAACTCCAATACTTTGGCCACCTGATGCAAACAGCTGACTCATTGGAACAGACCCTGATGCTGGGAATGACTGAGGGCAGGAGAAGAGGATGACAGAGGATGAGATGGTTGGATGGCATCATCGACTTGAGGGACATTGGTTTGGGTGGACTCTGGGAGTTGGTAATGGACAGGGAGGCCTGGTGTGCTGCGTTTCATGGAGTCGCAAAGAGTTGGACACGACTGAGCAACTGAACTAACTGACTGATGGTATGTGAGTTATACCTGAAGTTAAAACAAAACAAAACAAACAAACAAAAAAAACAGGTAGAGAAGCAAGAAAACATCAGCACAAGATTCATTTGTGGTGGTTGTTGTTCAGTCACTATGTTGTGTCTGACTCTTTGTGACCCCTTGAATTTCAGTATGCCAGGCTTCACTGTCCTTCACTATCTCCCAGAGTTTGCTCAGACTCATGTCCATTGAGTCAGAGATGCCATCCAACCATCTCATCACCTGTTGCTCCCTTCTCCTCTTGTCCTCAATCTTTCCCAGCATCAGGGTCTTTTCCAATGAGTCGGCTCTTCGCATCAGGTGGCCAAAATACTGGAGCTTCAGCTTCAGCATCATTCCTTCCAATGAATATTCAGGGTTGATTTTCTTTAGGATTGACTGGTTTGATCTCCTTGCGGTCCAAGGGATTCCTAGTGATGCATAAACATTCATAAGGATGCATAACTGAGGTGAGAAGAAGCAGGAGGATGTCTATGAACAGGACCACAAAAGTGGATACAAGTCATAAAAGTTCTAGTTTTTATTTTGTAGTAGATTCACAGATCTTTATACCTAAAAGAAAACAAACAAATATCCAACAAATAAATACAGAACAGAAGAGAGCTACCCATGGACAAATAATGGAGTGCGTCATAAACCAAGGATGTGATTCATCCACTTCTGAACACTTGTGGTCCAAGCAAAATTTAAAATGAATATCTAGGAAATAGCAATAACAAATAAATGGTCAATGATTACCCATGGGTGCAGCTCAAACAGAAAGTACCCACAAGAAACTTAGAGCCTTAATTATTTTACTAAATAAGAACAAATGAAAATAAACCAATGTAGAAGTTACACAAAGAACAAAATATTGGGCATTAGGAAAGCTGAAGGAAGGAACTAGTAAGGATAAAAGCACAAATTAATCAATTATAAAATAAGAGACAGAGTAAATAGGACAAAAGCAGGCCCTTAAAAAAAACAAGCAAAATGAAAAGCTGCTGCTGCTGCTGCTAAGTAGCTTCCATCGTGTCCAACTCTGTGCAACCCCAAAGAAAAGCTAGCCAGACGAATAAAGAGTGAAAAGGAGTGAAATCACAAATATACAAAATTAGAAATAAAAACGGAGACATAATCACAGGTACAAAGAAAAGTAAACAAACCATAGAGATTCATAAGTCAATGCTGGTCCCTCTTTGTCGGTAATAATTTCCAATGCTCTAGAGTCTCCTTTATCTGATACTAATATAGCTTGTCCTGCTTTTTTAAAAATTAATGTTTGTATGGCATAACTTTTCAATTCTTTATTTTCAGCCTATCAGTGTTTTTGTACTTGCTGTCAGTTTCTTTTAGGTCATGTATTTTAATCCCCTTGCCAGTATCTGTCTTTAATTGGTATATGTAGACCATTTACATTTAAGGTAGTTATTAATATATTTAATATTTAAGTATTAAATATAAATATACTTAATACCTTAAATATAGATTCCAAGTCTACTATTTTATTAATTTGTTTTCTGTTTGTTCCCTATTTCTTCTGTCTCTGCTTTACGTTCATCACCTTCTTGTCAATTACTAAAACATTTTTGAAATTTATCTTGATTTATTTATAATTGTTTTAGTATCACTTTGTGTATTTACTTTAGTAGTTTCTCCAAGTGTTACAATAGACACACATAGCTTATCATGTACTACTTGGGATGAAGCTTAGATAACTTACTTACGACTAGGTCTATTCAGCCCTCTCACTTTTAAATATATTTTTGTATTTCTTCAGACATCAATCACCACATCAGATGGTATCAGAATTTTTGCTTCAAGAATCAAATATGACTTAAGAAACTCATGAAAAGTAGGATAGCCTATTTTCACCTAATGTTCTTGCTTCTTTTCTGAAGTTCCAACATTTCTGTTTTTACTTCTGCTCACTTTAGAAAAATTCCTCTAGTCATTCCTTATGGGTAGGCTTGCTAGCAAAACTTCTCTTAGCTTTCTCCCACCTGAGACTCTTCATTTGCCTTCATTCCTAAAGGAGACTTTCTGTAGATACAAGTTATTGATGACAATTCTTTTCTTTCAGTACTTGAAAAATGCTGTGCTCTTCCAGACTTCATGATTCGATGAGAAACTCTGTTGGTCAAATTGGCATTTTCTTACACATTGTTTCTTTCTGGATATTTTTGAGTTTTTTTTTTTCTTTGTCATCTTTTGTTTTCAGAAGTTTAATTATCATATATCTTATTACAGATTTCTTTCAACTGCTATTTGGAATCCCCCTGGCTTCTTGAAGCTAAACATTTATGTTTTTTCCCAAATTTAGGAAGTTTTTGCCCTTTACTTCTTGATTTTTTTTTAGGTCTTATCTCTCTCTTTTCTGGAACTCCAATGAAACAAATATTAGTTCCTCTGTTATTGTCATCCACGTCCCTGAGACTCCTACTCTTTTTTTCTCCCGTCTATTTTCTCTCCGTTGACCAGATTGGGTCAACGCGATCGATCTGTCCTCAAGTTCTCTGGTTCTATCCTGTGTCATCTCTGCTTCACTACTGAGTCCATCCGCTGAGTTTTTACTTCCTATTGTATTTTCCACTTCTATAATTTCCATTTAATTCATTCTTATACATTCTAATTCTTTGCCACAGTTTTCCATTTTTTCATTTGCTTTAATTCTTGATTGCTTGTTGAAGCATTTTTATGACAGCTGCCTCAAAATCCTCATCAGGTAATTCCAGCACCTGATCATCTCAGTGCTGACTGACTGTTTTCATTCATAGTGTGGTTTTTCTGTTTCTTGGAATATGAAAGATCTTTTATTGTACCCTGAATATTTTCGACATTATATTGTATGTCTCTTTATCTTATTAATCTTCATTGTTGAGCAGGCAATCTCTCTGTTAAGGTATAGCAGAGGGATGGGTGGGTGTCTAGTTCAGCTTCTTTCTGGGTCCCAAAGTCAGCAAGGAGTGGGAAAGCGGAGGACTGACTCATACTGTGTTGTTGCTGCAGGCTGGGGGAGGAGGCTTAGTTATCGCCACCCACGGGGCCCTGCTGACATCATGCCATGGGGCCATGGGGCAGGGAGAGAATGGAAGTGCCAGGCAGTCCCGCCTACCACTGTCTCAGTCTCCCTGAAGATGCTGGTGGTGGAGGCTCTCCTCACTGCACCCCACTGACACTCCCTGGTGGGGGATCCCTGCTTCCACCAGGCAGGGAATGGAAGACCAGTCCTATGATCCGCTGGGCCAACTGTCCCAGCAGGAGCGTTGGAGCCCTGCCTGGTTCTACTGGGGAGAAATGAAAGAGATTATCTGTCTACTTGGGGGAGGGATCAGAGTGCTGTCTGCTTCAGTGCAGTGGAGGAGGTGCATAGGGATGTGCAGAAGGTCAATTCCTGGCTCAGCCCTGCAAAAACCACATTTGTGGGTATTGGAAGAAAAGTTATGACCAACCTAGAAAGTATATTCAAAAGCAGAGACATCACTTTGCTGACTAAGGTCCGTCTAGTCAAGGGTATGCTTTTTCCAGTGGTCATATATGGATGTGAGAGTTGGACTGTGAAGAAGGCTGAGTGCCGAAGAATGGATGCTTTTGAACTGTGGTGTTGGAGAAGACTCTTGAGAGTCCCTTGGACTGCAAGGAGATCCAACCAGTCCATTCTGAAGGAGATCAGCCCTGGGATTTCTTTGGAAGGAATGATGCTAAAGCTGAAACTCCAGTACTTTGGCTACCTCATGCGAAGAGTTGACTCATTGGAAAAGACTCTGATGCTGGGAAGGACTGGGGGCAGGAGAAGAAGGGGATGACCGAGGATGAGATGGCTGGATGGCATCACTGACTCGATGGATGTGAGTCTGAGTGAACTCCGGGAGTTGGTGATGGACAGGGAGGCCTGGCGTGCTGCAATTCATGGGGTCACAAAGAGTCGGACACGACTGAGCGACTGAACTGAACTGAAGGTTTTTTCATTGGCATTTAGCTGGAAAAAGACAAGTATTGCCGAAAGGGTTTTCTGTTCTTAGGTCATCCCTTTCCTAGTCCTTTGACTAGGGGTAACAGTTCAATTTGTCTTGAATCTTTTTTTTTTTTATTTTGGTCTACGCCTGTTGGTTCAGGGCTGGAGGCTTCTGTGACACACCAACAGTGAAACATGGAAGGTAACAAGGAAACCCAAGGAACCCTTGCCATGTTGTTCCTCAGATCCCAAGGACCCATCTTCCTTTCACCTTCCAGACATTTTCCATGCTTCTTGGCTACGCTGGACAACAGTATTTTAGAGGGAGGACCTGGAAGGAAAGGAACTACTCTACTTTGGCAGAACTGGAACTCAGGAATTGTTTTGAAATGTGGACTTTGTTTTAAATAACAATCTACTTATGGAAAAAAAGCACAAATCATAACTGTCCAGCTTAATGGTATTTCACACACTGAACACATCTGTGTAGTTAGCATCCAGTTCAAAAAACAGAGCATGATTGTACTCTCGGGAGTTCATTTTCTGCCCCTATTCATCATAACTGTTCCCAAAACTAACTTCTCACGCAACAGATTAGTTTTTCCCTTTCTTCTAATGAGCAATAGAGTAGTGACTAGTTAATTATTTTAGTCCCGCATGAAGGCTGGATTTCAGCTCTGGTGTGGCTCAGTCCGTCTCTAGGCTGCCCTTGCTCCTTGGGAATAGTTAGCTGTCTGTGCAAGCGGCTTTTCTCCCTGACATCAAAGACATGCTGTCTTTTCCAACATCGATTCTCTGATTCTCCAACACCAACTGGGTATCCTGTGAATCAACTCAATTCTGACGCTATCTGGAGTCAGTGCAGACCCCAGGTCAAGGACTCATTTGCACAAACTGCCTTCACTTCAGACATCAGTAGCAAGTCCCAGGAATTCTGACCAAATGCCTATAAACGTGGGGAATCCCACAACCTACTCCTCAGGTTTCAGTATTCACTTGATGATTCACTGAATTCATGAAAAGGCTTTACTTACATTTTGCTGCTTATTATAAAAGATATGTCTCAGGAACAGGCTCATGAAAGTGATATCTAGGGCACAGGCTGGGAGTGAAGGCACTGCTGTGGATCTTCCATGCCCTCCCCGGCTTGCCACCCTCTCAGCTCCTCACTGCCCAGAGAGAGGTCTGGGTGTTGGTGGAGCTGAAAGTTTCAGCCTGCTGATCATGGCTTGATCCTTTTTGTTGATGTTGTTCAGTCACTCAGTCATGTCCGACTCCTTGTGACCCCATGGACTGCAGCATGCCCAGCTACCCTGTCCTTCACCATCTCCCGGAGCTTGCTCAAACTCACATCCATTGAGTCAACCATCTCATCCTCTGTCATCCCCTTCTCCTCCTGCCTTCAATCTTTCCCAGCATCAGGGTCTTTTCCAATGAGTCAGCTCTTTGTATCAGGTGAACTACCCTGTCCTTCACCATCTCCCGGAGCTTGCTCAAACTCACATCCATTGAGTCAACCATCTCATCCTCTGTCATCCCCTTCTCCTCCTGCCTTCAATCTTTCCCAGCATCAGGGTCTTTTCCAATGAGTCAGCTCTTTGTATCAGGTGACCAAACATTGGAGCTTCAGCTTCAACATCACTCCTTCTAATGAATATTCAGGATTGATTTCCTTTAGGATTGACTGGTTGAATCTCCTTGCAGTTGAAGGGAATCTCAGCAGTCTTCTCCAACACCACAGCTCAAAAGCATCAATTCTTTAGCATTCAGCCTTCTTTATGGTCCAACTCACACATTCATACATGACTAGTGGAAAAACCATAGATTTGACTATACAGACCTTTATTGGCAAAGTAATGTCTCTGTTTTTTAATATGTTGTCTAGGTTTGTCATAGCTTTTCTTCCAAAGAGCGTGTCTTTTAATTTTGTAGCTGCAGTCACCATCTGCAGTGATTTTGGAGCCCAAGAAAATAAAGTTCATTGTTTCCCCATCTATTTGCCATGAAGTAATGGGACTGGATGCCATGATCTTTGTTTTATGAATGCTGAGCTTTAAGCCAGCTTTTTCACCCTCCTCTTTCACCTTCATCAAGAGACTCTTTAGTTCCTCTTCACTTTCTGCCATAAGGGTGGTACCATCTGCATACCTGAGGTTATTGATATTTCTCCTAGAAATCTTGATTCCAACTTGTACTTCATCCAGACCAGCATTTCACATGGTGTACTCTGCATATAAGTTCAATAAGCAGGGTGACAATATACAGCCTTGAGGTACTCCTTTCCCAATTTGGAACCAGTTCATTGTTCCATGTCCATTTCTAACTGTTGCTTCTTGACCTGTATTTAGATTTCTCAGAGGCAGGTAAGGTGGTCTGGTATTCCCATCTCTTTAAGAATGTTCCACAGTTTGTTGTGATCCACACGGTCAAAGGCTATATGGTAGTCAATGAAGCAGTACTAGGTGTTTTTATGGAATTCTCTTGCTTTTTCTAGGATCCATTAGTTCGGTTCAAACAGTCGTGTCCGACTCTTTGCAAGCCCATGGATGGCCGCACACCAGGCCTCCCTGTCCATCACCAACTCCCGTAGTCCACCCAAACTCATGTCCATCAGTTGGTGATGCCATCCAGCCATTTCATCCTCTGTCATCCCCTTCTCCTCCTGTCTTCAATCCCTCCCAGCATCAGAGTCTTTTCCAATGAGTCAACTCTTCGCATCAGGTGGCCAAAGTATTGGAGTTTCAGCTTTAGCATCAATCCTTCCAATGAATATTCAGGACTGATTTCCTTTAAGATGGATTGGTTGGATCTCCTTGCGGTACAAGGGACTCTCAAGAGTCTTCTCCAACACCACAGTTCAAAAGCATCAATTCTTCGGCGCTCAGCTTTCTTAATAGTCCAACTCTCACATCCATACATGACCACTGGAAAAACCATAGCCTTGACTAGACAGACCTTTGTTGACAAAGTAATGTCTCTGCTTTTTAATATGCTATCTAGGTTGGTCATAGCTTTTCTTCCAAGGAGTAAGTGTCTTTAACTTCATGGCTGCAGTCACCATCTGCAGCGATTTTGGAGCCCAGAAAAATAAAGTCAGCCACTGTTCCCACTGTTTCCCTATTTGCCATGAAGTGATGGGACCAGATGCCATGATCTTAGTTTTATGAATGTTGAACTTTAAGCCAACTTTTTCACTTTCCTCTTTCACTTTCATCAAGAGGCTCTTTAGTTCTTCTTCTTTTTCTGCCATAAGGGTGGTGTCATCTGCATATATGAGGTTATTGGTATTTCTCCCCGCAATGTCGATTTCAACTTGTCCTTCCTCCAGCCCAGTGTTTCTCATGATGTACTCTGAATATAAGTTAAATAAGCATGGTCACAATATACAGCCTTGACATACTCCTTTTCCGATTTGGAACCAGTCTGTTGTTCCATGTTCAGTTCCGACTGTTGCTTTTTGATCTGCATAGAGATTTCTCAGGAGGCAGGTCAGGTGGTCTGGTATTCCCATCTCTTTAAGAAATTTCCACAGTTTGTTGTGGTCCACACAGTCAAAGGCTTTGGCATAGTCAATAAAGCAGAAGTAGATATTTTTCTGGAACTCTCTTGCTTTTTTGATGATCCAACTGCTGCTGCTGCTGCTAAGTAGCTTCAGTTGTGTCCGACTCTGTGTGACCCCATAGACAGCAACCCACCAGACTCCGCCATCCCTGGGATTCTCCAGGCAAGAACACTGGAGTGGGTTGATGATTCAACAGATGTTGGCAATTTGAACTCTGGTTCCTCTGTCTTTTCTAAATCAAGCTTGAACGTCTGGATGTTCACAGTTCACATACTGTTGAAGCCTGGCTTGGAGAATTTTGAGCATTTCTTTACCAGCGTGTGAGATGAGTGTAATTGTGCATTAGTTTGAGCATTCTTTGGCATTGCCTTCTTTGGGATTGGAATGAAAACTGAACTTTTCCAGTCCTGTGGCCACTGCTGAGTTTTCCAAATTTGCTGGCATATTAAATGCAACACTTTCACAGCATCTTCTTTTAGGATTTGAAATAGCTCCACTGGAATTCCATCACCTCCACTAGCTTTGTTCACAGTAATGCTTCCTAAGGCCCACTTGACTTCACATTCCAGAATGTCTGGCTCTAGGTTGGTGATACACCATTGTGGTTATCTGGGTCATGAAGATATTTTTTGTATAGTTCTTCTGTGTATTCTTGCCACCTCTTCTTAATATCTTCTGCTTCTGTTAGGTCCATACCATTTCTGTCCTTTATAGTGCCCATCTTTGCATGAAATGTTCCCTTGGTATCTCTGATTTTCTTGAAGAGATCTCTAGACTTTCCCATTCTATTGCTTTCCTCTATTTCTTTGCATTGATCACTGAGGAAAGCATTCTTATCTCTTCATGCTACTCCTTGGAATTCTCCATTCACATGGGTCTATCTTTCCTTTTCTGCTTTGCCTTTCACTTCTCTTCTATTCACAGCTATTTGTGAATAGAAATAGCCTTTTTGCATTTCTTTGTCTTGTGGATGGTCTTGATCCCTGTCTCCTGTACAATGTCACAAACTTCCACCCATAGTTCTTCAGGCACTCTGTCTATCAGATCTAATCCCTTGAATCTATTTGTCACTTCCACTGTATGGGATCCATCAGATGTTGGCAATTTGATCTCTGGTTCCTCTGCCTTTTCTAAATCCAGCTTGAACATATGGAAGTTCTTGGTTCACATACTATTGAAGTCTGACTTGGAGAATTTTAAGCATTACTTTGCTAGCATGTGAAATGAGTCCAATTGTGCAGGAGTTTGAACATGCTTTGGCATTATTCTTCTTTGGAATTGGAATGAAAACTGACCTTTTCCAGTCCTGTGGCCATTGCTGATCTTTTTGGACCAGTCCCCATTCTGAAGCTTTTTAGGGGTTCCCAGCCACCAGCCATCACTTTACGATATAAAAGACACTATTATCATTCAGGAAGTTCTAAGGGTATAAGTAGTTCTGCACCAGGAACTGGGGACAAAAACCAAATCTCTCTCTCTATATATATATATATATATTTTTTTTTTTTTTTTTAATCACATCACACCATGGTTCCCAACTAAGAGCTTCCTGATGAATCTCAGGCTCTCATCTCTGTGCTGCCAGACTGAC
Organism: Cephalophus harveyi; assembly: GCA_006410635.1. NCBI lineage: Eukaryota > Metazoa > Chordata > Mammalia > Artiodactyla > Bovidae > Cephalophus > Cephalophus harveyi. The sequence goes on from SJYT01043615.1 coordinate 438,499, forward strand.
AAAGCTCTGCTGCTTCGTATGGACTTTCGACCTAGGTTCTAAATCTAGTGTTTACTAGCCTGAACCTCCTCCAAAGTCTGCCAAAATGTCCTTGCTTTCAGCAACTTCCCTGTACCTAGATTACCACCCTCCTGTCCATACCCAGAATTAGCAAATGCCCTGCTATAAAAAGAATGAAAAGAGTTAGCTCACTTTTCCAAAACCATCCCTGTCCAGAGCTTCAGCTTCTCTGTTTTTGTTGCCTCAGTGTCCTCTGACACCTTCAAAGAAATTATGTCTGTATTTTCCAGCCATGATTGATGTTCTTGGTGAGACTGTGGTTTGCCACAAATTATTTCATCCCTCCTAGAAGATAATCCCATTGCTATTTCAACTGCTCCAAAATTCTTCACCCATTGTGCTTAGCCTGTTCAGTTATTTCTGACTCTTTGTGACCCTCTGAACTGTAGCCCACCAGGCTACTCTGTCTACGGGTTCTCCAGGCAAGAATACTGGAGTGGGTTGCCACGTCCTTTGCCAGGGGATCTTTCTGACCCAGGGATCAAACCCACATCTCTTGCGGCTCCTGCATCGCAGGTGGATTCTTTACCACTGAACCCCTGGCTTGATTCTTTACCACTGAGCTACCAGGGAAGCCCTCTTCACCCATTAGAATGATACATAATTAAAGTCACAGAAAACAAATACCAGATCAAACTTATCTTTGAATTTTGATGTGAAACTAATAGTAATATTTTCAAATAAAATCTAGCAGCACATTAAAAGTATAATACAACACGGTGAAACAAGAATCGTGGCAGACATGCAAAGACGGCTCAAATTCATCATAATAGTAAGTTAAGAGAGAGGAAAAAAACATATTTATCCATTACAGGTGAAATAATAGTGGTTATTACAAAGGCAGCATCCAAGCATGAAAACAACTCAAAAAAACAGGAATAATTTAACACTTCCTTCATATAATAAGCCAAAAGTCAACACGGTGCTAAATGTATAAAGTTGTGAAAAACGTAAATATCCCCAGGATCATAACATTATCTACGATTCTTCCAGAAGTAACTATGCATTAAAATTTTATTAGAGAAAAATAAGATGTAAAAATCAGAAAGAAGAAGCTTAAAGTTTAGCCTTTTTATAGATAGAGATACAGATATATCTGGCTAGCTTTAGACTTATAGAACACAGGAGAAAGAACTAACATTCTTAATAAATAAAGTACATTTGTAAATTAATAAGAAAAAGGCCAACCACAGAGAATAATATGAATGGTTTAAAATCACACAGAAAAAAATAGGCTAAACCACTCATAATTAAATAAATAAAAATTTAAATCAGGAACAAAATTTTTCATTTGCCAGCATAGAAAAAAATTTTGATTTTAATAATACACAATGCTGGCAAGAATGAGAGCATATATTGATGCAAGAGTAATTTGACAACTTCTGTTTAAACAAATACATATCACTTCAGCAATGCTACTTCTAGGAATTTAACCTACTGATAGATGTCGTATAAAGAGTGGATAAAAGAGTATCCACTGCACTGCTGTTTATAAGCAAAAAGAACACGGTGAACAATCAGTACACACACCAAAATCTGACTACTATATATATTGTGATATATATGGGAATGCTATCCAATGATGGACATCTTCCAAAGGCATTAAGAAAAGGTCTAAGATCTGGGGCAGGGGGCGGGTGAGTTTTTTAAATGTGAAAAGAAAACTCAAAATTAAAGGTTCAGTTGCTTATGAAACATGGCAATAAACAAATCAAGGGTAACTTGGCTTGTATTTAAATGCAATGATGTTTAAATCAAAGAATAAACTGAATTATTTATCTATAGATTGATTCCTTGCTCCTCAGGGGCAGAGGTTTGAATTTATCACACTCTTTGGCTCAGGGTAGACTCTTCCCTGTCTGCCTGACTGCTGAGCTTCTCTTGTTTTGTTTTCTATCTATGGTTTCTTCCCGATTATCTTTTCCTCTTTAAAAGTGTTTCTAACATGTTTGATGTATCACTCTCTGTTCGGTAGTGAATTTTGTGACTGTATGTGTTTTAATTGCACGAAGTTCGCATGCTAGCTACCTCATTCCTCTTTCATTTTTAGTCATTATGTACATTTAGTTCATTGTTTCTAATAACTGCACAGCCTTTCCCATGAGATCTGTTCTCTTCCCTGGTGGTGGATCCTTAAACAGCCTCCACTGCCTCACTCCCACAAACATGAAGCAACGAGCAACGTCCAGGACCAGTGGGAGCGCTGCAGAGAATTCTAGACCGTAAAGCAAGGTAATTCCCTATTCCCAGACTGCTCTCTCCAGTCACATTTCCCAGAACAGTGGATTAGTGGTCCCAGTCTCCTGAGTCTTCCGTCAAACTCACTAATGGTCAGCTTCTGACTTCCTGGCGAGCTCATGTGGATCAAGTCACACCACGTTCAAATGTGCGTTAGGAGTGATGCACCCTCTTTGTCTCTTAGATTTTTCCTTCTGTGACTTGCCTTCTCACAGTCTGTGCCCATTTTTTTCCTATTCGATTTCCTCTTTTTCTTCATGATGTACAAGTATTTTCTTGTATAGTTTTGATATTGATTACTTGTCAGGTGTTGTTAATTTTGTCTACGGTGAACTTTATTGAAAAGAAATCCTTAATTCTGATCCTGTCATACCTATGCATTTTTCTCCCTTGTGGTTGTAAATTTCTGGTCTTCTTGAAGACATCCTTCCCCATCTCTAAATATACATAGATATTTGCCTATATGTTTATTCATATTTTATCTCTCACATTAAGGTCTTTATTGTGAATTCACTTATATGTGGTGAGATAGAAATCCAATTTCATTTTTTGCCACATAATAAAGTAATTTTCCCCACAATCACCTAATAAACAGAAAGCCTCCCCTAAGGTGTAGACACCTGTATCATATATCATTTCCATATGCAGGGGTCTGTTTCTCAGCTCTGGCTTTGCTTCCACGGCTTTGTTATTATTGTCACTAATATACCTTCTCCCCACCTGTTACTAGAGCATTGTGAAATGCCTAATCCATGGTAGGGTAAATCCCTCCTCTTTGATTTTAGTGTTCAGAACTGACTAAGTTCATTGTATACCTGTGCACTGTATACCTACACTCTTACATATAAATTTTTAAAGAAAGTTATCAATTCCTCAAGATTTGGGATGAGTATTTTTTATGTGGAATTGCAGCGAATGTACAGACTTATCTGAAGAACACTGACATAGTTAGAAAGCTGTCCAGTCTATGAATGGAGCTCACACGCATAATTGTGCATGCTTTCATTTACAGCCTCAAGTAGAATTTACATTTTTCCCCATTAAGCCTTTGTAAAATATTTTTAGGCCAAATTCTAAATGTTTTATAGTTTTTATCGCTATTGTGAAAATTAACATATTTTATATCTGGTGATTGTGTGTGTGTGTGTGTGTGTTCAGTCACATCTGACTCTTTGCCACCCCATGGACTGTAGCCTGCCAGGCTCCTCTATCCATGAAATTTTCTAGGCAAGGATACTGGAGTAGGTTGTCATTTCCTTCTCCAAGAGATCTTCCTGACACAAGGCTGGAACCCACGTCTGCTGCACTGGCAAGTGGACTCTTTAGCACTGCTGCATCTGGGAAGCCCCTGGTGACTGCAGGAGAATGTTATTTATTAGAGTTAGTTGTCCTATTTATTTTCTTGAGCACATGTATAGACTATGTCTGAAAGTATATCCAAGAAGTGTATTAGGATTGTTGCCTGTGGGGAAGATTTGAGAATCAGGAGATCTACTTTTAACTGTATATACTTTGGGACAATTTTAATTACTTTTTCAATGAGAGATTTAGAATGTATGTTATTAACATATTGGTGTATAAATGTAAGTATAATTAATGTATGTGTACTGTATCTATCTTTTTCTCTCTATATATGTGATATATCTATATCTATATTGAGAGGGAAAGGGAGAAAAGATCCTGAATGAGTAAAAGTCTGCACACCCTGTAAGTTTCCCCCATTGGTGCAGAATGTATCACCAGCTACGTGAAGATACAGCACTGTCTACTGCGTGTCCTTTGCTTGAATTCAAAAAGCCTGCATCTTATTCTAATTTGAGTGACCCCTTCTACTACCTAGTTCATTTTTTCCCAACTATTTCTGCATCTGGTAAAACAACTGAGCAAATGTATGCAAACAGGAATTACTCTCAAACCTTTTGCATCTTTGCAGCCACCAAAGAGCTACCTGCATATTTTCCTTCTCTAATTGTCTGCACGTTGGAGATAAAGTTTTTAAAATAAAATTTATACCATACACGCACTTAAGAATTGCTGATACATCTCACCTGTTAGAGTTTCACACTGGGGAATCTAGAATTCCAGTTCATATGTGCTGAGTGATGTATATGGTATGAGGGATAAGAGCATGAATTGAGATGAGGTTATAAAGTGCTCATGGGTCATTGATTCTTTTGGAAATGAGTAATGGAATATCAGTGCTCTTGATGATTTTTAAAAAGGACTGGACATACATGACACCATAAAACTTCTAAAGGAGAACATAGCAAAACATTTTCAAACATAAATCGTAGAAATATTTTCATGGATCAGACTCCCAAAGCAAAAGATATATAAACAAATGGGACCTAATCAAACTTAAAAAACCTAATCAAACTTTCCTTTTGCACAGCAAAGGAAATTATCAATGAAATGAAAAAACAACCCACACAACAGGGGAAAATATTTGCAAATGATGCTACTGACGATAACTCAAATATTGATAGCATTTGATAACTCAAAATGAGCCAATTCCTTGAAAGACATAAATTACCAAAACTCACACAAAGAGAAACATTACCTAAATAGTCCTGTATCTATTTTAAAAATTCAGTATTTCTAAAAAATACAGCTCCAAAGGGTTTCACTGATGCATATTTCCAAACCTTTAAAGAGAATATAATATTAATTCTCCACAACATTTTCCAAAAATAAAAGCAATTGAACACTTCCTAATTCATTATATAGACCAGCATTACCTTAATACCAAAGCCAGATAAAAACATTACAAGAAAGCTACAATATACTGGATGAACATAGATGGAAAATCCTCAACAAAATATTAACAAACTGATTCCAACAATGTATAAAAAGAAGTATACACCACTACCAAGTGGGACTTATTCAAGATGTGCAAGCCTGATTCAACATTTGAAAAATCAATCATGTAATCCATACATCAAGAAAGAAAAAGATTCGTATCATATCAATTTATGCCAAAACATTTTGCAAAATTCAATACCCATTCATGATTTAAAAAAAAAAAATACACTCAGAAAACTTAGCAACATTGGCAAAATTTCCCAACATAAAAAAGAACATCTACAAAAAATCTATAACAAACATCACACTTTATGGTATGATATTTTCTCCCTTAAATTTGGAAGAAGGAGAGAATGTCCTTTCTCAGCACTTCTTTTCAATATTGTACTGGGAGTTCTTGCTGTTTCAATAAGACAAGAAAAAAGAAAGTGTATGTAATGAAAAGAAAGAAATGAAGTTATCTTTATTCACAGATGACATGATTGTCTAAACCCCAACAAATATACCAAAAACTTCTGGGAAAAAAAATAAATGACAAAGCAAAGTCACGGGACTCAAGGTCAATGAACAAAGTAAACTGCTGTCTTGTATACCAGTATGGAGTGACTGGAATTTAAAATTTTAAAAACACAAAGTGCTCAAAAATCTCTTTGCATCTTTTAGTTTTAATACTCCATAATGCTATAATCTAAATATCCCATCACTGTATATTTTACATCTTGGATTTTTTTTCTAGAGGGAGGGGCAGGTATCCCAGCAATCAGATAAAGTTGTCTTACATCCTTTGAGATGCAAATGAATTTGACTGAAACTCCTTTTCACATATACAGTTTCCTACATTCTTCTTGATATCTCTAAGAATTTCAGAGAAAGGGTGTATTAATCATGACTCTTTGGATTGCATGTGAAAGAAGCATAACTCAAACAAAGGTCAAACACCATGAGGCTTAGGAAATGAATGAATGAGTGAAGTTGCTCAGTCGTGTCCGACTCTTTGCAAGCCCATGGACTGTAGTTCACCAGGCTCCACTGTCCATGGGATTCCCCAGGCAATGGTACTGGAGTGGGTTGCCATTTCCTTCTCCAGAGGATCTTCCCAACCCAAGGATCGAACCTGGGGCTCCCGCATTGTAGACAGACACTTTACCTTCTGAGCCACCAGGGAAGTCTCTTAGGAAAAGACCTTTGGATTTAGCAAGGGTATTGATGACCTCGACAAAGTGGTTCGAAAGGCTAGATGAAATCTCCCGGGTTCTGTCTCTGGTTCTCTTATGTTTTCAGTCTATTCTCACTACTTCAGAAATCTCAGAAACGGGGTTGAGGAAAGACCTCATCTTAGGGTTTTAAATTCCGTTTATAAGTCGATGATTCCCCAATTTATATTTATAGCCTGGAATCTTCTCCTGAATTCCAGACTTCCATATCCACTACCTCCTTGATGTTCCATAATAATAATCTATGATCCGGTGTCATGTTATCCATCTACCAAGTAGCCTAGCCAGGTTGTAGGAAGCCACAGCTTCCTAAATGGTCTATGGGCTTCCACCCTTATATCCCTCAAATCTATCACCAGGCTAGTGTCCAGATGGATCCAGGACTGCAGCTTCTTCCTCTGTTCAAAGCCTGCAGAGGCTCCTCGTTTCATTCACTCAGAACAAAGTCTTAACAAAAGGCACCATAAATGATGTAGGGACACTCACCTCAGTTGCTGCCCTGGCCTCGTCTATTACCTTCTACATAGCAGTTGCTCACTGTTTCTTAGAAGAACGGTTCAATGAAGAGGCAGGAAAAATAATCAATGCCTTCTATGAGTGGCTGAAAATTTTGCTAGTCACATCTGTCTGGAAGATTTTGCTTTCCTTGAATTAGGTTGTATGTATGGATATGCTTACAACTTCACCTAGAGAGAAAGTCATCTCCTCCCCTTGGTGCACATACATGTACACACACACACACATACACACACATACACTCACAAGGCAAACAAGCCTGAAATTAAGAAAGAAAGGTTTGGGATGACAACATATCACAGTAATACAGGAAAAAAATAAAGTTGATATTAGATTTCTCTTTTAAAGGAGTTTGTGGTCATTTCTGGCAATGTATCGGTCAGCTGTATATTGTCACCCTGCTTATTGAACTTATATGCAGAGTACATCATGAGAAATGCTGGGCTGAAGGAAGCACAAGCTGGAATCAAGATTGCCGGGAGAAATATCAATCACCTCAAATATGCAGATGACACCATCATTATGGCAGAAAGTGAAGAAGAACTAAAGAGCCTCTTGATGAAAGTGAAAGAAGAGAGTGAAAAAGTTGGCTTAAAGCTCAACATTCAGAAAACTAAGATCATGGCATCTGGTCCCATCACTTCATGACAAATAGATGGGGAAACAGTGGCTGACTTTATTTTTCTGGGCTCCAAAATCACTGTGGATGGTGATTGCAGCCATGAAATTAAAAGACACTTGCTCCTTGGAAGGAAAGTTATGAGCAACCTAGACAGCATATTCAAAAGCAGAGACATTACTTTGTCAACAAAGGTCCATCTAGTCAAGGCTATGGTTTTTCCAGTGGTCATGTATGGATGTGAGAGTTGGACTATAAAGAAAGCTGAGTGCCGAAGAATTGATGCTTTTGACCTGTGGTGTTGGAGAAGACTCTTGAGAGTCCCGTGGACTGCAAGGAGATCCAACCAGTCCATCCTAAAGGAGATCAGTCCTGGGTGTTCATTGGAGGGACTGATGTTGAAGCTGAAACTCCACCTGATGCAGAGAGCTGACTCATTTGAAAAGACCCTGACACTGGGAAAGATTGAGGGCAGGAGGAGAAGGGGACAACCTCAAATATGCAGATGACACCATCATTATGGCAGAAAGTGAAGAAGAACTAAAGAGCCTCTTGATGAAAGTGAAAGAAGAGAGTGAAAAAGTTGGCTTAAAGCTCAACATTCAGAAAACTAAGATCATGGCATCTGGTCCCATCACTTCATGACAAATAGATGGGGAAACAGTGGCTGACTTTATTTTTCTGGGCTCCAAAATCACTGTGGATGGTGATTGCAGCCATGAAATTAAAAGACACTTGCTCCTTGGAAGGAAAGTTATGAGCAACCTAGACAGCATATTCAAAAGCAGAGACATTACTTTGTCAACAAAGGTCCATCTAGTCAAGGCTATGGTTTTTCCAGTGGTCATGTATGGATGTGAGAGTTGGACTATAAAGAAAGCTGAGTGCCGAAGAATTGATGCTTTTGACCTGTGGTGTTGGAGAAGACTCTTGAGAGTCCCTTGGACTGCAAGGAGATCCAACCAGTCCATCCTAAAGGAGATCAGTCCTGGGTGTTCATTGGAGGGACTGATGTTGAAGCTGAAACTCCACCTGATGCAGAGAGCTGACTCATTTGAAAAGACCCTGACACTGGGAAAGATTGAGGGCAGGAGGAGAAGGGGACGACAGAGAATGAGATGGCTGGATGGCATCACCAACTCGATGGACATGAGTTTGGGTAAACTCTGGGAGTTGGTGATAGACAGGGAGGCCTGGCGTGCTGCGGTTCATGGGGGCACAAAGAGTCGTACATGACTGAGCGACTGAACTGAACTGATCGGTCAGCTGGCTTCCTCTCTCTTTTATTTTCTTTCACTTTTCCTTTCTCCCCTCAACCAGAACTCCTAATAATCTCTTTCACCCTGCAGTGGTTTAGCCTCTCTTTGTTTCTTCCTCTCTTTCCAACTCATACTCAGAGTTTTACCTTCTTTATAAGCAAGTTACTACTTTTTATTAAACCAAGAGAGCTGTCTGCGTGAGATGAATTCCTACATGAGGTGTTACAATGATAGCCATTCTCTCCCTATCATACTTCCTCTTCAGTTCTAAAGTCAATGAGTCTACGTGCTACTTTAGGTATGGTGTGCTCTTTTTTTCCACTAATTTTTAAATTGAAATATAATTAACATACAACATTATGTTAGTCTCAGGTCTAAAACATAATTATCTGATATTTACATATATTACAAAATGATCAACACAAGAAGTCCAGTGAACATCTGACACCAGCCATAGTTACAAAGTGTTTTCTCTTGTGATGCAGACTTTTAAGATCTACTCTCCTAGCAGCTTTTAAACATGCGACACAGCATTATTAACTATCATCCTGCATGCTCTAAAATGAGTAACTCTGCAGTTCTGTCTTCCCTTCCAGGTGAGATGTCTGGGATGGCGATACACACAGGTGACCACCATATGAACTGATTTACAAGTAACTGAGGGTCCACAATCACTTTCCTCTGGCCTGTGCAGCCTCAAATGTCCAGAGAATCCCTTTATGTACAGATTCTCTACATAGAGAGTGTGCAGGAGAAGGGAAGGGCATGGAGCCAGATAGCCACGCTTGAGTCCTGGCTCCTTCACCTACCGTCTGTGTCAACTGCTGGGCAAGCTCCTTAGCATCACTGGACACAGTGTGTCATTTTTAAGAGGACGTAGCAACAGTGCCTACATCATAGAACTGCTGTAAAGACCCAATGAAATAACACATCAAACACTTAGAAAAGTGCCTGGGACACAGTGAGTACCAAATAAATGGTAACCATGGTGACCTGTATCAGTTTCTCAGACAGGGTTGGGATAATCACAGAGACTCATCATGCTTGGCAAAGGTGGGACATCAGCCCCAGGTCCGCCCACACTAGCTCTGTGCTTTCCTCAACGCCAAGTAGCAGATGTACAGGCTGAAACACCCTGCCACGTCATGTTGGTTTATCTCTGACTCCTCTGTATGATCCTCAGATAATCCGCTTTCCTCCTCTGGGCTTCAGGTCCTCCATCTACAAGATGAGCAGATAGGACCAGATTAGCTCTAAGGATCCTGCTAGCTTTGACCTTAGATATGTACAACCTGGAAGAAATAAAAACTGGTCTGTGCACTGTCTCTGCAGAAGACGCCTCTGTCCAGAGCCTCATGGCTAACTGGATAACTGCAACACAGGGATTTTGTAGGGCTTAGAAGACTTCTGGAGGAGCTGGCACTGGATGCAATAGTGCACGTTGCAAAGCGAGGTTCAGCCTGGTGATGTGCACACAGATCATCTGGGCATCCCAGGTAAGGGCTTAGTGGTATCAGGGCTTGGCTACTGAGCTTTGATTGGCAGAGAGGGGGTGTGCTCGAAGGGGCTGCCTGGGCTCCTGGATTTCAGAGCCCAGGAACTGGACACTCCTTGTGAACCCTGAACCTCAAATGTCTGCTTCAAGACCAGCAAGGCTCATGCAGCAAACAGGTGGAGAGCTGGAAAGGGAACAGGGAGCCCATCACCTCCACCCAAAGGCCCGCCCGCGGGAGGGGCCTGGGTGCAGTGGGTGTGCATGCAGAGAGCCGTGCATGCAGAGAGCCGTGCATGCACTGTGCGCTGGCTGCCCTCTCCCTGGGAACACTCTCCCCTGGGGACGCTTGAACATCTGGCCCCAGAAGTCATTTAATTCTAAGGTCAACCGCCACATGCTCAGTGACCGTCTTTGGCTCCTCAAGTGAAAGTGGCTCCCACTCTATCTGTTTTGCTGTCTGTATAGAGCCCAGTCACTGTGGATATCTAGGCCTCTCCTTGGTGGTTGGCTGCCTCCCTGTGACGTGTGAGCCCCGTGTCATCATCAAATCCCTGAAACTCCAAAAAGCCTCATCCCCCAGACAGGAGACACTCTATCCATTCTTGCTGATTTCCTCAACAATCATTTATTGAATACCTGCTTGATAAACACAAAAGCCAAGAACTGGAGAGGAGCTGGATGAGGGTTCATGGGAGCCCACCACTCCCCTTTGGGGGTCACAGTCCAGCGGCAGGAAAGGTGTCATGCGAATGTCCAGATCCAGATCCTAGCCTGGGTCAGATCTCCGGGACATGCCTGATGCTGTCACACTGTCACACTGAGCCTCTTGTGTCAGCCCCACTGTACAGAGGACAGAATTCAATGCTTGCACTTTGTTCAAGGTCTTACAACCAGTAAGTGTCCATGTATACAAACAATTTGAACCAGGATCCCTCTGGTGCCAAGGCCAGTGTTTCTTCCCCCTGGTGACCAGTTGCCACTAAGATAGTGTGAGGCGCCCAAGGGAAACAGTTTCACTGAGTGGAGAGGCCATCCCAGGCCATGAGCGACGGGTCTGAGGGTCCGCCAAGGAGCTCCGTTCAGGGTCCACTAAGACCCTTCCAAGCCTAGTGGTTCTGTGCATCTGCCCACCACTATGCTAACCCCAGACATCCCTGGACCCTGAAACATGTGGGAGGGGCACTTCAGACCATGGGGACACCCTGGGCAGTCACTGAGAGACGGGACACAGAGAATGCCCCGGGACCTGAGGGGCAGACCAGCTGGACAGGGTCAGGTGACACAGATGTTACTTTTCTTCATGCTTCCCACATGAAAATGGAGAAAGCACGTGAGGAAGAGGAAATTTCAAAACTAGATCAAATTCAGGCAGGTGTTGAGTATCATGGAGTCAAGTTTGGCCTTCACTGTGAAGCACTGGGAGAAACGCAAAGTTGTGTGTGTGTGTGTGTGTGTGTGTTTAGTAGGAGGTGCGGAGGTAGGGAGGTGAGCTGTGTTCTAACCTTTGCAAGGAGGTCACGTGGGAAGCACAGGGGTGCACTGGCAAATCAGTTTCCGTCATTGCCCACTCGGGTGGACTTTCCATTTACAAGAGGCTGTCTGAGAGGAATCCTGAGATGAACTGAACCAACTGGAGGGTGAGGGCTGTCGTGGCTAGGAAGGGGGCACAGTGGGACCCATGCCTGCTGTGGAGCATTCCAGGTTCAGAGTGACGAGAGACTGGAGGAGATGAGCTGGGAGGGTATCTGCTGCACTGGGCCAGGTGAGCAAGGGTGAGTGCCTTTGCTAAGGACAAGGGGAGAGGGAGGGGATGGAGGGAGGTGGCCACAGAGGCGATGCAGTAAGACCCAAACCAAGATGGGAATGTAAGGGAAGGACTGCCCCGAGGAGCTGGACAGGGCGCTTCTCCAGCCCCAGGGACCCCAGGTGAGGTCCTTCACTGCACTGAGACGCTCCCTCTTCGGGGGTCCCAGGGCCTCCTGCACTCCTCTCCCAGCCAGCATGGCTTTCCCAGCTCTCTCCAAGAGGGGGGTCTAGCAGGGCGGGAGGCCTAAGCACGTGCTTGGAAATTGCCAATGTTTACAACTGCCAGTGCTCAGAGATTGGGACTCTCTCTTCTCCCCCTCATTGGCTTTTCAAGGAAAACAGAGGTGATACCATGCCACACGCGGTTATTGTTGTTCAGCCACTCAATCAGGTCTGACCTTTGAGACCCCATGGACTGCAGCACATCATGCTTCCCTGTCCTTCACTATCTCCAGGACTTTGCTCAAACTCACGTCCATTGAGTCGGTCATACCATCCAACCATCTCATCCTCTGTCATCCCCTTCTTCTCCTGTCTTCAATCTTTCCCAGCACCAGGGTCTTTTCCAGTGAGTCAGCTCCTCATATTGGAGCTTCAGCTTCAGCATCAGTCCTTCCAATGGACATTCAGGGTTGATTCCCTTTAGGATTGACTGGTTCAATCTCCTTGCTGTCCAAGGGACTCTCAAGAGTCTTCTCCAGCACCACAGCTTGGAAGCATTGATCCTTTGGTGCTCAGCCTTCTTTACGGTCCAACTCTCACATCCATACATGACTACTGGAAAAACCATATTATGCAATGGAAAATGTTTGCCTGACTTCACAGAGAGCTGCTCGTATGAATCACAGCTGCCGGGAGATCTTGGACACTTTCTGCTCTGATTCTCTGTCAGTTCTACTACAACTCAGTTCTTTTAAGCAGGGTCCGGCTCATTGGACAAGCCGGGTCAGTGCAGCGTGAGTGCTGAGGTGTACCAGGTCACCAGTGAGATGCAAGAGCACTCAGGAGGGCTCAGGGGACCAAGACTCAGAGGCCACCAACCTCAGGGTTGGAAGAAACCTAGATCATTTAGTCCATAGACATTCCTGTCAAGCTGTCATCCAGCATCAGTTTACATGCCTCCAGAGACAAGGACCTCACTACCTCTCAAGCACCTGGCTTCCTTCCTGACACAGTTGTAACTTGGGCATCCTTTCTTATGTCAGAGACCCATCTTTATCCATCTCAGCACTACTACACCAGAGCGGCACTGCTGCACTGCGGAGGCAGCTCCCTGCTTCTACCCACACCACACGTCTGCTCACAGACCAGAGCCCAGTTCCTGCGGTCACCATTCTAGGCCAGGTGGAGCTGATGCCTCACTTGCAGGGTGACTCACACGCTCATCTACCACTCTCCTTGACCAGTCATCCACAATAGACTGTGATGGTACACAGTCAGGACAACTAGCAAGGGGTCGGTGAGGATCCAATAGGCAACAAGTCCACAAGATCTTCATAGCCAGGGAGCCCTGATCAAATGCATGCCCCTGCGTGGTGTAGGACTGCTCAACTCACGTGAAGGGAGGAATGAGTAGTCACAGCTAGATCTCTGATCCCACTGGGGCAGGTTGAAGGCGTCCCTGAACTTCCCTGGTAGCTCAGATGCTAAAGAATCCGCCTGCAATGCAGGAGACCTGGGTTCTATCCCTGGGTCAGGAAGATTGCCTGGAGGAGGGAACGTCAACCCACTCCAGTATTCTTGTCTGGAATCCCAAGGACAGGGGAGCCTGGCAGGCTACAGTCCATGGGGTCATAAAGAGTCAGACCCAACTGAGCAACTAACACTTTCACTTTTTCTTTCATGCCCTGAAAAGATTATGCTTCTTCCATACATAATGTAACATGAAGTTAATTCTAGTCCGTGAAGTACATGCAAGGATGCCCAACAATGTTATGATTTTTCATTTAAAGATGACCTCAATGCTTTTTCTGAAATTAACAAACACCAATTCTTCTCCAAATAGCTTTATACTTTTCTAAATTTGTTTGTTTCCGTTTGGGTGCCCTTGCTTTGTGGGGGCCCTGTTAAGTCCTTAGTCATCTATTCAGTCAGAGTTTAAAACATGGAATCAAAACATGTACAATATACCTTCGAATTGAGAACTCAGAAGAGGAGTGCTTGTCAGGATTCTTGGGCCTGGGTGAGGGTCACCGGGTCTTGAAGTTACTGAGGGGTTGTCAGGTGGCTCAGTGGTAAAGAATCTACTTGCCAGTGCAGGCGACACAAGAGACATGGGTTCGATCCCTGGGTGGGGAAGATCCCTGAAGGAGGAAATGGCAACCCACTCTAGTATTCTCGCCTGGGAAATCCCATGGACAGAGGAGCCTAGAGGGCTACAGTCCACGGGGCCGCAAAGAGTTGGACATGACTGTGCGCGCACACACATACATGAAGTTACAAAAATCGGATGCAAAATTGTGAGTTTATTTCTGGGGGACAATTCTTCAGATTCCAGATTATCAGATTATCAAGGATCAATAATATCAAAAAGCCCAGAGCCACTTTAGATTCATGTAGATTCATGGACTTGAAGGCACTCCTACAGAGATCGGAGTCTCCCCCAAATGAGTGATACAAATCAGTGCAACCACTTCAGAAAACTGTCTCCTAAAGCAGGGCATACACAGATGTGATGTTTCCACTCTGAGGTTTCTAGCCGTCAGAAATGTGTACACGGGCACAAAAAACAACGTGTACAAGAATACCCATAGCAGCTTTACTCATGATACCCCACAGCTGGAATCTGCCCAAATGCTCATCTATGATGAATGGATGCATACACTGCAGTATCTCCATGCAATGAAATATGCGCTGGTGAAAATGAACAGCAATTGCATGCACGATTTGATAAATATCATGCATAATACTGAGTGAAAGGAGCCAAACACAACAGTGTGCATGATTCCATTTCCGTAAAACACAAAAAGAGACAGCACTAAGCCATGCCGTTAGAGGTCAAGGTAGCAGTCACCCTAAAGAGGCGGAGTAACTGGAAGTTTGTACAGGGTAGCTTTTAGTTCTTAATCTGGGGGCTGGTTCCGTGGCTGTGTTCAGATTGAGAAAATTCATCGAGCTGTATTCTTATGCTATATGCAACACAGTGCAACATGCAGTTGAAAGGGACTGTGGTATTTGCAATGAAATCCAAACACATCAAAATGGCAGTAGAGACCTTCCCCAAACTGACCTGGACCTTCCAGCTCCCAGAGGCCATGACCAGCCCTCACGGCCTGGGATTGAGATGACCTAGCTCAGGCTCTGTCTCCACCATCTGACTGGAGAGCTGGGTGAAGGCAAAGAGCCCCTCTTCTCCCTCTGACATGCCCAGAGCCTTGTCCCAGCAGGTGTCTGGCCACACATCTGCTGAAAAAATGTGTTGCTAATGTGATCCCTTCTCAGGGACATGGGAAAAGTAGAACCTGGGAGTCCTGGGCTGGCCCCCCAACCCCAGCTGGGAGTCACCAGGCCTTTGCCCTCCTCAGATTACAGACAAGGGCTCAAATGAAATCACAGCTGGAAAAACACTTTGTGCACCCACTAGAAAACAGCCTCCCATGTGCAAGATTATTGGTATTGTTATTGTTGTGGCTAATAAAAAAAATTATTATTATTATTATAAATTAAAATAGCATATTTTGTTCCCCTAATTGTGAGGCTGACTTGGAGCCCAGGGGGAATAGCATGCAGGTGACTTTCAATTTTTCCCAGTTTGGCTTTAGAAAAATGCAGCGTGAAGAGATAGATTGGTCTGGGCAGTGATGCAGACATCGCCCCCCCCAAAAAACAGGAATGAGGACTAGGGGGAGGGCTGGGAGCCCTGCTTGGTTTTCAATCATCCCACTGTTGCTGTGAGCCCAGAAGCCAGCGCCTGGTTTCCAAGGGCTTCGAAACCTGCTCACTCATTAGCGCAGGCCTCCGAGTCTGGCTCCAAGGTTCAGAGTAAACTATTGTTCTCTGCTCTCTGTGCAGGAGGGAGAGGAGGCTGGTCATTACCAAGCCCAGAAACTGGCCTTGATTGCCTCCGATGGATGGGCAAATGGGGTGCTCATGGTCGCTGGGGTCCTAGGGTGAGTCTTGGCTGTTCAAGAACCATTTGTTTTGGTGATGAGCATCAGTGGGAGAGGACAGCCCTCAGGCCTGTATGCCGGCCTGGAAGTTGCTTGTCTGAGAAGACAGATCCCAGACTCTGCTTGCCCTCCTGAATGATCCAGAGGTGGCTCTGAATGTGGAGGGAAGGGAGGAGGGGATGGAAGCAGAGAGGGACAAATGGAAGACGCGGGCTCAGCCGCAGACCTCAGCAGCGGCCCAGAGGCTCAGAGTCCAGTTTATTCAAGGTGCCAGGCGTCCAGCGATGCCCTGGGTCGGATCAGAGCAACAAGCATCGTGCTCAGGCCCAGAACAAGGAGGGCGTTTCAGAGTCAGTTCTTCCCTGGGAGACAGGGAAGAAAGGAGGGCAGGAAGAAAGGAGGAGGAAAGGGAGACAGAGAGGAGGGAAAGAAGGGGGAGAAAAAGAGTAAAGAGGGGAAAAAGGGAGGAACAGGCTGAACTTTCAGTTTTATGGACTATATATATGACTTGCGCCAGCTCACCTACTCCCTCTGAGGCTTTTTTTCATCTTTAAAATGGGAACTGGTTTTTACTGAGTCAGAGCTGCCCTATACGCTCTGTATGTACCAGCTCATTTAAATTCATAAACTGGATACCGGTCATCCCTATCAGACCGGGGAAGAAACGAAGGCACAGCAAGGTGAAGTGCTGTGCTCAGGGTCTGGCAGCTGGTAGCTTACAGGGCTGGGATCCAGCCTGTGCCCAGGCACCCCAGTCCCAGAACCCCCATCTGCACCACAGCACCACACCTGCTGTCAGCCCAGGGCTGGGAGCAGCTTCTTGCCTCTGCCCAATTCTCACCCCTGGTGTTTCAGCCACAGGACGTAAGACCAAAAGGGGCTCCCAGGGTCCTATGAGAAAGGGTAACCATACACGCTGGGCTCTTTCACACCAATGGGACTCCATAGAGCTGCGCCCTCTGCCTGGAGCGCCCTCCTCTGGCACCCACCCCTCTGTCTCTTCCTCCAGGACTCAGCTCACCTGAGGCCCCCTCTACAAAGTCTTCCCTGAGTCCCAGGCTCAGCCTGTGTGCCTGTGTGGCCCTTCCGTGCCTTCTGACGTTGCCTTCACACTGCAGAGTGGGCATGTGCACATCTGGTCCCCTTACTGGATTAGGAGATGCCAGAGCTATGGATCCTGCCGTGTCCTCCTTCATATCCCCAGTACTAACTAGCACAGCAGTGAATTGATGACTGTGTGCCCAGGGTCATGGTGCTAGGGCCAGAGCCTCAGGCCTTCAGATGGCCAGTGTCCATCAAGCTGCTCCTCCCCAACCTCTCCTAGAACCGCAGAAGCAACGACGGATTCTAGAAGAGAAAGGGAAGCAGTAGGTCGTCATGTCCGGTGCCTTGGTGTGCAGACAGGGAGAGAGCCATGTCCAGGCCCCCATGATGGCCTGCCCACCCTTCTGCAGTCCTGTAGAGTGGGATCTCAAGGCTTCCTGCAGGGGACTAAGGAAGCGCCCATGTTTGGCTACAGCTGCTTTACTGAGGATGCGGCTAGAAGCTGGCCGCCGTGGTCCTCACTCGGAAGGCTCTTTGCCCATGGATGGCTTCATATCTGAGTGTGTTATCAAAGCATTTGACCTGGACTGAAGCTGTGGCCAATTACAGGTTCCCATGGTGGGCCGGGCTTACTCAAGGCAGACAGGCTGGTGGGAAAACAGCAGTACAGGAGCATACAATCCAATGATTATACCTGTCCATGCCTGGATCCATTCGACGTGTTACTCACTGGCTCTTCTTCAACTCGGACAACGACTCTGGGAGGGACACATTATTATCCTAGTTTTAAAGATGAGAACCAATACAATTCAGAGTGGGTCAGTAAACTGCCTGCAGCTTCACAGCTGGTTACTGGATAAGGAGGGATATAAACCCAGGCCTCCTGACTGCAAACCCACACTCTGCCCACTGGACAGAAATCCCCGCATTCTGTAAGGGAGACAGTGGCCTCCTTCATCAGAGCATCACAGGCCATACTGCCATGCAGAATCCCACGAGCTGCCCTGACTCTGATGAGGGTCCCCAGCCATCGCACAGATGAGGAGTGAACGTGAAAGCGGCAGTCACTCAATCGTGTCTGACTCTTTGTGACCCCATGGATGGTAGCCCACCAGGCTCCTCTATCCACAGAATCCTCCCGGCAAGAATACTGCAGTGGATTGCCATTTCCTTCTCCAGGGGATCTTCCCCACCCCACAGGGAAGCCCAGTGGGTGACAACAACTTTTGCAGCCAGCAGTCAAAGCTGAGGCCCTGACAGGCTGAACAGTGTGCCCCAATCCATCACCAACCCCTCCTGCCCACAGCAGCATCAGTAAATGTACCTCCCGTCCATGCAGAACCAAGATGGCGACCAGTCAAGTCCATTCCTGGGGAATCTTCTCCCACAGGCACTGATTGCCAAGGCTTCCTCTTCCTAGAGGCAAACAGTTTCTGAGGGGCAGACAATCTCTAAATGGCTCCCTACCTCTGTCCACTCCCTCACCCTCGCCTCTCAAAAAACAGAGCTCAGAACTCTGTAACTAGCTCCTGTCTGGGTAACTTTTCCCGCGTCCAAACCACTTGCACATACATTCTCGTTTAACGCTCAAAAAACCAGGTGACAGGAGGCCAATAACCCCACTGCACAGACGAGGCCGCTGTGATCAGAGAGGTTAAGTCACGTGCACAGCTGGGAAGTGACGAGGGAAGCCAGGCTTCTCCAGACCCGTTCACATCTTCTTCCCCTTTCAATTCATTGCCCTGCCCACCTCTTTAGGGGTCCTCCCTGGATCATACAGCCCCCTCTCAACTTCCTTCTCAGGAAGAACTGTGCCAACTCATTTCTTCTGCCCCGTCCTACAGTTATCAACCGGGAAAATACTCCTGGCCAGGCAGGGAAAGACACCAGCGGGGGTTGAAGAGGCGTGCACCCCCATCAGAAGCCCTCCCTTCATCTCTGAGGGGCACAGTGTCAGCTACCATGCTCGGAGATCATACGTCCAAATGAAAGCCTGTTCACCAGGGCCCAGCAAAGATCTGGATGCCCAGAGGAGAGCCCTGCCTGCATGTGAGAAAGCCAAGGAACCAGTGAGCATGGAACAGCAAATCAGGTGTGACATCCCCCACCAGGAATGTGTGCCGTGGAAATATCCAGTCCTTCAGCATTAAAAGAAATAACAGATTCAGTAGACAACTGATTTAGGGAAACCCTCCTGCGAAGAGTTGACTCACTGGAAAAGACTCTGATGCTGGGAGGGATTGGGGGCAGGAGGAGAAGGGGACGACCGAGGATGAGATGGCTGGATGGCATCACTGACTCGGTGGACGTGAGTCTGAGTGAACTCCGGGAGTTGGTGATGGACAGGGAGGCCCCCTGCGATTCATGGGGTCGCAAAGAGTCGGACACGACTGAGCGACTGAACTGAACTGAACTGAGATAAATAAAGCTAAACAGGTGATCGCAGGACTTTTCAGAGCCTTTAAAATACTAACATGCCTCACATTCCTCCCAGATAAGGAAAATGTGCAAAGTTTGCTCAATGTGTAGTTTTTCAGAAGATTTCAAAATAACAATGTGGAATTCCCTTTAGAAAACACCATGCTGTTGGTGGTCCTCTGAGGAGGTAGCAAGCAGGACTAGTTAGGTGAGAAGGTGGCCTTTAAATCTGTGTTTAATTGATGATGCTGGGACAGGTGACTAAGAGGAGGTCATATATTACCAGATGAGGGTTCGGTGTTTGCAAAAACATGGCATTAAAAATGCACAGGCTGTGTTCTGGGAGTAAGGATTCCCCCAAACATATCTTCCTACAAGCTGGCATTCCCAGAGCAGCCCCAATTTTTATTTGGTTTGCATGTCTGGCTTCCCAGTAAGATTTTATTTGACCAAAGGGTTTTGCAGCAAAAGGGGACATCTGTTGTTTTTCCTGCCCAACATCCATTCTCCCTGCTTCTGGTAACAGAACTTCCATTTTCTTTGGGGAACACATCCCTTTCTGCTCCCAGCCCATGTGGTTCAGGGGCATTCCAAGCCCTAAGCTTCTGGCCCTGCCAGTCAACGGATTACATCTCTAACACTATCCAACACTCCCCTCTGTGATTGGCTTACAGGGATGACTCAGTGGTCCAGTGAGACTCAAGTCAGGACTTCTGCTAGGATTATTAGGAAAGAGGTTCACGTAATGCCCTGGTTCCTAAAGCGGCAGCTGCTGGAGGCCGTCTCTGCCACCTCATAGGAAGAGCTTGTCTGAAAATGGCAAAAAGAGCCTAAAGATGGAGCAAGACAGATTTCAGTCAGCATCGTGTGAGTCCCCGCTCCAGTCACCCCTGAAGTTGCCTATAGCTCTGGGGATAGACTTCTTTAGCAATACAAAAATTTATCTTGTTTCTGAAGCCAATCCCCTGGTGGCTCAGATGGTAAAGAACCTGCCTGCCAATGAAGGAGATCTGGGTTCAATCCCTGAGTAGGAAATGTCTATGTTTGCCAGTATTCTTGCCTGGGAAATCCCACGGACAGAAAAGGCTGGTGGGCCCTCACCTGGTGGACCACAGTCCATAGGGTCACAAAGAGTCGGACACGGCTGAGCAACTAACATTTTCACTTTCTGTCACTTGCTATTCATGGAATTAAACCTGTACAGATTCTTTTGCTATTGAACAAATTATTTTTCACAAGCATTGTTCATTTAGTCATTCAGGCACAGATCCCACACAGTGACCTCTACAGGTATGGTTGCCATGTACAGCCCTTCAGGTTGTATACTACACACTTCCTTGAGCAACTCCCTCTTACATGACAGCACCCTGGGGTGACACAGTGCAGCAACCTGGGGTCTTGCAGATATAAGAAATAAAAATCAGCCCACAGCCCAGAAGGGTCCATGTCTCACTCACATGCATGGTCCTTGCCACTCTCTGAATGACAGCAGTCATCCTTGTCTCCTATGATAAACCTAGATGGTGTGTTAAAAAGCAAAGACATCACTTTGCCCACAAAAGTCCATATGGTTGAGGCTATGGTCTTTCCAGTAGTCATGTACAGATTTGAGAGTTGGACAATAAAGAAGGCAGAGTGCTGAAGAAATCATGCTTTCGAACTATGGTGCTGGAGAAGACTCTTGAGAGTCCTCTGGAAAGCAAGGAGATCAAACCAGTCAATCTTAAAGGAAATCAACCCTGAACACTGTTTGGAAGGACTGATGCTGAAGCTGAAGCTCCAATATTTTGGCCACCTGATGTGAACAGCTGACTCACTGAAAAAGACCCTGATACTGGGAAAGATTGAAGGCAGAAGGAGAAGGGGGTGACAGGATGAGATGGCTGGATGGCATCACTGATTCCATGGATATGAACTTGGGCAAATTCCAGGAGATGGTGAGGGACAGGGAGACCTGGTGTGCTGCAGTCCATGGGGTCATGAAGAGTTGGAACACAACTTGGCAACTGAACAACGACTACCTATGGAAATCCTTCCCACCCTTCAAAGCCCAACATAACCACCACCTCCTCAAAGAAGCCTTGCCTGATTGCCTCACTGATCACAAAGTGGCAGCTACTGAGGTAAATGGAGGGGAGGAAAGGTACATCAAAGATGAAAAGGGCCTGAAATCTGAGCCCAGCTACTGCAGCCAATTTTTCTTAGCACTTTCTCACAGGGGAGAGGAGGCAGGAGGAAGAAGTTCTGAGTGCCCTCATGGGGTGGTAGGCAGCGTGCCTCCTGCTACCCCAGAGCGCTGCCTGAGCTAGGGAAGGACAGCGGCGCTCTCATCTCTGCCTCTGGAGTGGCAGGGAAGGCCGCTGTCTCCTGTGCCGCTAGAACCCCAGCACTCATGGACTCCAGCTACCGTGCTGGTAACTCACAACCCAGAGAGGAGCAAGTTCCCCGGGCACCAGGCTGCATTCTTCTCATTTCTGCCCGTTTTTCACATGGTTGGGGGAGGCAGGGTGGCCTGTTTGGGGGGGGCGGGAGGGAGACAGAGATGTCACATCTGGCTTGTCATTCTCCCTCATGTTTCAGGGTGGAGGGACTCTCCCAGTCACCCAACCTGCATTCCCTCGGGACCCTTCCCTCCCATCCAGGCTTACCAGATTGTTTCAGGGCAAGACAGAGAACACCCATCCCAGCTCCTTAAATCTGCTGCTCTTCTTTCCCCTCCGTAACAACAGGACAGGCCACCAGCCCAGCTCTTGTTCCAGAGCCTTCCAGACTCCCTAATATCTGCATTTGCATATGGAATCCAATCTTCCACACCCCCCTCCTTCCCAGACCCGCCCTTTCTGCAAACCCCCTACCTAGGTAAACAGCGAATAGCCCTCATTAACATTTCACAGATGTTGTATTGTGCTTTCTTCCCTTGTATAAAACATGATACAAAAGACAGTCTAAAAAGAAGCAAAATGCGTTTCCTGTGTGTTGTTTACAGCAGGCCTCCTCTAATCTAATCATCTTTCTCCTCTCCCTGCTTCCCACCCAATACTCCCCTCTCCCAGCACGCTGCAACTTTGCAGGCATTTTATTAAAATGAACACGTTGTTCCTGCAGCCCGGCTCCCTCCCTCGCAGGCCTGGCATAAATAATTTATCTGAAAGCTGATTTGGTTGGCTACGCTTCTATAATTGCAGGCCGTCCCCCACAGTTTATTGGTGAGCACTGGGCCCAGCCACTCAGAGACCCGACCCCAGATGGAGAGATTCAAAGGCCCACCGTGGACCCCTTCAAAGCCCAGGGAGGCCCCCTCATTGATGTTGGCTCCCGCCCCACCTCCCTCTGCAGACCGCCCAGCCCCAGCAGCCCTCAATCTGTCAGGAGGCCAGGCCCCCAGGCTCTTGCCCAGCCAAGCATCCTCAGCTGACCGCAGACCATCCTGCATTGTGGACTCCCACGGTCCATGATGCACCCCTGCCTCGGCAGCATCCAGCCTGCTGGGCGCCCTCGGTGGCCAGCACATGCCAGGAGTGAGCCCTGGGGCAGTGGATAGACCTGGAGACACTAAAGAGAAGCAAGAGAAAAACAACCTAGACTTTGAAGTCACGGCCTCAAGTCTTGAGTAGGCCCTGCGTTGCCTGGCGGTGCCCCAGTGTTTCCTACCTGGCTCACAGAGCATCTCCCCTGCAAACCGCCAGCTCTCCCTGCCCCTCCTCACTCAGAGGAGGGCCCTGCTGATGGCGGGGAGCTTGCCCCCAGCCTACAGCCGCTGCGCTGTGACGGCCGGCTGGTGCTCCCGGCTAGCACAGCTCCTCCACTCGCCCACCCAGCCCCATCCATCTCGCGCTTCTCAAGGACGGCACGCCAGCGAGTCTCCCCTCGTTAGCCCGTGTCATCAATTTTCCTCTCTCTCCTTGAATTCCTCTCAGGTGGAAAGATGAACACAGCAACATGGTTAAAGCACAGCCTTGGAGCCACATCGCCGAGGTTCAAATCCTAGCTGGGCCACTAAACTGTCGTGTGACCTTAGGTGAGTTATTTAACCTCTCTGTATCTTGGCTTCCTCATCAGCCAAATTGATGAGAGGAAAAAAAAAAAAAAATAGTAACTACTGCAGTATTGGCACTGGCTTAAGTGAGTTAATATGTGCAAGGTTCTTAGAGCAAGGCTCATCCATAGACAGTGTTCCATAAATGCTTACCACCCATGTTATGTCAAAAATAAAACCGCTCTTTAGCCTACCTCCCCCTCGGGCGGTCACCCCAACTTTCCTGCCATCCATTTCGAAGCAAAACTCTTATAAAGAAGCACCTGCACACACTGCTTCTGCTGCTTTCTCTCTTGAAACCGCTCTGATCAGGCTTCCCATCCCCACCCCACTCGAGAGCAGCTCTCACATTCCAGCAGTCTTTACCTTTGCCCAGCCCGGCTTCACATTCGAGTCCCCTCCATTCAGACCTGCAGCAGTTACCTGACACAGGGAGGCATTCTCCTCCTCAAACATCTAAATGTCAGACGCCACAGAGGCTCAGTGCTGTGACTTCACTGGGTCAGTGTCCAGTGGAAATACAGTGCAAGACACAGATGCGATTTTAAGTTGCCCCAGTAGCTACCCCAAAGGAGTAACAAGGAACAGGCGAGATTAATCGCAATAGCAGATTTCATCTAATGCAATACAGCCAAACTGTCAGTTCAACATGTAAGCATCTAAAAGCTACCAATGGGATAGTTCACATTTTTTGTTCTAAGTCTTCCAAATCGGGTGTGTATGTAACCTTTTCGGCATATCTCTGTTAGGAGCAGCTACATTTCATGGGCTCAACAGCCATCTGTGGCTCGCAGCCACCACACTGGACGGTGCAGCCTTAGGGGGTCTGCTCTATCCTCGTAGCATAAACACCATGAGTACCACCAGGACTCAGGGATTCTTTTCACCAGTCCAGTCCTCTCCCTCAAAGTCCAAATTCTTGGATCCACTCGGGTGCCTCAATGACATTTCAAACACAAAGGATCCCCAAAGAACACTTTGAAAGACTTCAGAACTGCCCCCAACTCTTCTGGTTCTCTCAAAGCCCACATTCCACCCAAATCCTGCGGGCTCCACCTTAAAAACAGCCCCAGAATCGAGCTGTGATGTCGTCTCTCCTTTGTCCTCACTTCTGCCATCATCCTCAGGTTTACTGCGACAGCCTCCAGCCTCATGGCCAGCTTCTCCCTCTGCCTGTGGTCCATCCCCCACCCTGAGCCAGAGGATCATTTGAAAACAGAAGTCAGATGCTGTGCTTCTTCCTCCCAGACCCCCAATGACTCCTTAGCCTTCTCAGACCAAGAACCAAAGCCTCACCTGACTTCCTTCCCTGGCCCTCCTCATTCTTTGGACCCAGGTGAGCCAGACTCACTCCCAACCCAAGGTCATTGCACCTGTCCTTTTATCTGCCTGTAATGCTTTCCTCCCAGACATCCACAGGGCTTCCTCCCTTCCCCGCCATCAGGTCGTTGCTCGAATACCATTTTCTCCCAGTGTCCTTCCCTGTCAACCCGATAGAAAATTGAAAACCCAGCCCCACACAGTACTCCCTTCTCCCCTCCTCTGCTTTCTTTTCCTTCATGCCATTTAGCACAAGCTTATATACTTGGTTGTCTCACCCCCTATTAAAACATGAGCCCGATGCAGGAATAGAGACACAGATGTAGGGAATGGACATGTGGACACAGTGAAGAAAGGGGAGGGTGGGGTGAACTGGGAGAGTGGAATTGACACATATACCATGCCATGTGCAAAATAGACAGCTGGGAGGAAGCTGCTGTATCACACAGCGAGCCAAGCTCGGTGTTCCGTGATGACCGAGAGGGGCGGGACTGAGGGAGGTGGCGAGAGGGAGGCTCAGGGGGAAGGGGACACACGTATACATACAGCTGATTCATGTAGTTGTACAGCAGAAATCAACGCTGTAAAGCAATTATACACCAATAGTAAAATTCTTTTAAAAAATCTAACCATTAAAAAAAAATAGACTGATGCGTGGGTCATATGAAAATAAAAATCAGAGGATATTGGTTTACCTTTGCTAAGCCTCACCCTTCCCCAAATGTTAGCCAACTTCCAGCTGCATGATTTCCTCAAACTTCTGGGACGCAGGCCCCATAATCAACCGATTAAACATGATTGCCAAAATAATAATAATAAATAAGTAAATGAAACATGAGCCCAGTGGAGGCAAGTCTGATTTGTCACTGGTATTTTCTCTCACACCAGAAGAGTCATTAGCACATATGATGTGCTGGGTAAAGTTTGTTGAATAAAGATGTGAATGCTTGGACTAGCAAGGGAAGAGGAAAGAATGATTCAGAGGCCTTTTTCCACTAGAAATAAGATCACAGTTACCTCTGCTCTACCTGTAGGATGCACCCTCCCCTCAAAGGTCTCGAAAGTTCCATCAACATCTTCAGAAAGATAACTGATGACCACTCCCCTTGAGGTGTCAATCTCTGCCCTGCCCAGTCCACTCCACCACATGGTGTAATGGTGATAATTGTAACTGCCAGCACTGAAGGCTAACTGAGAGCTAAGTACTTTCCATGCTTGAACTCAACTGAGTCCTTACAACAAATCTCTGTCATGACCTAGGCCAGTAGCCACGAGAATCCGAACCATTCCCCAGTCCCATCCTCCCCCAGAGAGAGGGGTCTGGAGTCATCGTGGGCTATCAGCCTTCTGCCCAGTCTTTGTCCTGCTCCTGGTTTGCGGCCCTTGGACCAGCCACACAGAGGGAACAATAAATGTTAGTTCTCCTTCTCTTCCCTAGCTCTCCCACAATCCCACCCGGCTCGCCCGGAACCCCACTTAGTCCTTGCTACTCCTAGCCCTTCCCTGGGGAGCAGACGTCCTCCTCCGCCCTCTAGTTGCTGTTTGGAATCTTGTTTGAACTTAAGGCAAGTCCCACCCCTCTCAGTTTTATTTCAGAATTGGGACTTAGTTTCCAGTCTCATGATGTCATGCGTCACACAAAAAGGTGAGCCGCCTACATCTCCCTGCAAGGAAGGACTCTGTCCCAGCTGCTGGGGGTGCAGACCTCAGTTATCAGCCTCCTCAGGGGCTGCCTGAGCTTCAGAGAGCTGCCCCGCCCAGGATCACAACTTTCCCTGGATGCCTTGTCGCAATGACTGAGAAGCGGCGCGGGGGGGCTGGCTGGGCCATTGCAGATGACTCTGTGGGCACCTGAGGTTGATGCCCCATAGCGCAGTCAGGACTGCCACCAAGCCTGCCTCACAGCTCGACCTCTCCCTACCCTGGACCCCTCCTTCGCTCTCGCCCATGGATGCTGATCACAAGCACCTTCTGAAATGCATTCTGCACAGTAAACACCCCTTCTCAGAGACGGCTTCCTGGGAAGCTCAGCCTACATTTCCCACCCCCAACTCCACCTGATCTGACACAATTCTGGACAAAGCTAAAGGGCATCAGGCCTTTCTTTCTGGCCCTAGCACACAGGCCAGCCAGGCCCTGCCACCCACACAGCTGACTCCCAGCTCAGACCCCTTCCTCTTAGGCCTCGGAATCAATTACCAGCAATGACTCTCAACACCTACCACCTTGGCTATCATCTAAAATTCAGGGACCATGATGCCCAAGGCCAAGGATACGGAGGGCCCAGAGGTAAGAGCTCACCTGTCACTCTGCCCCAAGAACAACTGGCCCAAGCCCGGGGCAGACCCCCCTTCCCCCAGCATAGACTGCTCCTGCTGCCATCTCCCTTGACAAAGGGTATCCCCTGACCCACAGAACTGCAGGAGGCCAGACTGCCTCATGGCCAAACAGGACCTGGAGTCTGTGATGAATTTACATTTCTAATAAGTGCTTCTCTGCTGCTGGAGGAGAGGCTTACCCTGGGATTGCCAGTAAAAGGGTCTGCTAAGACCAATCTGAGTGAGTAATTGCGTCTGGGAGTCTGTCCAGTCTTCTAGATTTTCTCAGGAGACAGCACAAGTCTGTGCTGAAGAAAGAAAGAAAGACCGAAGTTAGGGCTCTTTCTGGACAGGACAAAGGGCCACTTTCAGCAGACCAGCAGTCCACAGAAAAGACTTCCACCAAGACCGAAGGGCCACAGCCTAGGGGCAACGGGCAGCTGGCCAGGGAGGCCGCGGTGAGTCAACTCGCATGAATTCATGGTCATCTACCCTGGGCCAGCAGCTGCTTACTCATGGGGAAGCTGCTAGAAGCAGCAAAGATCAAGGGAGCTTGGCCAAAAGCAAGCAGGAGGCTGAGGTTCCGGAAACCAAGGCCGGTTCCCAGAGCACAATCTAGAAAACACAAAGAGCAAGAGAGCTGGGGCTAGGTCACAATGCTGAAAGCCCAGGTCCCTGGGGACCCTGCGCCCAGTGATATGAGGTCCCTGTCACTCAGGACCAGGAATAACACAAGCCCTGGATATCCCCAAACAGGCCAAATCCTCTGGGCTCTGGAAATCAAATGAGGAGTGACACAGAGTCCCCAGAAGCACAGCGGTATCCTTAGGGACCTCCATTCAGCCTTTTCCTCTCATCCATCCTCTACACACAGTAACTCATTTAAAAATGAAAGCATCTAGTAGACGTCAGGACCCAACAGTTGACTTGATTCATGGGCCAGGAAGCCCTCAAGAGCAAAGAAGTGTCTCCTCCTTTGCAGGAGCAGCCACTAGCAGGGTTTTCTTGCAGTTGAACAAGCATAGCTGAACTTGCGTGCACTTGTTGGTTCCCAAGTTCTCCTGGGACACAAGGTTGAACTGGTGGGTACTCATATATTCTATGTGCAAATGCTGAAATATCACTATTTCAAACAGCTTAATGATCATCGTACATGTGCCCTGAGCAAGGCTGCGTGAATAACTAAAATGTCACATATCTTTGTTTTAGCTGCTATTATATTAACTCTGCAGGTCTCATAAGCATGAGCCACATGCCAATTAGAATCACTGATGGTCAAGTATAAATGTCTTTGTTTCATAAAAGTGAAAGAATGAGTTCATTATTACTTAAACTCTCTCTCGAAGAAATAATCTTTCAAAAAAAGATCCATGAGTAGGAGGGAGGGTTATTAAAGGGGGCCCTCCTTAAAGATTGCTTCCTTGCACTTGAATAGAACAAATCTAAGGGCAGAGTTCCCTAAGTCTGAACCGAAGCCCAAACCCCAGAGAGCCCTGGACATCAGTCTATTTACTCAGGCTGCAGATACAGACACATATCAAGCATGGAAGAGGGAGGAAGGATCTCAAGAGTGATGGTGTATGCTGGGGCTTCTGAGATAAGATGAGGAGGCTTCCAAAGGGAGGAAGCCCAGCTCCAGTCTCCCTGGCACCAAGAACTGGAGAGGTCAACAGTCAAGGGCCCAGGGAGACAGCTGCTCTCTGAAGACCCTTCCCTAACGATCTGTGCCTCAGTTACAAAAAATACAACCACAAATCCTGTGTCAGTAACACAGTTCCAATTCTAGGAAATGTCATTATCTTTCCTCAGTGAAAGTATACATGATGTACACACATGCATGTATACATATAGTAAACATATATGCACACATGTTTATATACATCTGTGTATATACTTGCATATATATATATATATATCCATGTATCGTCTGCTTTCACCAAGGGAAATCTATATACAAACAATATGCATATATACATACACAGATACATACACTTGTATATAGAGACATATAATCACATGCTGTGCTTAGCTGCTCAGTCGTGCCCGATCCTTTACGACCTCCATGGACTGTAACCCGCCAGGCTCCTCTGTCCATGGGGATTCTCCGGGCAAGGATACTGGAGTGGGTTGCCATGCCCTCCTCCAGGGGATCTTCCCAACCCAGGGATCGAACCCAGATCTCCCTCATTGGAGGTGGATTCTTAACCATCTGAGCCACCAGGGAAGCCCATATATGTATGTGTGTGTATTAAATATGATTCGAGTATAGATTTATATCTGTCTTTTCACCAAGTAAGTAAACATGAATTAACCCACTGGGGAACTTCAGTTGTCAGGATCCTTGATCAATTTTTACTTGGGAAACTACTGCTTGTCATTAGGGGGGGAGGTGTTGTCCAGAGCTGAGCAGAGGGCTGATGTGGGTCGTAGGGGCACGGCGGGGATGGATCAAGGCTGCTCTACTTGCCCCAGGACTGTGCTCTGTTGCCAGGTATGTACTGTGGGAGAGGGTGGGGAGAGGAAGGGTGGATCCCAAGACCTGGGTCCCTCAGGGAACTGAAGAGCTCCAGGAAGAGTCTCCGTCCTGAGAATCACTGCCATGTGGCGCCTGCCTTCTAACCCCACCCCCTCACTCACTAGCTGTGTACCTGGGTCTCAGTTTCCCCATCTGTCCATTGAGAACAGTCATACTGACCTCTTGGGGTAAGATCAGGTGAAATTAGTGTGGCAGTGACCGAAGTGCAAGACAGTTAGTGGCGATGACCAGGTGAAGGCTAGAGGAAGATGTTGTCATTAGTTGGTTAACGCAGGACCTACAACTGCAATCTACCCTTGGATTCTCCGACCAGGGATTTTAAGATACCAGGGATTTCCAAGTGGAACAAATATATCATCAGAGGTTCCTCAGTGGTATGAGAATTTTTCGGGTTAATTTGGTATTTTCAAATTTTGAAAACGGAACCATATTAGTAAGATCCTACTGGGGTTGCTGTGGATAATCATGTAACCAAATAAAGCCTCAGGAATTCAGAGCTCGAGTTTACATTTGGGTTTACGATCACGTTTTTATAAAATGAAGGCCAAATAACTTCATGGGCCACTATGCAAACAAAGGTTTAGCGATTGTTCAAATAGAGACAAGTGGAGGGAAGATTGAGTGAGCAAACAGTGGAGGGGACACTGGCAGGCCACGAGCAGTCAGCTCCGTGCAGAAGGGGCAGAATCATAGGCACCGCTTTGCAAGCAGGTGCTTGAGCGAATGCCACCTTGCTTTCTAACAACTTGCAAGACAGCCCTAGAAGTAAGGGTACACAACTGAAACTGTCTTGCTAAATGGGATATAGTTTACATTTTTAAGTGGTTATATTTTTAGGTGCTCTATTACATTAATAGGCCCACAAAAAATCCTAGGTCTGCGATTAAATTCTGTGCTTTGTAAAGTATGAGAAATAATAAGACTGATAAAATTTCTATATTAAAATACTAATAATATTGACAACCACTCTAATGATGGCCCAGCATGTTCAAATATCAAAACAATCTAGTTGATAACAAGCAGAACTTAAAATGAGAACACATCCTTCTATTATTAAACCCAACATTGGTTATTTTACTTCCAGCAAAACATCATCTGTCACATTAAATTAATGCCATTAATTTGAATTTTAATAGTTTTGTGGTTCCGTTTGCATTAAATTTGTGATTGTGTTTTGGTTTTATAGCTGGGTAAGAGCTAAAAGCATAAGGAATTTATACTTACTTTTATGTTTGTATATATTTAAGTAACAATATGATCAAAATAATTTTAGTCAACACTGAGGGTCTGTGATCATTTTTTCCCTTTTAAAATGCATCTATTAGTCTTTTTTAAGAATCACTGAGCCTGCACCATCACACACTACTAAATGCACTCTGTGTGTGTGTGTGTGTTAGTCACTCGGTCATGTCCAACTCTTTGTGACCCCATGGACCGTAGCCAGCCAGGCTCCTCTGTCCATGGAGTTCTCCAGGCAAGAATATTATAGTGGGTTGCCATTCCCTTATTCAGAGGATCTTGCCAACCCAGAAACTGAGCCTGGGTCTCCTGCATTGCATTGCAGTTGGATTCTTTACCATCTGAGCCCCCAGGGAAGCCCTGCACTAGAGTGCTTTTATTTAAAAAGTCCTGAGTGAGGTTGGATATGGCCCAATGCATTGTGGAACAGGGGTGTGAGGCAAAAATTCCTCTGGAATTTAGACTTGAGTTTTTCAGAGTGCTAGGCAGCTAGTCCTCATCTCAGATGGCTCAAGGATTGTAATAGACTACTGAAATCTTTCTGGTCTTTTATTGCCGTTCCTTTCTTAAGCAGTTTGGATCAAGTCCATGCAATTTGGTGACAGGCTGTTGAGTGCCCAGAAATTCATAACCTGAATTATATATGAAAACTTTGCATACATGCACTTTGCTGGAGGAGAAGGTCCACAGCACTCACCAGTATCAGGCCCACACCTTCAACCTCCTTGGAGGATGGTGACCAACCCCAAACACAGAGGCCAGTGGCTGGCTGCCCCCATATCTGGCTTTCTTCATTATCCTCCATTCCCCCATGAAAGCTGAAGAAACAGAGGTTTGGAAATGCTGGGTCACTGGCCAGAAGCCTGGCCGGTTCAGTATAGCACAACTGAGAACAGTCAAAGCTGTGGTTTTTCCAGGACAGACGTGAGAGTTGGACCATAAAGAAGACTGAGTGCTAAAGAACTGATATATTTGAACTGTGGTGCTAGAGAAGACTCTTGAGAGTCCCTTGGACTGCAAGGAGATCGACTCAGTCAATTCTAAAGAAAATCAACCCTGAATGTTCACTGGAAGGACTGATGCTGAAACTCCAATACTTTGGCCACCTGATGCTGACTCATTGGAAAAGACCCTGATGCTGGAAAAGACTGAGTGCAGGAGGCGAAGGGGCGACAGAGGATGAGATGGCTGGATGGCATCATTGACTCATTGGAAATGAATCTGAGCAAACTCTAGGAGATAGTGAAGGGCAAGGAAGCCTGACATGCTGCAGCTCATGGGGTCACAAAGAGTCAGACATGACTTAGTGACCGAACAACAGCTTAAGAAGTGTGAACGGGAACTTGCATTCGTGTCTCGGTGACTCCAGAGCCTGGGCTCCTGGCCCGTTGGCTCTACTGCCTCCCTCTTCCCCAGGGGCTGTAGGTGAAAGTAGGTTATAGTAGAAGGAAGCAGAGATTGGGGCCCCTGCGCTCAGGAAGGAGCTAACGTCACACACGTACAGGACTTGCTCATCTATGTAAAGGGTGGAAATAGCAGTCCCTCAACTGAAACCTCACAGCCAGGGGCAGGACAGGGGGTGGCAAATACCCCCAAATTACATAATCCCTCCTCCAGGTTTGTTGACAAGTGCCTACTCGCCGCTGCTTGCCTGGTGGCTCAGTAGGAAAGAATCTGCCTGCCTATGCAGGAGACTGAGTTCGATCCCTGGGTCAGGAAGATCCTCTGGAGAAGGAAATGGCAACCCACTCCAGTATTCTTGACTGGAAAATGTCATGGACAGAGGAGTCTGGCGGGCCATAGTCCATGGGGTCACAAAAGTCATGCGCAATTGAGCAAGAACAACAATCCTCAGCCCAGATACGGCCCGTTTAAACCAAGAAAGGGAGCATGTGTGAGTGTGATTCTGTGTCATGTACGGTACCACGACATGACTGCTCCCCGCACCTCTACAGCTTTTAGCAGGGGCTTCGGAGGACCTCTTGTAGAGACGAGGAGACGTGAGTGAATTCCCCAGTTTGGAGGCCCATGGCTTTGAGGATACCTCGAGCCCACCCCCAGGCACAGATACTTCCAGGAGAATTTATCACACAGCCCCCCAGGTGGAGAGAGAGGGCAGCCCTCTGAGAAGGGACTGAGCCTCTCTTGCAGAGAGTGCTTAGGACAAGAGCTTGTCTGGAGGAGGATAAGGTCAAGGGCAACTCTACAGCCTGCAGGCCCCTCTTGGTTTAGGCAAAGAAAATGTGAGTTTCTCCAGAGCCAAGAGGAAGCCACAAGGTAAGCAGGCTCCAGCACTGTGAGGGGCCACCCTGGATGCAGCAGAGGACCACCTGCACCCTGCAAAATACCCAGCACTGGGGTGCCTGCCTAGATAGACACCTTGAAAGCTAAGAGAGAAATCAGGCCACCCAGGCCATCTGAAGAGCTAGAACCCCCTCTTCTCCATTCTCTGTTCATTTTCCCTGGGCCCTGGCGACACCAGAAGCATAGAGATAGGAGTGGTTTCTCAGAGCTGCTATAACAAAATACCACAAACTAGGTGGCTCAAAAATCCAGAAATCTATTGTCTCACAGCTCTGGAGGTAGAAGGCCAAAATCAAGGCAAGGCTATGCTCCCTCTGATGGCTCAGGGCATGGGGGCAGGGGCGGGGGGCTCCTTCCTTCCCGCTTCCAGCTTCTGGTGATGACTGGCAGTCCTTGGCATTTCTTGTCTTGTAAAAACATCACTCCAGTCACAGGGTCACATTCTCCCTGTGTACCCTCAGGTCCTCGTCCCTCTTTGTGTATGCTTCTGTGTCCAAATTGTCCCGTTTTATAAGGAAACCAGTCACACTGGATTAAGGCCCATCCTAATGACCTCATTTTACCTTGATTATCTCTGTAAAGACTCCGTCTTCACATAAGGTCACACTCTGAGGAAGCGGGTGTTAGGGCTTCAACTTATTCTTCGGTTGGGGGGTGGGAGGGCTGGGGAGGGGGCCACAGCAAATGAGGAAGAGGAGAGAAAGAACCCAAAACCCATCCCCGGGCCACTGCAGGGCTCTATCTGTCCACATGGTCATGCCTGAGCTGCAGGGAGGGAGAAACTATGAGCTGGGTGGAGAGGGAGGCTGTGCACGGGCTGGGCTGGGCCTTTTTAAATATGTGAGAGTAAAATGTGTTCTGTGCCTGAAAATGATTGGGATTCTCTCGCATATGCCTGCCATATTGTCAAGGGGATGGAAAAAAGATCCAGCCTGGCATGCTGGAAAGCACTGACGGGAGAAAAATAACGCCATTTCCTGTTCGCACCCCATCGAGTTCAGCCCATTCAATATATGGTTATATATACAAGAGGCAACTAGGGACCAAAGCAGCGCAATATCACATCAAGTGAATTAAATCAAGTGTGGATTTTAAAAAAAGGCACAGAAAGTACTAAGATATGGAGGAAAGACTCAGTGTGGGTCTCTGCAAGAGACGGGTCTGGATGGTCCTTCAATGATGGGACAGAGAGACAGGTGAGGGCAGGACCTGCGTGAGCAGAAGCCCAGGAGCCAGCCTCTGTGCCAGAGATGGAGGTGGTCTGGCCATCCCAGGAGGCCCACGGCCCTCTTAAAGAACTTTTATGTCCCCCATCCTGGGTGGCGGATGCAGATTTTATGTGTCTGCAGGAGGCTAAAACTGTCTTCAAACACAAAATTATAATGATCAGATGTCTGTCTCGAGGATGGGAGCATTTCCTTGAGCTGAAAGAGGGCGCAGACACTGCCAGAAGCGGATTATAAATAACCCACTACCACCCCATTCCTTTCTATTGCCGAGGCTCCCAGCCCCGAGTCTCATTCTCCCACTTGGCAAGAGCCCAGATTGGTTTTAATTAACAGTTTTGCTTTCTCAGCTGCATCCAGGTTTTTTCGGATCGAAAAGATGTGCTTCTGCTTCCTCTTGTCTCCTGGCTTTCGAGCAAAAGCAGAGGCTCTTTGGAGTCTGAGGATGTCAGAGAGAATAGAAGGAGTATTTAGAGGCAGCTGCCCTACAAAGCGGAGGTCCAGAGCCTGAGGTTTTGCAGAGAGGTTCTTGGCCAGGCGTTCACCTTCATATCTGAACCCGTTGAGTCACAGGAAATCAGTAGCAAGGTGCCTCTAAATGGATGCCCCACACTTAAGTCTCCAAATTCCGCTGTGATCAGACCCAAGCTGGAAGAACTGATCTAGCCCCTTTTCCAACCCAATGCATCTGTTCTCCATTTTAGGCCTGCTAGGCAGCTTCAGCCAGATGGGCTGTGTCTTGTTCACACTCACTGCCCCTGAAGGCCCCGCCCTCCACAGTTGGTACAGGCTTTTTGCAAGACCTTCTCCCACTCAGGTCCCCACTTCCAAGAATAAGCCTCCCTCAAGCCCAGGATTCACACAGCCAAGGAGCTGCCTCCCTGGATCCAAGACCCCATCTCCCATGCAAACCCAGCATCTTTATCTGTTGTCCTTTGGAGGGGTTCTTTTCTATCAGCCATCAGAGCCTTGTTTCTCAAAAGGGGTACTGCTGCAGACCCGAAATGCCCTTTGCACTGCAGAGGGGAGGAGGTGGTCGGGAGGAAATTATGTGGAGAGCCCAGATTCTACAGCCCCCTAGGGAGAGTAAGCAAATACAAAGCATATTGAAAACTCTGAAGGTCCTTGCATAGGAAACACACTGAACCCCATTTGAGTCTGTATTTCCCAGGCTCTTTGACCATGGAAACCTCTGTTCCCATAACATGTACTAATGGCCCCCAGGCATGGCATGTGGTATGTCAGAGACTCAACTTTTGGAACAGCCCCATGAGGGTCTGTGGGGCAGCATAGCCCACCCTTCCTTAGCGGGACTGTGAGGAGGGGACAGGGGTGAATCACACCTGTGTTTGACTGGCCTCTCCCCTGACACTGTGCCTTGCACCCATGAGGCAGGCAGATGCAGGGAGATGTTAGCTTGGGGGGCAAGGTGGAAAGCAGGCCTGGGCTCCCCCTCTGCCTTCTAAGCCCACTCCCCAGTACCTCGTCACGGGTCCCCATCCCTTCTCCACAATCAGAAGGACACTGAACTTCACCAGGTGGTGGTCAGTTTTAGTAACCACAGAAAATTTCCCAGATGATGAGGCTGCAGATGAAATTAAAAGATGCTTGCCATGAAATTAAAAGATGCTTGCTCCTTGGAAGAAAAGCTAAGACAAACGTAGACAGTGTATTAAACAGTAGAGACATCCAGTTTCTACTGGACCATTGTTTGCCAACAAAGGTCCAGTAGTATAGTCAAAGCTATGGTTTTTCCATCAGTCATGTATGGTTGTGAGAGCTGGACAATAAAAAAGGCTGAGCACTGAAGAATTGATGCCTTCGAACTGTAGTGCTGGATAAGACTCTTGAGAGTCCCTTGGACAGCAAGGAGATCAAACCAGTCAGTCCTAAAGGAAATCAACCCTGAATATTCACTGGAAGGACTGATGGTGGAGCTGAAGCACCAATACTTTGGCCCCCATCTCATTGGAAAAGACCCTGATGCTGGGAAAGATTGAAAGCAGGAGGAGAAGGGGGTGACAGAGGATGAGATGCTTGGGTGGCATCACTGACCAATGGACATGAGTTTGAACAAAGTCTGGGAGATAGTGAAGGACAGAGAAGCCTGGAGTGCTGTAGCCCATGGGGTCGCAGAGTCAGACATGACTTAGCGACTGAACAGCGATAGTGGGGAAACCATGGGCACTGGGGCCAAACAGACCCGGTCCTGCTCTTTGTACATGGGCAGGTTACTTCACCCCTCTGGGCCTCAGTTTCCTGATCTGTGAAAGAACCATTGTGACACCAGCTGCACGAGGTCAGCATGAGGTCTACTAAGATACTCTGAGGTGGGCACACACCCCAGCTCTGACACAGGTTGGGGGTGGGGCCCACAACATGCTGTGATTCTGGATCCTGTCTGGGGCCAGGTTTCCATGTGCTGACACCCATGGTGTACATGCGGGTCTTCAGTGCTCCCCTTAGAGTCTCACTTAAATCAGTAACAGATTTGGTGACTTGGGGCCCTGTAGCAGAGAAGGCAATGGCACCCCACTCCAGTGCTCTTGCCTGGAAAATCCCATGGACCTCTCGAGGAGCCTGGTGGGCTGCAGAGCATGGGGTCGCTATGAGTGGGACACGACTGAGCGACTTCACTTTCACTTTTCACTTTCATGCATTGGAGAAGGAAATGGCAACCCACTCCAGTGTTCTTGCCTGGAGAATCCCAGGGACGAGGGAGCCTGGTGGGCTGCCGTCTGTGGGGTCGCACAGAGTCAGACATGACTGAAGCGACTTAGCAGCAGCAGCAGGGCCTGGTGACTTTCTGTGGCACTCCTTCTGTGTGCCAGGCTTGCTGGAAAGGGACGGATCAGAGTTGCCATGGGAGCATGTTGGAGCACTGGCTGAGCAGGACGTGGCCCCGGGATGGAGATCTGGAGATGTTGGTTCTGCAGGT
This sequence comes from Cephalophus harveyi, assembly GCA_006410635.1. NCBI lineage: Eukaryota > Metazoa > Chordata > Mammalia > Artiodactyla > Bovidae > Cephalophus > Cephalophus harveyi. The sequence continues at coordinate 475,996 of SJYT01043615.1, forward strand.
CTGTCTCCACGGGCCTGGCATGGTTCCTTCCTCAAACCTCTGCCTCTGCCTATATACGCAGTGGTCTCCAGCTAGAAGGTTTTTGCCTAAGTCCTGGAGGTCTAACTGCCTCTGGGAGAGGAGGGAGCTGAAACCGAGAGACTGGACAGCTCTTTCTAGTGTTGAACCCAGAGAGCCATCCCACTGGGAAGCCAGCAGGGCTGATGGTCTCTGATAAAGGCTATGGGGGAGGATACACAGTGAGTTTCTAGCTCCTCTGTCTGGGTCTCCCTGGACACAGAGGGGAAGGGGGGCTGAGGAGTGACATCAAGAGTCATCACTGGGTCCCAGACAGATGAGCCCGGCACACTCCCACCCCCACCAGGAAGGCGGCAAAATTCCCACAGAGACTCATGGGGTCAAGAAGACGAAAGCCTGGGCTCCAGGGCCCAGGAAGAACTGGGGGGGAGGAAAGGTCTGGAAAATGTGGCTGTGAGGATATGTCTAGGCAGATGGGGCCTCAAGCAGCTTCACAGGTTTTCACGCCCCAGTGGATATCAGAAGCAGCACATTGGTAGTGTGAGTGCCCGAGCCTGGTCGGGAAGTGGCTGAGGACACTGCCAGGCTGCAGGCGGCTTACAGGCCGTCCCGCCACATCTCATTGCCACCCACGGGGAGCACAGCTGAGGCCCTGTGGCCTGAAGGACATATCCAGGAAGCCAGATGTCCCACCCAGCGCGTCACCTGCGTAAGGACCGCAAATGCACAGGGCCCTACGTGTACCCCCTTGATGGAATGAGAATCAGAAATAGAAACGCACTGGTTACGGGAAATTCCATCTCTGGCACACCTGAGCATCTGACTGAGGTTCCCAGCCCACTGACCCTCACTCCAGTTTCAGGACCATCCCCCCACGGCTGTCAGAGACACACAGATCCAGAAGGGCACATGCTGGGGATGAGCTGGGAAGCTGGAGCACTCCCTCCATCACCGTCTACCTCCTGGGGACCTAGAGGAGAGCAGCACCCGGTGTCTCAGGGCACTGCAATCTCACCCCACCTCCCACCGCCCTGAGCTGGGGACTCTGTCCCCAGTGGGTCCCACGCGCTGTGGATGAAGCAAGATGCAGTGTGATGCCAAGTCCTTAGTGCTGTGCCTGGTGCAGGTGAAGTGACCCTTGGCGAGTGATGCCTACTCCTCACGGTCACAGAAAGAACCCCTGTGCCTCTCCGTCTCCTGGGCATTTTGCCCCCCTCCTCGCCTCACCCCATCATCCAGAATGGGCCACCACTAGTCAGTTCAACCTGTGCTTGGCAGGTGATTGCTAACACTTCTCTCCCAGCTGACATTTTCTAATGAGGACAAGTCACAGCCACCGCAGCCCCCGTCCACAGCAAGGAGGGAGAGGGGACCCGAGTGGATGTGGAAGTGAGCCCCAGTTGGCCCATTTGGGGCAGAACCAGCTGCCTCTGGTCCCAGAGTCAGCTGCTGGAGGGTAGGACCTAGAAGGACCCTGGATGGATGGGCACTCACACTGGTTCTACTGACATGAAGGCTGTGGAAGGAGGTGGGCGTGCCCTGGCGACACTGAGAGCAAAAGCAGAGGCCAGGCTAGAAGCCAGAGCTGCCAGCCCAGTCCCCCGCCTCTCACCCAGGCTCACGGAGGAGGGGGGGGAAGGACTGCCGACACCTCACCTCTAATGACGGTATCGCTCACTTCCTTGGATCCAGTCCCAAAGGGGTGGACTTGGGAAGTCAGGAGGCAGCAAAGCAGCCAGATAATCCCCCCGCCTGCTCTCCAGAAATCAGCACAGAGCTAATGAGCTTGATGCTGCCTCCTCCTGCACACCCTGCAGAGCTACAGCCCAGACCCTGCCGCAGCCTGGCAGCCCGTAGGCCCTGGCGGCCGGCCCCAGGAGGCCCCAGCAGGTGGGCAGGTGGGAGGGACACGGTCCCCTCCTGGTCTGCAGGTCATGAAAGTCCCCTGGGAGGGATGTCACCTGTTTTCATGGACACTGCCCACCAGCCTGCCAGGCACAGAAGGGCTAAAAGGGAAGGAGAGGGGGGCCTGCTTGCGTGACCCCACCAGGAGCCCCTGTTTCTGAAGCTGATGCATCTCGGCCACCCCGTTTCCAGTTCTTCTCTTTGCTTTCCCATCATCTGTCCAGGCACAGTTCTAACCATCTGACTGCCTCAGTGTCCTGCAGCCAGCTACACTCCGGGCCACAGTACCTCGTGCCTGTGGGCGAGAGCCCACCTCATCCTCCACCCTACTCATCCTGTCCCGCACACACCTGTCTTCACTAGGTGGCCGGAAGTCTGACATCCAGGTGATGTCTTCCCCTGCACGATCACGGAGCCCTAGCCACCCACCTCTGTGGCGGTGCTGGAGCCCAGACCAGCTTATTCCAGATCTAAGGGCAGGTATGTTCTCCTCCAACCCACTGCTCCTCTCTCCACCCCTCACAGGTGTTACTAACCTGGTTTTAGTGTATCAGGCTCATGGTTCTGGCCTTTGTCTCCTCCCTCTAACAGTTTTGCTGCCCGTGATAGATCATGCTCAGGCTTCCTGTGAGCTTGAGGATGCAGTCAAAGGTAGGAGGCAGAAGAATACATCTACAGACCAGCAAGGCATTGCCGTACAGGGGACAGGTAGACCGTGGACCACTGACATCAGCCTAAGGCCTAAATGACAGTGACACAAAAGGGGGCACCAACAACAGGGGGAAGGAGTCGAGTACAACCAGACCCAACAACCCAGTTACAGCTCCCAGTTTCATACTGAGACAGAAGCCAGAAACGAAGGAGCACCGAGGTCCTGGGATGCTGGACGCATTCCGTTTCTGGATCTCAGGACTGGTTACATGGATGCATTCACTCTGAGATCCCATAGAGGTGGACACTGGCTATTCATGACCTTTTCTGGAAGTATTTTGTACTTGAGTAGTGAGTCTATAGAAAAGGCAGTGAGCTTGCAGCTCTGGGCTCCTCAGGCCTGGCAGATTCCCCCAGGACGTGCTGAGTCATGTGTTTCGGGCACACTTCCAAAGTGAGGACACACAGGGACCCATGCTCACCCCTGCATCCTGCTCTGGGTCCAGCCTCGGCACTGCTCACTTCCTGTTCAGCAGCAAACCCAGGTGAGAGCATCCACAGACAGGATCCAAGCGATTCTCACTAATCCTTTCGTCTAGACCCGGCAGTTGGGCTTAATCCACCAAAAGACCAACCTCAAAATCTCCAAGGCAGGACTACTTCCTGCATAGGAGGACAAAAGTCATGCCACACAGCTCCCCTCTAGCCATCAAACCAATCAACCATATTAATCTCCCAGTATCTTGTGCCCAGGTGGCTCAGAGGTAAAGAACCCGCCTGCCAATGCAGGAGATGCAGGTTCAATCCCTGGGTTGGGAAGATGCCCTGGAGAAGGAAATGGCAACCCACTCCAGTATTCCTGCCTGGAGAATCCCATGGACAGAGAGACTGGTGCGCTACAGTCCATGGGGTCACAAAGAGTTGGACGTGACTGAGTGACTAAACACCACCGCCGCCACCACCAACTCATGTCCACTCTTGAATAAAATGCAATTTGTCCAAATTCCTTCCCTTTTACTGGTGGGGAAACTGAGGTCCAAAGAAGGAGGAAGGAGCTTGCCCAAGGTCATCCTGTAACTCCCCTGCAGCCACGCCCAGGTTCCTCCTCAAGGGCTCAGACTGGGTCTTTCCCCTGCGGCCCACACATGCCCCACACATGAGTGCCCTTCAGTGGTTGGGAGCAGGATTATTTACAGGCTTCCTTCTTTTAAAAGAAGACTTCTTAGAGGACAAGGCTTAAGCTACATGGCAATCCTCCCCGGTGGATTCTGAGCATCCTGGAGATAGTGGTGGGGAAAGGGCATTTCTGGGGCACCCAAGGGGCCCACAGCAGGGAAGCAGCCTTCATCCCTCTCTGCAAGGGGCAGGCACAGACGTCATCAGCCTCAGACTATGATTTGCAAGGTTGTTCAACGCTGTGTGCTGCCGCCAGAGAGAAGGAAGGGCAATCCCTCTCTGCCCTGTGCTCCAGCCCTGGAAAGGATGCTTTTGCAGCAGCCACCCAAGGGGCCAGTCAGTGAGATTCTCGGGATAAATGCAGCTGGACTGGAAGTGGTTAAGGGGAAGAAAAGGGGAGAAACTTTGCTTGCTGCCCTTCCAAAGCAAATGAGACCCAATGTCCTCCCTCCTCTGCTTCTCCATTCTCACTTCTGCCCATCCACTCACCTCTCACCCACCCTGGGCTCCATCCTTCAGGCCACACTCGTGCATTATTCATTCAGTCAGTCAGTCACTGGCTCACGCCTCCTTCGTTTCTCCTTTCACTCGATTGCCTCTCTCCTCATTCTCCCGTCCCTTCAATCACGCCACTGACCCATCTCTTCTTTCCATCCCTCTTCTTCATGTCCTATGACGGGCATTGCCACATTCAGATACACCCAGCTCTCCCCTTTCCAGAGTGTGGTTCCCTGCCTGGCTCCCTCCTAGACACCGATGTTTGAGAAAAAGCTGTGGACTCACTATCAACCTGGCCAGCTGCTGCATCACAGTCCTGTGACCTTGAGAAAGTCACCCCACTTATTTGAATCTCTATTTCTCCATCTCTAAGGTGAAAATACAGACACTAACCAACTCACAGAGTGGCTGTGAGCAAGATAAACAGTATATAGGATCCTGTGTTGGTCTGCATTTAGGTATGCATGTCCATAGTCACAGGAAATGGTCTGGAAGAATATATACCTCAGCACGAACATTGGCTGTCTCTGGGCAGGTGAGATTTATGGGGATCATTTCTGTCTTTGTTTTCCTTAGCTGAGGTTTCGGTATATATCTTTTAAATAATAAGCATGAACTGCTTTCATAATGAGAAAAATATAAAAGAAATATATTTCAGGAGGGAAGATGAGTAAGTGAACGTGCCTGGTGTGCAGCAGGTTACCTGCCTGCAGGAAGGCTGTGGACTCATCTCCTGTCTTTGTGCATCCTCAGCTCCTCCCCCAGTGGCTGGTACCTGGAGGGTACCGATGGGCACATCAGACCTGGCTCGCTCACTTAGAAGATGGGGAGTCTGCGATCCACTGAGGGACAGGATCTGCCCAAAGCCCCACGTGAAGTGATTCTCTGTGGAGGAGCTGAACCCTAGACCTTAAGTCCCCCAGCCAGGCTCTTCGCCCACCGACAGAGACCAGGCAGAGTGGGGTGCCTGATGGAATCCCACCAGCTCCTCTCTTCCCATGCCACCTGCTCTCCGGGTGGGTCCTGGCCCAGATTGGTACTGGCTCTAGAATGACTGCAGCCCATGTCCTGAATCTGACCCACCAGCGTGTCGGAGCACATCCAGGAGGGCAAAACCCCTGAGCCATGCTGGGGCTCCTGTCAGGACTGAAGATCCCAGAGGAGGCAAAGCCATCACATCGCAGGGCAGAACAAAAGGGAATCCAGCTCAGAGACCCAGCACCGCCTGGTCCTGCCTCCACGGCTCCCTCCCCTTCCCGCCTCCTCTTCGTCCTTCTCTTTTTCTTCTTCCTCATTGTTAGATTAACATCAGGAAGACCCATTTAAAAATAAAGGCCGGTTTCACAAAGTTCACATAAAGACCCACACTTGAAAGTGTTTGTCGCTCAGCCGTGTCCGATTCTTTGAGATTCCCTGGACTGTAGCCCACCAGGCTTCACTGTCCATGGAATTCTCCAGGCAAGAACACTGGAGTGAGTTGCTACTCCCTTCTCCAGGGGATCTTCCCAACCTAGGAACAGAACCCAGGTCTCCTGCATTATAGGCAGATTCTTTACCATCTGAGCCACCAGGGAAGCCCTTGAAAGTAACACTAACTTTTCAAGGGCAGCAGAGCAGCTCTCTTCCATGACCCTGAAACAGACGTGGCTAGGGGTCCTCGCCCTGTGTTTCCAATTCCCCTTTCATGATAAAATCCTAGTTAAAACATCAAGGATTCCCAGCATTCAGGAGACTAAGACTTGTTTGGATCCTCTACTTTCTCAACCCTAAGGAAACAGAGCCATTTTAATATCAAGACCCCTCCAACCATCTACCCCAATGGCTAGGATGGGGTGGAGAACACTGGAGCTGCTGGGGAGGGGTTCTCTAATATCAGGGTCTTGTTGAGGGAGAGAAAGCCCATGTAAGTGGACACTAAGCATTCAAGACCATCTCCCAGTAATCCAGCATTCTAATACTGCACACCATGAGTGTAGTTGGACCAAATCCTGGCATCCAAAGGTAGAGGGAGCACCAGAGTCCACCCTATGGCACCTATGTGCCCTCTGTACCCCTTCAAGCAGCTTCAACCCGCCCGGAGTCCAGCACTGGAGAGCACCGGGACCCACAGCCTGCAGAGAGAACCGGGAAGGGCTCCACGTGAGGGCAGATGTCTCTTAAGCAGGGCGTGTTTTACCGAGAGCCCTTCTCTTTTTTGACAAAGACCAAATATATATTTATTTTAAATTATAATATCACATAGATCAAATGTATAAAAATATAATGAAAATGTTAAAGGTGATCCAACATGTAGGGAAAAAACAGTGCATAAGCCAACGCCACACTCACATCAAAGAAAACCACCCCCTTGGTCACTTGTGGGTGGTTTGTATCTTTCCCTCTGAATTCTGAGAGCCCTTCTCTTTATGAAAGAGACTAAGAGCAAGGAAAGGAGGGACAGAGGGAGGGGGGCAGCAGGGAAGGAAGGAAGGCAGTAGCAAGGAAAAGAGCATGAGCTCAAGTGAGAAGACTGTAAGGACTGATTGTGTCCCCCCTTACGTTTAGTTTTCTTGCCTGGAGAATCCCCATGGACAGAGGAGCCTGGAGGGCCACAGTCCTTGGGGTCACAAAGAGTCGGTCACAGCTGAGCACATATATATTACATTTAGAGTTGAAGTCCTAATCCCCAATACTTCATAAGGGACCATGTTTGCAGATGGATCTTTAAAGAGGTAAATTAGCTAAAATGTGGGCATCAGGGTGGGCCCCAGTCCTAACCAGAATAACTGATGTCCTTATAAGAAGGGATGACTAGGGCACAGAGGCCCCAGGGGAGGCCACATGAGGACGCAGGGAGGGGAAGGCAGCCGTCTGCAAGCCAGGGAGAGAGGCTTTGGAAGGAGCCCACTGTGCCAACACCTTGAGCTCAGGCTCCCGGCCTCCCAAAGCGGGAGGAAAGAGATCCCTGTCACTTAAGCCACCCAGTCAGCGGCATCTGCGCTGTGTGTTGTGGCCATTCTAGCAACTACTGCAGGATCTGAAGGCCACTCTCACTCACCCAGGGACATACCGTGATTTTATGATAACTTGTTTCTCTTTGTAGGCCCCTTCCTATGGAAATATACATCTCTATATTTATATATATAATAAATGTATTAATCTTAATTATATTTGTTATCGTTGTTTAGTTGCTAAGTCACATCTGACTCTTGCAACCCCATGGAGCCATTCCCTTCTCCAGGGGATCTTACCAACCCAGGGATTGAAACGTGTTGCCTGCAATGGCAGGCAGATTCTTTACCACTGAGCCACAAGGGAAGCCCATTAATTACATACACTTGCATGTAATTAGTATTAATATATTAATAATAGATGTTGATATTATACTATTTTACAATGCACTGATACAAAGATATCATATATTAACATGATATACTAAAAGATTTTCTTCAACTTAAAAGTTTTTCTTTTCTTCTGATTTTAAAAGAAATTCGAGCATTTGTATGAGTGCATGAGAGTACAGTGGGTCCCAAGCACTGTGCCCACCATACCTGTTCGGGCAGTGATCCTGCACAGCCCTCTCTGAAGTGCCCAGTGCTAAACCCATACCAACGGCCAGGCTGAGACCCAGCTCGGGCAGCTAGGAGGAGCGAAAGCTGAGCTCTTGTGCAAAGGTGCCTTGCCCAGGGTGGGTGGCTGAAGCGGCCCTGCACTTCGCAGAGCAAACAGAACACACTGCCCCTCCCAGGCGGGCTGCCTGCCTCCCAGTTCCTCAACAACGACCCAACCCAGAGGTGGAGAAGCATGCTTTGTATGGCTCCTGGCCGCATCGCTGACTATTTCCAGGACGTTTTCTCCTGGGTCTCAGCAGGCAAAGCCAGCAGGGAGAATGAACCACAGCCCCTGGGCAGGCTGTTCCGCACTCCCCCGCCGTGACTCAGCCCCTTCCGCTCTGGTCTGGTTCTCTCTCCAGGGATCCCAGAGCAGTGCGGGGAGGAGAGGCCCCAGTCCCCTCCTCTGCAGAATGCAGGGCTGGAAAACATCAGCACTTTTAGACTTTTTTTTTCCTGCCACAAAGCCTTTCTCCCAGTGAACTCCTACATGGGAACCCAGTGGACCAAAAAGCTAAATAGAGAGCTGTTTGGCTTGAATCAGGGGCACACTCCCTAGGGGCTCCCTCAGGACCCCAAAGGTCCCAGGGGATGCTTTTCAAAAACCACTACACTGGATCATCTCTGGGCCCCAGAGTGGGGAGGGAATGGCCTGAGCCCCACACCTAGTGGTCAGCAGAGTCCTCCTACTGCTGGGCCAGGGGCGCCAGGGCGGCAGCAGGAGTGGGAACAGGCAGCCAGGGTGAGTTAACGGGGCTGGGGCCCCGGGCTGAGCAGGGGGAGTGAGAGCGGGACTGGGACCTTGTTGTGGCGGGGAGGGGCAGAGGATCTGACTGTGTACACAGCAATCAAGGACGTGGAGCAGTCACAGCCCTGTGATCAAGGGTACAGGGGTCACGGGACAGCAATCATGGCCCAGGGGTCACACACACAGTGCCAACAGACTCCGTGGTCACAGGCACCGTCTTCGCGCACACAGCAGTCACAGACACAGGCAGCACGCCTACAGAGGTCGGGGGCACAGGGGTCCAGCGAATGGCGGTCGTGGACACGGCACTCAGACACCAGCAGCCATGCACAGCCCACGGGGGCATTTCTGCTGAATACATTAGCAGACTGGCGGCGAGTCCCCACCCCTCCTTGGGAGCTTCCTGGCAAACTAATCCCCGCATAGCTAGGACGTGAAATCACTGCTTCTTCGGCCTGTGGGCTGCCCAGGTACATCTGGCTTCATTTAGTCTCCCTCATTGAACAGAAAACACATGTGGCTCCTGGCTGCCTCTCAGGTGGGAGTCTGTGTGTAAGGGCTTCCGGGGTGGGCGGGGCTGTGAGGCTACGAGGAGGGGTCTAAGGCATTCCTTTGAAAAGTGTGTTTCTTGGCACACAAGTGTCCTACAGACGGAAATTAGTTATATGGGGAGAAAGTGTCCTCGGTCAAGTAAAGCTGGCAAACTCTATGCTGAACAAAAGTAAGCAGAGAATCGTGGGATTTATCAGACACTTTGATAAGTGACCCCAAGCAGAGGGGAGAAAGGACAGTGGTTTCCAAGCATCTTCCACTGGGGTATCAGGAAGGAAGCTTTCTGGCTGCAGGTGATCGGAAATCCAGTTGTAAACAGGTTAAGCTCTCTAGGAAAGTAAGCGCTCATGCACTCGGCTACCCAGAAGTGGGAGCCAAGCAATGTCCCAAAGCCAGAGCCCCTCCATCTTCCCCCTCCGCCATCCTCAGAGTGTTTTCCTTGGGGTAGCTCCCCTCACAGGACCAAGAGGACAGCTGCAAGTCCAGAACTCCCAGGGGGCAGACACTACACCCGCCAGCAGCGGAGGGAGACGTTTCCTTCCCAAGTGTGTTTATGAGAAAGGTAAGCCTTTCCCCAGAGAAGGCAATGGCACCCCACTCCAGTACTCTTGCCTGGAAAATCCCATAGACAGAGGAGCCTGGTAGGCTGCAGTCCATGGGGTCGCTAAGAGTCAGACATGACTGACTGTTTTCACTTTCACTTTTTACTTTCATGCATTGGAGAAGGCAATGGCACCCCACTCCAGTACTCTTGCCTGGAGAATCCCAGGGACGGGGGAGCTTGGTGGGCTGCCGTCTATGGGGTCGCACAGAGTCAGACACGACTGAAGCAACTTAGCAGCAGCAGCAGCAAGCATTTCCCACAACCTGCCAAGACCTTCCTTCTCCTTTCATTGGCCAGAGTCGTGACACGTGCTCCTCAAACCAATGGCTGGTTGCCTTAGAGCCACTGTTCCCAAACTCCGGGCTGCGGCACCGCAGAACACCTTTAAAAAAAATTCAGGGGTGCCGCAGGATATTTTAAATTTTTAAGGGAAACACAGTGATACTGGCTACCACATGAGCTACCAATTCAATTACTTCATAGTTTCCACATGAACACACACTGCATTCCACTGGTGAAGGTACAGCCTTGAGAAGCAATTTTTGGTGGTTGCTATGATAACATTCAAGCCCTGGATGAAAACAACGCAGCATGGGAAAGGAGGGTGGTGATATCCAAGCCAGATGCAAAGTCTGAGACATTGTGCAGCGCCCAACATGTGCACCTATCCCCCCAGCACCTAACTGTGGTCATTTAAAAATAGATTTACATGATTAATTTTTCTTTTCATGCATGTATATTGGTTTTGGTGCCTCCCAGATGGTGTATTGGTTAAAAAAAAAAAAATTCCACCTGCCAATGCAGGAAACGCGGGTTTGCTCTCTGGATCGGGAAGATCTCCTGGAGAAGGAAATGGCAACCCACTCCAATATTCTTGCCTGGGAAATCCCATGGACAGAGGAGCCTGCTGGGCTACAGTCCATGGGGGTCGCAAAGAGTCGGACACGACTGAGCAACTAAGCACACACAGATTGTTTGTGCGTTTGGCTAATCTCTTCCAGCATAAATATAATATTAAGTTGTTTGAGCCAAGCTAAGCAGGGACACTGTGAAAAAGAAAATCACCAAGACAAAGGGTATGTGAACAAAGTGTGCAAACTTGTAGCTTAGACTTATTATGGCTTACTCCTTGTGACAGAGGCTGGGGCTTGAACCTGCCCCATCTGAAACCCGTAAAAGGTTTATATTTGTGCAAACCCTGATAAGGCCTTCCCAAGTGGGTCACTGGTAAAGAGTCCACCTGCCAAGCAGGAGATACAGGTTCAATCCCTGTGTCAAGAAGATCCCCTAGGGAAGGAAATGGCAATCTGCTCCTGTATTCTTGCCTGGGAAATCCCACAGACAGGAACCTGGCAGACTACAGTCCATAGGGTTACAAAGAGCTGGACACAACTTAGGGACTCCCCAGCAGCAGCAGCAAACCCTGATGAAGAAAGAGGGAGGGGGATGTGTTAGGAAGGCGATCTCAGTGGTTGCTCAGCTAGGTCATGGCTCTTGCCCCATGTAGGGAATGGGTGCTCAGCAGAGCAGACTTTCAGAACTGCTGATCCAAACAAGCAGCTCTCTTCTGTAGGTTTCTCTTTTCCCTTTGCAATGTCACCTCCTGGGACGTGGTGGTCCCCCACCCCCAGCACGCCTGTTGTGTCCAAGGAGCTCCAAGAAAAGCTGCCTGCAACAATCTCCGCCCCTATCCTTGAGCGCCACCAGCTCTGCTCTATCCTCCCTAATCCCTCCCTCCATCCACCAGCAGACTGAGACCTTTCAGGCCCCCAGAAATGCTCAACCAGCTGCTCCCATCTTCCCTCCAGGCCTAGACTGGACCTCTGTGCTCTGAGAGAGGCCACATGCCAGCCTGTGCTGTCAGACTCCTACCTGGGCTTGCCAGGTGTGGGTCACACGTGAAGGCCCTCCCTTAGTGTCCTTGGTGTCAGATCCGACCTGAACACCTTTGAGCACACACTGCTGGCCAGGCCAGCTCAGCCCTCACACCCCGCTACTTCTCCACCCCATGCCTCCCTCCTCCCACAGGACACCAGCTGCTGGCCTCACTCCTGCCTCAGGACCTTGGTGCCTGCAGATTCCAAGGATGCACTGTACACGCCTGCTTCCCACATCCCCAAGGGCTCCTGCCCCAGCCCATGCAGTCCACCGGTGTTGACCCTGCTCTGCTGTACCACGATCTCGACGCGAGCAGGTCCTGTCTATTCCTCTTTTGCTTGTCTTTTGGCTGCCTACTCCACGAGAGAGGGGGCTTCCTGAGGACAGAGGAAGCAGATCCTCAGCCGATCACACCCGCTCCCCTTTCTGGATCAGCACCTGGCACTAGACGACACCTCTCCAACCTGTTCAATGAATGATCGATCAGCACAACAGACCTAGGAGGTGGAAGCCATGCCCCCATTTCACAGATGAGGCAGGTAAAGCCCAGGAAGTAATGACACCTGAGCCATGCCACAACCTAGATAGACAGAGCTGGGTTTCTTCCTCCTCTCCCAGGTGTCCAGGAGAGCCCTGGGAGCCCCCTCTCCAATGGCCAGCTGACCCCAGTGCTCTGGTCAGTTTTAAGGGAAATGCAGAGGGCAGACCAAGGAGGCAAAACCTTCTGGACTCCTCTGGCCATCCCCAGGCCTAGCACTCTCACAGGCAGAGTCCAGGAAACCCACTGGTCAGGCCCGACTCAGCCACTTCCCTTTCTGTAGCCTTGGGCGTAGACACGTACCACCCATCCCCAACACTCAGGGCCTCGGTTTTCCCAGCTTAGAAATAAGGGTGCTAGCTTGACTTAGCACATCACTGGCTTTCCCTCCTAATACCAAATCCCCAAGTTAAAGAGAACACGTGGATTGGCAACAGGAGGAAATAAGAGGAATCTGCTCCCAGAAGCCCCCCAGGGCGGATCCTTCACTCTGCCTGGGATCCAAGAACCAGCCATGCTATGTCCCTACTAGACCTCCTTGAGGACAAATTCACATGAGACCAGCCTCATTTACCAGCAAGGACCTCAAAGCCCAGGGCGGGCCAAGCTCCCCTAAGGTCACTCGGCAGTAGGTGGTCAGCACCCAGGAGCTCTAACTGCCCCCACCCGTGTCTGCTACCAAGCCCTAGGTACCCTGCATCCTACACACCACACTGCCCTCTGAGCTGCTCCGGATGCCAAACTGCTTGATGTATGGACCATTTTCTCTGTAGGTGGTAAGTATCAGACGGAAATGTTTCCCAGCAAGTTATTTCTAGAGCTTCTCGCAAAGGCAGAGCTCTGAAGGGTTGCCTTTAAAAAAAAACAAAGGAAAGAAAAAAAGAAAGAAATACTACTTCCACGAGGGTCTGCGATGATGGAAGAGGACGTGGAGCTCACAGGGCCACGTGTCTCACTTGAACCCAGGGGAGACAGCCAGCCCCTCCCGCAGGTGTCTCTGCCAGTCCCCAGGCCACCAGGCCAGATTGATACAACTTTGGAAACATTTCTGACAATTCAGACGGTTCCCACATCTGCTGCGCTGAGTGATCCAGGCTTCCTCTGGGTGGGGGGATTGCGGAGCTGTGTCTGCTTTTTCTCTCCTTCTCAGACAAGCTCTGCCGGGCTGCGGGGCCTTCAGGGGCTGCTGTAAGCTGATTTCCATATTCACTTTAGGCCCCAGCCAGGTGGACAAAGGCCCAGAGAAGGCCCAGTGGTCAAGGGGCGACTTCTGTGTTTTCAACCAGGACAGCCCACAATGGACACAGCACCAAGTCATCAATCATGTCCGCCATGGGCCCTTTCCCGGCCTGATGAGCCAGCTGGTCACCACTGAGGTTCTTGGGGAAGGAAATCCAGGGTCAGAAGTGAGAGTCTGGGTTTCTAAGGCTGGCTTGATTACCAAGTGCTGTGCGACAAGTTACTTGAACACTCTGTGTCTCCAAGATCACTTCCTAATTTTCCTGGAAAGGAAATAAATGTGCCTTCCTATTCTAAAAAATAGAGTCACTCCACAGTAGTCTGGGATGGGGAAGTGGGGTCAGGGAAATGACACTGACTGTGAGTTTTCTCCTGGACTGGGCAATCCTGGGGCATGGCTGGACTTTAGCATGGGTCTGCCACCAAGGAATGGGGCCCTTTGTCATGTGCCAAGTCCCGGAAGAGAAGCTAGAGACAGGTAAGGGGATGGGGAGAGGCATGTACGGACCCTTCAAAAGGGCCATCAGGGAGCAGGGCGGCAGGATTGGGGCAGGAAGAACGCTGGGCCCGATTTCAAACCCCTAGTGGCCCGTCCCCAAGCAGAGGGGCCCATGGGACAAAGGCAAGATAAAAGTGCCGAAGCGAAAAGGAGACAGATGCTCTGCTCGACGGAAGGCAGACCTTCTCCGCCTGCACAGTGCGGAGCTGGGGGAGTGAACTCGGGGTTTGTGCCCCCACACCACCCCATCCCGCATGTGTGCAGGCAGCAGCTGGACGTGCTAGCACATACGCGGTCCACAACAAATCGTCCAACACGTGGCAGCTGCCGTGGCAGAGGCTGTGGCTGAGGCTGACGCCGCCGTAGGACACTGCAGAGCAGAACAAGTCACGCTGAAGTCTCTCCGAGACCAGAGGCTTCATGTGTGCCTGGTCCGGGCTGACAGGGCCGCATCTCCTCCCCCAGCTGCTAAGCGAGCACTCAGGCCCAGGCAAGCGAGCCACAGATGCTTGGAACTAAACACTCCCACGCCTACCGCTCAGGAGCCCTTGCCAGGCCACATGCCCCACCCAGAGCCTCAGAAGACATTCAGCAACTCCAGTCTGTGCTGCCACTTGGGGTCTACATTCCTGGCTTTGTTAGGAGTGAGAGGGACCCTATGCCTGTCCGGAGAAGCTTCCCTGGCTTGGGGGCATGGACAGTCACAGGTGGGGCGGGGACTCCATCCCACAGGGGCAAGGAGGCAAAGCAGGCGAAGTCAGAGTCAGCAGTGCCCACACCCAGCCTGGTGAACCCTTTGATGCCGTGTGGCGGGGGTGGGCACTGAGGCTAGCAGGCTCCTCACTCCACGTGCCCAGCTGATACACAGAGAAACCACCCCCAAGCCCCAGGCTGTCAGATTCCAAAGCCTTCCACCGGCCAGGCCGCCTCGTGTCAGGGACACAGCCCCACTGACTGTGGGCTGAACAAGGAGAGGAGAGGGAGGAGATGGACATATGCTTCACCCATCACCTGGGGACAGGTAACCCCAGACTTTCTCTACAGGGGACCTCTGAGGACCTCTGAGTCTCCCCTCTGGTCTGAAAAGGGATTCCTTGCCCCGTCTCCTACATGTTCAACGCCCTCCCCCCCCCCACCACCCCACCAAACACACACACACACCATCTCCATGGAGCAGGCTCTTCCCGGGCAGCAGCTTGTCCCACAGAAAGCAAGGATTTGCCTCCTGGTTCTGCCAGTCATTCAAGGTTTACCCAGCCTGACCTCCACCTCAGCCTCCCATTCAAGATACAAAAGCGCAAAAACGCACATGGACAAACTAGAGGCCTTCAGGAGGGTCCAGCCATACCAAGGATCCTCCCAGAACCCAGCACACGTTACATACACAATAAACACACACTCACATGCTCCCAGTCACCTGTCCAGTGACAGGGATGTCACTCCATTTACAGGGCTGCCCTTCCAACTTTTCACCTGATTCTGAAGATAGTGACATCATCTGAGTGTAGAAAGAGGCCCCTCTTTACCATCTTTGGCACGACATACACTCCTTAAAGACAGTCTTTCCCCTTTGCCCCAAGATGGGCCTGCAATGGTGCCAAGATGAAACGGGGCTTGGCTCCCCCTGTAGCCAAGCCCCCACCATTGCCTTAGGCTAAATGCCTCTGGATCCCACCATCCACCTTCACAGCATGTGGTTCTAGGACCTACACCAGCCTGAATACCTTCTTTTGGACTTACTATCACATGCTTCCTCCTCCACCTTGCACCCCAATGTCAGTGAGGCTCTCATCCTTAATCCCCTCCCACCCCATTCTACTCACAGGGCAGGGGTACCCCAAGCAAGACTAGGGAGGTCATCCCAGGGGGAGCTGGGGGCCCCGCTGCAGCCCTAGCTTGCTGTAAAGACGGACTCTGCATCTGCCCTGACAACCTGCACACGCTCCCCAATCTGGAGCCAGGGCCCCCCATCTTCCTGAGAAGTCAGAGATCTGCTGCCTGCCTGCGTGCGTTTCATCAGATTCAGCAAAAGGGACATAAATAAATAAAGGAAACTCTGCTAGACTCCTTCCGCCTAACGATCACCAACATGCAGACGCTTAAAGAGACATTTTTCCAAAGGAACAGTGGGTGAAAACCATCCAGACCGGGGAAGAATTTGCTGTCAGATATTATTGTTGGTTGCATTAAAAAATAAATAAAGCTAAAGCAGGGGCCTGGGGTGGGGCAGACATCACTGAGATTTCCATCAAACCCAGGAGGCTTCCTGCATTTCAACTTTTGTTTATTCGTTTGTTTTTGTCAATACGTGAGGGTCTGAAATTTGTAACACACTCACTAGCAGCTAGAAAAATTCCCCAATCGGAGGGCAGTGTTTGAAAATAGTCTTTTTAATTTCTTTCAGTTGGGCCTCTATCACTGGATCTTTGGTTAATGTGGACTCTTTATTCATGATCTTTCCGCCTCCTCATCTCTGTGCAGCTAATCAGCCGTTGGACATATGGAATTGTTCATGCTCAAAGCGGTTAGCAACGCCCCAGGCCAGACGGGCTTCAGACAAATGTGTCACTCACCTTTTGGGCAGAGCCCCCCAGACCCTGTTAGGCCTTCTTGGGCAGAAGCCCTGCAGCCACAGAGATAACATGCTCAGGCTGTGCCAGGCCAGGAGCGTGTTTTCCCAGGCTGCTTAGGGCAGTGTGTCAGGTGGCTCCCCTGGCTCCCCACTGCATGCTGTGTGGCCACGGCAATCCTCTTTCCCTCTCTGGCCTCCTTCTGCAGCAGTTAAGTGTGGGGTTGGACTAGAATCAGGAAAAATGCTCAGAGAGGCAAACAGTCCAGGACCCCTCTGTAGCAGGACCTCTGAGGGTCGGGGACTCTCCCTATGTGGGCTGTCTCATGTAATGACAGCCCATGGTTTGCTCAGCTCCCCTATTGCATCCGGGTGAGATGAAAACAGGGGTTCCGCTAGAGCAGGTCTGACTCATCAAACACCTAGACTTTTGTCCATAGACTCTGAAGACATCCTTCCTGCCCATTAGGCGGCATTGGACCAACGGCAGAGTCTGCCCTCCTTGGAGATGGGGGGTCCTCGGCTCTCACTGCTCCACCCCTTTACCTTCATGGTGCTGAAGAAGCAACATATGTCTCGAGAGGATCTACCACTCCCTTGCCCAGACCACAGGATTGCCAGACAAAACACAGGGTGCCCAGTGAAGTCTTAATTTCAGACAAGGAACAAATAATAATTTAGTATATGTCTGCCCCAAATATTGCAAGGAACAAACTCATCCTAAATAATTTTTGCTGCTTGTCTGACAGATACATTTACTTGGGAGTCCCATTTTTGTTTTCCGTTTTTCTTTATATTAAATCTGACAACCCCGTGCCAGGACACAGTGTATAAGGCACCGGATCCAGGCCCAGAACTCTGGCCCCACCCCCAGCTCTTACTCCTTCCTAGCACTTCTTATCCCCTCCCTTCCTGTATCCTCTGCCTCCAAAGCTCTGCAGGTCGCTATCATGATGCCTGAGAGTAAGCATCCCCATCCTCCCCAGTCAGTTCTTAAAACTCTGGAACCATACGTGGGTTCTAAACAAATCCAATGGCTCTTTTTCATCTTGAATTAGTGATAGGGGTCCTGCCAGGGCCTAGAACAGGTTCTAGCATGCTGTAAACATCAGAAAAGGTTTATGGAATGAATGAGGTAATGGATGGATAGATGGGCTGAATTGCAGTCCCCTTGACTGGCTCTTGGCAGTGGTATTTTTGGAATCATGCAGGATGCTCACATGAGTAAGTTTTCCCACTAGGAACAGCATCACAGCATACCCCCATCCTGTGACCCTGCTGCCTCCCAGGCCTCAGGACTGGGGCAGCACAGACACGGGCTCTCTTCAAAGAGAGTCTAATCATGGTGAGGGTGGAGAGCTCTACCATGGGTCAATCCTGTACGTAAGCCCTCCGCTCGTCACCCCCACTGCCTCTCCATCCTCGTCCAGGACTCCTTTCAGAGTCCATGAAGCCAGTGAAGCAGAGAAGGAAGGGAGGAGACGGTTGGGAGTGAGCACTGGGCCGTGTCCTAAAGTGCCAGCCAGATGGCCATCTGTGCAGCGTGGCCTCCCCAGGCCTGCAGGGGAAGGAAGTATGAAAGCAGAGCCAGGCAAGGGTGGGGATCCAGCCAAGTGCTGCTCTGCAGGCTCCTCCAAGCACATGCCACTTCCTCGCCCAGCAGACACGCACATGCACGCGTGCGCACACCCCACCCAGTCATCTCCCTGGTTGATCCTGATGGGTCTCGAGGGGGAAGGGAGGCTGCTCTTTCCAACCCACCTGAGATCACAGTCCACCTGCAGAAGCACAGGGAACGCTCAGAGGACTTTCCTAAGCATCTCCTGAGCCTCAGGCACTGCTCACCATGGATGCAGACAGTCAGACGTGGGAAAACAGGCCTCAAAGATAGGATGGTACCATGGGATAGCCTGAGAATGGGAAAGCCTGATTCCTCCTGGAATTATCTGAGCTCCCCAGATAAACCACAACCCTCTTCTCAGGCCTCAGTTGCAGCATCTGTATAATGGAGACCCCCCACCCCCTATGCTGCTCACCTCGTTAAAAAAGAAAGTCCTCATAGACGAGAAAGGACCAGCAGAGCCCACAACCTCTGCTTTCTGCATGTGATTCCAGGACTAAAAGGAGGCTTTTCTGTTTTTGTTGGATGTGCTTTGTCTTCATACAGCCCAGGGTCTGGTGCTTGTGCAGATACTAAGGGCCAGAAGAGCTCAGACAGCGAAGTTGCCAGAGGCTGGTCTCGTGCGGCACGCGGGCCTGTCACCTCCCTCCTTCTGCCCACTGGACTTCTGTTAATGCAGCCCCTGACTCATAGAATGTACTGTCAGCTCCAGCCCTATGCCTGTTTCCCACGCTCTGCGGCCAGCCCTCCAGCCCTGCCCTGGGTGGGCCTGGGGCCGCAAGGTGCCCTGTTCCCAAGCCTGCATGAATCCTCTCTGAGGGCACTTCCAGCGAGTGAGCAGGCCTGGCTGAACCATGTTCCTGAGCCAGGAGGGGATTAGAGGCCCCCACTGAGCCCGGAGCTGGGGATTTGGCACCAAAACCCCTCCCTTTCAGCTGGGCAGAAAGAAGAGGGAGCAGAGCCAACAGCCCCAGGGCTTCCTGGAGAGACTGTGCACCAGAAGCCTCCTGTTTCCTGAGCTTCTGCTGATGAAGCCCACTTCCCCCCCGCCAGCCCGTGGTTGCCCAGTTCCTGAAGCAGGCTGCCCTGCAACTGGCACTGCATGCGGGCCTGAGGGCCAGGCTGGGATGCCAGGGACACGGGGCTCAGGTCACCCCTCCCACACCACCCACCCAGCTTGCACGCTACTCAACAGCCCCTTCCCTTCTCAAAGGCTTCATCTGCTCAGCTCTAGAATGAAGCAGGGAAATAGCACTGCCCACTGAATTTCCAGAATTGAATGGGTCTTAGGAAAGCAGATTCTGCGTGGGGAAGGGGGGTCAAGCACCACCATCTCCCCCCCCCCGACTTCTACTCCCCTTCAAGGTGCTCCTTCCCAGAGCCCGGCCTTTGCGGCCTCAAGGGGAACTCTGGGCTTCCCTAAACCCTGCCCACAGATCCAAAGGACAGAGGAAACGACTTGCAAGGGCCAAGGCTGGGACACTGTGAGCAATCAAAGTAAAAAATGAGAATATCAAATTAAAACTCACTTATCAAGTAAATATCCACAAGGTTATAAATAAATCACTAGATAAATAAGGAAATGGAGGCAGCTCTTTCTGATGGAAGAATGTCAATTAATAAATGTAGAATGGATGAGGGAAATTTACATTTTCACCTTTACAACACCACAATAGTAATTATTATAGACAAGATGCTAGAATTCACAGATAAAAATTTGAGGAGAAATAGAATATTTGAATTGCCTCAAAGTACCCCCTTCCAAGATGTTTATCAATACAAAGGCCAAAACACACGCAGTAGTCTGCAGTGGGAAAACCCAGCCAATCCCACCATCACCGTGTGATCAAGGTTACCATCACCAATAAAGAGACGTATTGACATCATGTGGTTCCTGATATGATGCACTGAGAAAGGTGCATCACATATGTGGTATTCTTGCCCAGATAATGTATAACCTCAACCTAATCTTGAGGGGGAAAATCAGACAAATACAAATTGAGGCCCATCCTACAAAATGACTGCTCAGTACCCTTCTGGAAGGTCAAGATCAGGAACAGCAAGGCAAACTAAGGCACAGACACAGGTTGGAAGGGACTAAGGAGACGTGGCCACTAACACGGCAGGAGACCCTGGATGGAATCCTGGAACAGAGGAAGCACAAGAATGAAAGAACCAGTGACAGCCGAGGGAAGTCTATGGTCTAGTACTGCTGCTGTTAAGTGCTGCTAAGTCGCTTCAGTCGTGTCCGACTCTGTGCGACCCCATAGATGGCAGCCCACCAGGCTCCCCCATCCCTGGGATTCTCCAGGCAAGAACACTGGAGTGGGTTGCCATTTCCTTCTCCAATGCATGAAAGTGAAAAGTGAAAGGGAAGCCGCTCAGTTGTGTCCGACTCTTTGCAACCCCATGGACTGCAGCCTACCAAGCTCCTCCATCCATGGGATTCTCCAGGCAAGAGTACTGGAGTGGGGTGCCATTGCCTTCTCTGATGCTAGCATTAGGAAAAGCTAGGAGGGTACACAGAAACTCTCTGTACCATATGTAAAAATTTGTATTTCAAGTAAAAAGTAAAAATACCTGCCTGTATTCCATTCTCTGAAGCTTTTCACTGATGCCAACCAGCAGATCACAGTGTTTCCTCCTATGAATCCATCCTTAAGAAGCAGTGGGTCCTCTGTGCCAGGTGTTTCACAAATACAATTTCACTGAATCTTCATAATGACTCCCTGAAGGAGGTATTAGTAGCCCCATTTTACAGATAACAAAGCTGAGGTCCAAGGCCACAAACTGGAAAGTACAGGCACCAAGATTCAACGTGAATGCATTCAATCTGAGTCCATCTGAACGCAGAAACTGTAAGTGATGCCTTTACCCAAATGCAGGAGCTCACAGAGGAGGTTGTGGGCATATGAGCAAGCACCAAGGGCAATGCCATGTGGTCCTTCAAAGCATGGCATTTAGATGCCACCTACCTAATCCAAACACAGGGCTGTCAGATAGTGGTTAAGAACAAGCATGTAAGTTTAAGAACTATATCCATACAAATTCCAGGTCTGTTACTTATCTATTGTATTCTTTCCAAAGTTACTTAGTCCCTCTGAGCTGAAGTCTCCTCCTATATAAAATGAGGGTAGTGTTTAGTGCCTGTCTATAGTCTGGCTCTGAGCATCAAGCACTTAAAACAGTTCTATACACTTCATAAGTGTTAACCATCACTTTTTATTTTCACTTTCTGCATCTGAGTTCAACCACCTGCAAAATGCCAGCTTGATGACTGGGTTCGTCTAAGCTAAACAGCAGGTCAAGGCCCAAGCAAAAGCTAACAGGGCACTATGGAGAGTGGGGCAGAGAAGGGAATCATCTGGCTGTCATGATCAGCCTAAAATCCAAACCTGGGTAATGGCCAAGAGTCGTCCAGGGGCGTTATGGAATTAGAAAAATGTCAAAGCAGGAAAAGATCCCGGGGTAATCCAATTCCCCGTTATCTTGCAATGTAGTCCCCAGGCAGAGGTGTCCTACCACTGCAGGTGTGACCAACCTAGGGTTAATTTAAAAAGAGAGAGAATAAAAAGAGGGAAGGAGAGGGAGAGAGAGAAAGAGAAAAAAAGGAGGGGGAGGGGAAGGGAGAGAAAGGATATAGAAGAAGGGGGAAAAGATCTCACCTAAGGATCTCACCAAGGAATCCTAGAATCTCTGAAATTTGGAACATGAATCAATAAATCTAAGAATGCTACTCAATATCAAAATCTAGGTAACATTTGCCTCCTGCTGGTTCAGTGAAAGCACTATTTTTTTAATGCGTAGAATGACTGAAACCAAGCTGAAAACACCCTTGCTGATGTAAACCTGGACATGGAATTTATAGGAGCATCGACAGAATAAGCCCTGGGGTTCTCCAGAGTGTTGAAGTCTGTTAAATGGCAGAATTCTCATCCACTTGATCAAACCCATCAATGACTCACATCATGTCTATATGTTGGCACTATTGTAGTAATAGGCTGATTTAAATGATTTTAGGACTGCAGAAAGCCATAGTTTTGTATAGCTAATAAGTTGGCCTTAGATACTACGTTTTGAGGATGTATATCTTGCATTCAAATGCACTGCAGACCTCCAGCCACAGCTGCAAATACTTCGATGCCGAGAGACAGTCTCTGAGAGAATATAAGGTACATATCCTATATTTTGTTTTAGGTAGGAGGAAATGGCAACTCACTCCAGTATTCTTGCCTGGAGAATCCCATGGACAGAGGAGCTTGGTGGGCTACAGTCCACGGGTCGCAAAGAGTCGGACACGACTGAGTGACTTCACTTTCACTTTGCAACAAACTGTGATCCCAACTACATTGACTTCTTTTTTTCCTTAATACATGGTAACATTTTTCCATTTTATCTATTGATTCATTTATGGCTGTGCTGGGTCTTCGTTGCTGCACAGGCTTTCCCTAGCTGCAGAGAGCAGGGGCTTCGCTGTAGTTGCAGTGCGTGGGCTTCTCATTGCAGTGGCTTTTCCTGTGTGGAGCACAGGCTCTAGGGCATGGCTTTCAGTAGTTGCCGCACACGATTTTAACAACTGTGGTTCAAAGTCTCTAGAGCATAGGCTCAGTAGTTGTGGCACACGAGCTTAGCTGCCCCTCAGCATGTGGGATATTCCGAGACCAGGGATTGAACCCGTGTCTCCTGCATTGGCTGATGGATTCTATACCACTGAGCCACCAGGGAAGGCCTCACCTACGTTTACTTCTAACCATCCTTTGCTTCAGTGGCCTCTGCTCTAACTTGTGAGGGTTGGATGAGGTCCATGGCTTTCCACCGTGGGTGCACATTAGCACTAACTAGGAAGATGTTTTTAAATACTAATGCCTCCACTCTGAACATTTAAGTCAGAATATTTGGAGTGGGTATCACTCCAGTATTAAGTGGTCTACTGAATGTATAATTTAGAGTCCCCAAAGAAAAAGAACATAAAAATTATTTGAAGGAGTGACAGCTGAAAGGTTTTTATAATTTTATTAAAAATATAAGTTGACATATCAAAAAAATTCAACAAACCCCAAGGCAGGATAAATACAAACAAAATCACATCAAGGCACATCACAATCAAACTAATGAAAACCAATGTTAAAGAGAAAATCTTTAGTCAGAGAAAAAAGTTTCCCTATATTGCTTATAAGGAAACTTAACTAAAATTTACAAAGACTACTCAAGAGAAACTATGCAAGCCAGAAGACAATGGAACAATGTCTAATGGATAAAGAGGAAGGGGAAATGACTATCAACCTAGAATTCTATATCAAGTGATAACATCCTTCAAAAGCAAAGACAAAATAGAGAATTTTCAGATAAATAAAAACTTAGAGAAATGATTATCACTAGCAGACATGAATTTTAAGAATTATTAACTAAAATTCTTCCAGCTAGACTATCAGACAGAAATCACGTCGACACAAGCAAATGAAGAGTATTGGCAATGCTAAATATGTGGGTAGCTTAAAATGTACATTTTTCATTTACTATTTTTAAATGTAGCAGACTAATATAAAAATAACAGTATACTATGGAGTTTATAAGGAGAAGGCAATGGCACCCCACTCCAGTACTCTTGCCTGGAAAACCCCATGGATGGAGGAGCCTGGTAGGCTGCAGTCCATGGGGTCGCTAAGAGTCGGGCAGGACTTGAGCGACTTCACTTTCACTTTTCACTTTCATGCATTGGAGAAGGAAATGGCAACCCACTCCAGTATTCTTGCCTGGAGAATCCCAGGGATGGAGGAGCCTAGTGGGCTGCCGTCTATGGGGTCGCACAGAGTCGGACACGACTGAAGCGACTTAGCAGCAGCATGGAGTTTATAATGTATGTGTAAATAGAATATATAACAACACTAGCACAAAGGACAGGAAGGGAAAAGGAATTACGTTGTTGGAAGGTTTTTACATCATACATAAAGTGGTATTATATTAATAGAAAGTAGACTTTGATACAACTGGGCGACTTCACTTCCACTTTTCAGTTTCATGCATTGGAGAAGGAAATGGTAACACACTCCAGTGTTCTTGCCTGGAGAATCCCAGGGACAGGGGAGCCTGGTGGGCTGCTGGCTATGGGGTCGCACGGAGTCAGACACGACTGAAGCGACTTAGCAGCAGCAGCAGACTTTGATAAGTTAAACATGTACATTATGAATTCTAAAGCAATCACTAAAAATGTAAAACAGAGGTATAGCAAATAAGCTTACAGAGAAGGTAGAATGGAATTCTAAAAAGTATAGCACAGACTACAAAACAAAACATGGAAAAAAGTGAAACAAGGAACAAATGGAAAAAATAGAAAATAAATAGCAAGATGATATATTTGAACCCAATCTACCAATGACCATTCCAATTCAAAGGCCCAAGACTGACAGACTAGATTTTAAAAAGCAAGACCAAAATACACACTATCTATAAGATGCACACTTAAATACACAGATATAGACAGTTTAAAAATAAAGGATAAAATAAAATATACCACCCAAACACCAATTTTAAGAAGGTTCCATTCAGCATGGCTATAAAGTCAATGATACTGCAATAACTTTGTATGATGACAGGTGGTAACTGGGTTTATTGTGATGATCATTATATATCGTAATATATATAAGTACCAAGTCACTATGTTGTACACCTGGAACTAACGTAGGTAGATTATATTTAAATTTTTTAAAGGTAGCAGTAAAAAAATGTTCTATTGTCAATATAGCTCAATAAGAAGTAACAAAATCATTGTTTTAATTTTGGAAAAGAAAGTTCTATTGACTACATTGATATCAAGTAAAGTAGATTTCATAAAAAGGATTATTACTTAAAGACAAAAGGGTATGGTAAAAATAAACAGTATAAATAATTTTACACCATAAATTCAAGGGCTTAGAGAAAATACATAAATTCTTTGAAGGGTATAAGCTACCAAAACTCATTTAAGAAGAAATGGAAAGACTGAATAATCCTATATCTCCTAAGCAAACTGAATTTATAGTCATAATTTTCCCACAAAGAAAGTATCCATTCCAAAAGTTTTCCTGGTAAATTCTATTTTTAAAAATTAGAAATTTTTAAGTTATTAAAAAAAATACCAAATCTATCAAACTCCTTCAGAAAACAGAAAGAAAAAATCCTTCATAACTCATGAAGCCAACTTATCTTGAAGCCAAAACCAGAAAAAAATAGTAAAATAGAAACTCTTCATGGAGCAAAAACACAAAATATGAGCAAACTGCATTCAGTTCAGTTCAGTTCAGTCACTCAGTCGTGTCCGACTCTTTGCGACCCCATGAATCGCAGCACGTCAGGCCTCCCTGTCTATCACTAACTCCCGGAGTTCACTCAGACTCACTTCCATCAAGAACAATACACTATGACTCAGGGATTTATCTAGGAATAAAAAGTTAGTTTGATATTCCAACATCTGTGAAATCATATGATTATCTCAAAAAAAAACATTAACTCATTTGACACAATTCAACTTCACTTATGGTAAAAACTTAACCACATAGCAACAATATATATATGCATGTGCTTCTGGGACACTTTTCTTTGCATGAGGTCCAGAACCTTGCTTTCCTCCCTGTACTGGCCCTTCTCCTCAGGTTTCAATCATGCTGAGGCCCAGAAGTCCAGTGTCAGTCCTGGAGAAAAAAGAGGTGGTCGCTGAACACTTAGTGGATTCATTTTCCAAGTCAAAGGCTGAGTCTTTGAGTAGCTCCAAGTGGCCCAACATCCCCCAACCCAAGCTTCAGTGGGGAGGGTGGTAGGGGTGAGTAGACTAGGAGTTCTAAAGCTCTTTCTACTGATACTCTAGAATTTTCACTGCACTTCAGAAACCGTTCGCTGATCCATAGATCCTCTGAGCACGGCAGGAATCTGGAACAAACCTGCCCTTCCCTTACATGTTACATGCAGAGAAACTGAGGCCCTGACAGTTCCACAATGAAAAAGTGGAAGTGTTAGTCACTTAGTCGTGTCTGACTCTTTGCAACCCAATGGACTCTAGCCCGCCAGGCTCCTCTGTCCATGGAACTCTCCAGGCAAGAATACTGGAGTGGATAGCCATTCCCTTCTCCAGGGGATCTTCCCAAGCTAGGGACTGAACCCAGGTCTCCTGCATTGCAGGCAGATTCTTTACAATCTGAGCCACTGCACACAAGTTAGAGGAAAGGCAAGAACTCTAGCCAGGGACGGGGAGAAGCAGCCACCACCCAGTCACCAAACACAGACTTCCTAGCGTCACCCTGGGTCTTATTTTTGATTATGAACATTTATAAATTTACCAAAAGGTAGAGATGGCATCATTAATACCCACAGATATGTAACTGTCATCTAGACTGAACAACTACTAACATTTTGTACTATTTGCTTTTTTTTTTTTTTTGCTAAAATATTTTAAATTACAAATATCACTATCACACTTAAATTCTTCACATTTCTGTTAAAAATAAGAGCATATTCCTATGTTCATTACAATGTCATTAAGATGCCTAGCAAAATTTTTAAAGATTTCTTAATAATGCCCAGTCTCGATTTGTAGCAGATGCTGCCGGCCTCCGTCCCATCTCTCCTGGCCCTCCTCCCTGGAACTCAGCTGCAGCTGCAGTGGGGCACACACTTACACACCCACACTCCAGCTCCAGCACCTGCGTGTCCATTTGAGGGCAGGCTAGGGCTGCAAGACTGTTTTTCCCATAAGGCGGCAAGCTCAAGGTGCCAGGCAGTTAAACCCCAGGAGCAACCTTCAACCATTGAGGGACAGGACTCGGTCACTAGGCACCCAAGCCCCCTTGCCCCTTGAAGGGACCCTGCTGAATGTGCTGTGTGCGGCCACTAAGGGGGGCCCAATGCAGCTGAGCCCTCACGGCCCACAGCAGGAGCCTGCCGCCTAGCTCAGCCTGCACTGACATTCCTCCCCGGCTGTCTCACTCTGCAGCCCTCACTGTGCTTCCCGGTAAACATCTCACACCCTGATTCCAGTCTCAGCATCCACTTGGGGGGACTTCAAACTAAGACAATGTTCAAATTCTTCCAACTGTCTTAATCATCATGTGTTTTTTTAAATTTTTTATTTATTATTATTTTTTTACTTTACAATATTGTATTGGTTTTGCCACACATCAACATGAATCTGCCACGGGTGTACACATGTTCCCAATCCTGAACCCCCCTCTCACCTCCCTCCCCGTACCATCTCTCTGGGTCATCCCAGTGCACCAGCCCCAAGCATCCTGCATCCTGCATCCTGCATCGAACCTGGACTGGCGATTCATTTCTTATATGATATGATATTATACTTGTTTCAATGCCATTCTCCCAAATCATCCCACCCTCTCCCTCTCCCACAGAGTCCAAAAGACTGTTCTATAAATCTGTGTCTCTTTTGCTGTCTCACATACAGGGTTATCGTTACCATCTTTCTAAATTCCATATATATGTGTTAGTATACTGTATTGGTGTTTTTCTTACTTCACTCTGTATAATCGGCTTCAGTTTCATCCACCTCATTAGAACTGATTCAAATGTGTTCTTTTTAATGGCTTAGTAATACTCCATTATGTATAGGTACCACAGCTTTCTTATCCATTCGTCTGCTGATGGACATCTAGGTTGCTTCCATGTCCTGGCTATTATATGTGTTTTCAATAGGTCAAAACCAAGAGCCTAAACAATGTGTGTG